>BLSH010377541.1:1311728-1324584 GCA_018402905.1 Glandirana rugosa | reverse complement strand
ATGAGAACGGTACAAGAACTGAGCAACACAATATGAAACTAATATCAATGAAGGGGGGTGGTAGGATAGTATTCCTTATAGTGTATGATCAGGAATTGAAAGACAGATGGAGAGTAACTCCTCTCTAGGTCAGCTTCTCACAAGTTAAAAATCAGCAGGTGGATTATCCACATTCGATTCAGCAGGTAAGGTGAAAGGAGTATAAGCCAGGAAACAGCAAGACAATGGAGATCACCTAATGCAGAAGGCACTGGCAGAGAACAAGACTGGCAGCTTACAGATCCTCTAGGGTAAGCACAGCAAACAGCAGCAAATATGACCGGATAGTGTGGAGGGAGCACTCAGTCATGCATAGGCATGCTCACTTCCTGGTGTATTCCAGGGGGAGCGACACACTCACGGTTTGGCTGCTGTCAGGATTGTCCATTCATGGCCAGGAGATCACTGCTAAGGACATTTTGCCATCCTCTGTGCAAATTGCCCCTGACATGTTGCTGCAAAGGACGTGTCCTTTGTCCCTGAGTGATTTCACACTGGGGCGGTGCGCTTGCGGGACGTTACAAAAAGTCCTGCAAGCAGCATCTTTGGGGTGGTGAGGGGTGCAGTTTATATACCGCCCCTGCCATTGAAATGCATGGCAAGCACTTCAGAAGCGGCTGCACACCGCCTCGGAAGCGCGGAGCGCCGACACTTTTAACCCTGTTTTAACCTCTTGTGGGGGGTTAAAAGCTCTGCGCTCCTGCCTGCATAGTGGAGCCATATCGCTGGTAAAACTCAGCTAAAACTAGCGGGGTTTTACCACGGCTAAGCCTGCAGTGTGAAGGTACCCTAAAGATATTTTATTGTTTGTTGCATAACAGTGCAGATAATAGTGGGATGCAGACCAAGACCTTTGATACAAATTGTTTTGCTCAATTCTACTAATAACCTGATATGATACAGGGCTGATATAAGGTGGCTGTGGTCTGGCTCCCCCCTAGCAAGCTGATTACCATGGCAACCTTCAAGATGATAGCCGGGGTAGTTAGATCCTGAGAGCTTTTGAAACATCAGAGATCTATTTACATGCAAATTAAAAAAGTAAACTTACATATTTTCACCTGCAGTAATCACGCTGCCACCTGGCTCCTATTAAGGCTGCATGTTAAATACCATCAGAATGATAATATTCATGGAGATGGGATTTTATTTAAAGGTAACCCGCCATGGAAGGAAAATGTACGCTGACCTGAAAATACTAACTTTTTGTCTGTCTTTGGCTTTAGTTCTCCCTGAGTCACTAATCCAGAAGAAGCTGTAACTCCTGATCTGTATACTTGGTCTAAGTCAGCACTGAAGCAACTGCATTCGTCTGACGGGCAGGAGATCAGCCACTGCCAGGGCATTGCCTGTACTGCATTTACACGCAACAAAGATGTAGAGATGCTTGTGACATTATTGACCTAACATGGCCATATTTCGGCAATATCATTGACCAAATATGGCAATGTTGCCATATTAGGTCAATGACAGGATAACAGAACCTAAGTTGGGGCCAAAGCCATGCTCACCTCCAGTCCCAATGTGGAATGGTCATAACAGATCAGCACCGCTCCACCTGCATGCTATGTTATGATGTGCAATGGTCCTCACACTTCCTGTTGAGTCTACAGGACAGATAGTCTCCCTAAGGGCCCTTTCACACAGGCTTTCCGATCAGGTCCGCCTGTCAGTTTTTCAGGTGGACCTGATCGGATGCTCCATTCACCTCTATGGGGCAGCGGATGTCAGCGTTGACATGTCCGCTGACACCCACTGGGATCCGATCCTGTCCGTGAAATCCAGACGGATGGAAACTCTACTTTCCATCCATCTGGCGGATCAAATGGGATTAGATGAAAACGCACAGGTGGTCCATTTTCATCCGATCTTCCCATAAAGGAGAGCAGGACTCTGACAGGTCCGTCTCTGCACTGTGAGTCGAGATGGACCTGCCATCCGCCTGCTCAGCAGGGATCAGCGGATCGATCGCCCGCTGAGCAAAATGGAGTCCCCAGGCGGATCGCCCATGTGAAAGGACCCTAATGACATACAAGAAGGGAAAGAAAAAAAGGTGGTGGCCACTTACATGATTACTGAAAGAATACACTACATTGTCAAAAATTTGGAGCGCCTGCCTTTACACATGAATTTTTATGGCATCCCAGTCTTAGTCCATAGGATTCAATATTGAGTTAGCCCAACCCTTGCAGCTATAACAGCTTCAACTCTTCTGGGAAGGTGTAGGAATGATGTGTCTAAGGGAATATTTGACCATTCTTCCAGAAGCACATTTGTGAGGTCAGGCACTGATGTTGGATGAGAAGGCCTGGCTCGCAGTCTCCACTCTAATTTATCCCAAAGGTGTTCTATTGGGTTGAGGTCAGGACTCTGTGCAAGCCAGTTAAGTTCCTCCAATCCAAACTCACTCATCCATGTCTTTATTGTATTTGCTTTGTGCACTGGTGTTGGAACAGGAAGGGGCCATCCCCAAGCTGTTCCCACAAAGTTGGGAACGTGAAATTGTCAAATGTCTTGGTATGTTGACGCCTTAAGAGTTCCCTTCACTGGAACTAAGGAGTCAAGCCCAACCCTCAAACATTCCCATAGACACACTCCTAAACCTTGTGGACAGCCTTCCCAGAAGAGTTGAAGCTATTATAGCTGCAAAAGGTAGGTCAACTCAATATTGACTATGGACTAAGACTGGGGTGCCATTAAAGTTCACTTGTGTGTAAAGGCAATATAGTGTAATATAGTGTAAATACACAGGAAGTAGCATTCTGTGCACTACAACCCCAGCATTCATGCCCATGAGGAAACATATCCCTGCACTCCCCTCTATGTTTATCCAGACAAATATCAGCAACAACAGCCAATAAGGGCAGAGAATAAGGAGGGGGGCTACATGTTAACAATAACAATGGTTATGGCAAATAACAGACCAAAAAGTAAGAGACTGAGCAGGATGTATAAAGGTCTCAGTTTTATGACCCACATTTCATTGAGTTGGACCTCAGGGGTGGGATACATTGATGGGAGTTAACAGAGTTTCTTATGTATTATTATGGCGCACAGGAAATTGGAGCGAGTGGCATGCATCACATTAACCACAAAGACAGGCCTGCTTCAGGTTCTATTACAGAGTGAAATTGAAACTGGCGGGTTCTGCACCTAATTAACATAGGGATCGTGTAGGTTTCAGTGCAGGGTGCTGTACATAGTTATCTTACCTCAGTCCCAATGAAAGCAGCGGGCTGCTTTAATTTTATGTAAACATTAAAATGCCTTGTTGAGTAGATGTCAGTCTAGAGGAGAGGGCATTCCGGAGCAAACTGTATTTACATGCAGACGTTTACATGTGATGCTGAGCCTCCAAAATGAAAAGAAATGAAATCCAATGAATGGAAGGGGCAAGCCGAGGAATGTCAGGCTTGGGAGCAAATAAGCTATATGAGACTGGACTTCCTCCAACCAGCAAATAAGGTGGACTTTATCTTACCTATTGCAGATTCTAGTGCACTTTGTTAGAAGCTCACAGTGTGCATTGAATCAGAGAAAGCTATTTCAGTACAGGAGAGGAGCCGCTACAACTGTGCAAGACTGAAGGTAAGGCTAAAATTCTGATTTAATTATGTTCAGGAGCTACAGTTGCCTAAAGATTCTTCAAATTCAAGACTTGATCATTTCAGATGCCTGCATTCCCCACCATGTACTGTATTTCTTTCATCTGACCCCTAGGTCTCCACTTTGTTCTGTAGCAACATGGGACCCAGTGGAAGCAAATACAGCACCCTGTAGAGGACCAGGCATCCTACATATCTGGAAGTACTGAATGTGCAAATTCTTCAGTTGGCTGCAGATCTTGAACAGAGTGAAGACCGGAGGAACAAGGCACAGAGGAGTACATATAAATGCTTTACTTTCACAAGTCTTACTTTTTGACATTTTGTAGCTTGGCAAGAGGGTGCCCTAATCACTTGCAGCTCCCTCTGAGTGTGCTAGATGTGAGAGTAGGAAAATTTAGTTCAGCCCAGGGTTAAGCCTGGGCTATTTGATCTGGGTCAGAGTTTACTAAGGTAAGGGCTTGTAAATAGACTGTATATAGGAAGATGTCCCTGAAGTTTTGCTGAAAGTCAAGTGTGCATCCCATAACCCCCCATCTCTATCCAAGTTATTAACCCTCAGAAAATAACAAAAAACAAAATCACGGACTGTTCTCTGACTCTGGGTGCTTGGGAAAATCAGTGTGCCTGGCTGTGCAGGAGTGGGGGATCCAAGTTCATCAGCAGTCTCTACAGGGATGTGCTACACACTCTATAAGTTTGCACTTGTTCAATAGAGGGCAATTTAGTGCCTTTTAGCTCATCTCACCATGGATTCATGGTAGCTTCTTGGATTTATTTTCAACAGCAGTTGTAGAAAGGACTCTTAGAAAGGAATATTCAACAAGAAACTTTAGTACACACTTAAAGTAAATGTGAACCCTTAGCTTGTAAAACAACCCATTCAGTTTAAAACAGAATTACATGCAAAATATGTTTGTGTACACCTATTTTTTTAAGTAATCTGTTATCAGCTGCATAAGAGGCTTAGAGAGCTGGGGTTGGAGAAACAGCAGCATACTGATCTTCCCAGTGATTAGCTGTACATGGGGGCGTGTCAGCACAAGGCTGACCATTGGAGGACAGGCAGGCTGTGCTCCCAGCAGAGTAGAAAACTGACCACTCTGGGATGGATGTTCTTCTATGCCTAGTGTGGTTAGTTTGAAATAGGAAAGCAGGGGGACTGGTAGGATCACCAGGTTATCTCACACAAAGGAAGCAATGCAAAGAGAACAGGATACTTTTTCATATAAGTACATGGTACAACAGACACATATCAGAAATATGAAATGTTGGGGTAACATAATTAATTTGTATTGCAATATTAGAATCCGTAGTAATTGCCTTACCTTGCTGCATGGGGCAAACCAGTAAACCATGGCAAGAAAAGGGAGCCCAACCGCCACAGCCAGAACAACTAGAAATTTAACAGCTGTGGTCTGCTGTCGCAGGCCTGAAAGATTTTCGTACCAGATTGATAGAAGCTGCTGCTGACAGTTCGGATGAGCTACAAACTTAAGAGAAGACACAAGTGAATGTATATTCTGTAGTTTTTACTTTACAACCCAGTATATAAACAGACATCAAACTGTATTAATTAGATTTTGCATGTGCTACAGTGAGCCTGGGGCAAGTGACATTGAAAGGTGGAGTGTACAGTAATGGTGTCATCACACTGCGCCCACTCTACTTCTGTCATTGTAAATCAGAGCACAAGGACGCTACATTCACACATGAAAACTTACCATCACAACTCACTGAATGCCACACACATGTTCTAATTTTAAGAATTCTCACATTTATAAACCCAATGGTCCCATAAAAATACATGCATTTTTTCAAAATTACATATATGTGCGTGTTTTTTTTTTTTTTATTGCATTGTGCTCGTGTTTTGAATACCAAAATACATGTATTGCTTATACTATACAATATATAAAGAAGTACAAAGAACACAATAGATGTGCTTGTTGCCATCAGATTTCAGCCATCATGTTTACCAAAGTAAAGTGGACCTTCATTTAAAAGTTAAAGTCCCCCTCACCCCCCCCCCCCCCCCCACACTCCAATACAATTGGTGTTTTTTTTTCTTTTTCTTGTACTTTATACATTTTTCTGACAGGTACCTACCAGGAGGCTGCGGGGACCAGTCTGAAAAAGGCGTACAATCTTGCACATGCACAGTGGGGAGCCAGCTGTGAGACATCAGGAAGTTACAGCCAGCTCCCACATTCAAGATGGTGGAGTGTTGGGCATCCAAAGCTCAACAAAGGATCGCCTCCATTAAAGACACTACTGGACTCCTGGGTTCATAAGTGTCCATATGCTAAAAGTCAGCAGCTACAGTATTTGTAACTGCTGACTTTTCATTTTTTAAAACTTCCCACACACCAATGATTGAAGTTGATGGGGACAAAGCATTCTATGATTGGACAAGGTGGAGATCATGACTGTGACAGACCCAACCAGGGCAGAGGCTTTTGGAAAGGACTAGGGTTAAGCCTCCTACCCACTGACTATGGGCCCTGGCACTTGAGGGTGCTACAAGCATTTAGGAAGATGTTCTGTTATATAATGCAAAAGGACATTATTACATTTAACAGTCACGGAAGCCATGATGGTCTCTGCCAACTTGAAACTCAGTGAGCAGATGTATGTGAAAAGAAAGCTGGTTAATGAGATTTGGACAGCCCTGGGTCATCTAGAATACTGTTGCTGGATAGTCTGAGGTGGGGTGAGATCACTGTTTGTTATGTGTTAATTGTTAAGTAGGTCTTTCCCATTGTTGTATTGTTTCTGTCTGTCTGATCATCTCTTGGAGATGAGATTAATTTGGTGACCACTTTAACTTGTTACCAGATTATTGTGGGACGTTATTTGTTTGTTGATTAACTTACTGTGTGTAGCACCCTTGTCCCAAAGTAGGGCTATTGGTAAATTTAGTTATGCTGGGTGGTAGCCAACCTGGCTAATTTGTAGTGTTTAGAGGTCAAATGGATTTTCTCCTAATCCTGTTTAGCTGTGGTTCCTCTTTTTTGTCAGTAAGTGGCACTGTCGCCTCTGGCATTAGTATGATGAGCTACAGTGAAGTCAGGTTATGAATAAACATACTTTTCTCAGCCAATCAGAATAGCCGCTTTGCATGCTGGGAGAAGGTATTTATTGGGAGAAGGTCAGATGCTCTGTCTCTTCCCACCCTGAGCTGCGGCCTGGGTGGATGTGTATCAAACAGCTCCTAGCTGCTATGCCTGAGGCCTATCCAGGAGCCCTAAATGGCTGCTAGGTCTGTTCCAGACCTATCCAGGTGTTCAAGATTCTGCACAGGAGAGCCTGCTCAATATCTGGAAATAATTCTGAGAGGGATGGGGTTCTAGAGAAGTACCAGAGGTAACTCTTCATGGACTGGGGACCCATGAGGTGGCTGAGAGAGCTCCAAGAGAGAATTCATCCAGGAGAATTCTGTGTGACGCTGTGAATAAATTTCAGTTACTATAGGAGACAGCCTAGTCTACAAAGTACAGATGTGCTGGTTCAGCTTAAAGGATTTTTTTCCTGTACTGCCGTCTGCCTTATCTCAGCTTTTTGTCTAAGGAGTCTACCTGTCTGCTGATCCCTACTATTTTTGATTAAGGATGTCCTGTGCCTTATCCCCTATCTCCCATATTTTTTCCTGTTGTGAGAAATTAACTTCTCTTTGTCTAAGCATAAAAGTGACTAGCGCCCATATTTCTACCTTGTACATCACCCACCATGCCCAATACCCTGCACCATGAGAAGAGATGTTAGCCCTCCCTGTCCCTGGGGGTAACCACCATGCCCCTGGAAATGTGGGGTAGGCGTTACACCGTTTAATTAATTGACTGTTCAATTAAGATCATTGTTAGCTATGTTAATTATATTCCTGTTTACAGTTTGTATTGTTAGGGTAATATGATCAGGAGGGGGAATGTCCTCCTTTGGGGTATAGTGTCTGAGTTTCAATAAAAAGTTATTCCTTTGGTTCTCCCAACACCTTGCCTGTGTACGATGTTTGGGGTACAGGGCTGGTATTAGCTCTTAGTCTGCTCAGAACGGTTTGGAGGGCAGGAGGCACTGTTCGGTGGAAGGAAGCATCTAATTGGGGTGCCAATTCCATCACAATTATATCACCACTCTGCCTTGTCACCTCATCCTATCAAAGGCTTTCCTTGAGAAAATGTGGAGTGTTCTCTGAATGGTGCCCAAAAGGGCAAACTCCAGTGTTCAGTAAGCAAAAGAGCAGCCAATTGACAAGGAACCCAGAAGCCAGTGATGAACATTTACGGTACAGACATTTTTGCATGGGTTTCTGGCTTGAGCATGTTTTTCAAGTGCTCCCATTGAAGTCTATTGGGGCCAAAACACATGAATCTGGGCCAAAAAAAAAAAGCTCATATACATTTCCAAGCAAGAAGCTTCAAGTAACACTACACTTATGTGTGAATGACCACCACTGAATATAATGGAAAACCTAGGGTTGAGCATTAAAGCACTTATGGTGAAGCTTGAAATCACGCTTCAAATCGTTTAGAGGTGTGAACAAAGCCTTAGGGCGTTGTTGCCAACTGTCAGTATTTTTACTGGTAGCCAGTAAAAAAACAGGCACTTTTCTCCTGCCAGTAAATGCCAGTAACGGGAAAAGGTTGTCATTAGAAAATATGCCCGTGACCATCTGAGTTCCTGCTGCAGTGTGTTTGGGCGGTGCCAGCAGGGGTCAGGTCTGGCAAAGACGGTACCTGAGCATGTCGTGTGATCTAATGCAAGGGAGCCGAGCCGAGCTGCCAGGGCCTTATGTGCTGGTCTGCGGGACAGGAGTAAGGCAAGTCAGGAGTGGGACTGTCAGTGCTGTTTGGACTGGAGTGGACTGAAGGGACCACCTGGCATGGAGAGAGACTGTCGCTGTGACTCAGGAGGGGACGTGTCGTGTCGGTGAGACGTCACCATCATCTTTGCTGCTGCACACTGCTGTCAGTGTCACTGTGAGAGTCAATTTCATGTGTGTTTGCCGTCCATTCTAATTTCTTGCCCTCCTGAGTCCTGTCCCTAAGCTACTCACTTACTATATCGAAAATACAATAATAATTATGTTTTTTGCCTTAATATCTACCTTAAATCACATTGCATATTATACTTGTTTATAGCCTTAATACTGAAATTTGCTCTTAAAACTGTAATTTTGTAAGTTTTGGAAATGCCAGTAAAAACTTGTCTGTGCCAGTAAATTCTGGGAGTCATGTCAGTAAATTTCAATCTGGTAGGTTGGTAACACTGCCTTTTGGTGAAACTGCAGAGAGTGTGGGTGATGACTGAACTTTGGCTTGGATTAGATTTTAGCTACAATGGCAAAGAGGTGCAGAAGAAGGGTGTTGGATTTAACGTTTTAGTCCTGTTCAGCAGCTTGGCAGTTTCAATGGCTTTTCTTGTTTGGTGTGGGGATACTTTTAATAGTAATTATCAATGCTTACACACAGTTACATTTTACACCTACCTTTTTAACCTCGTATTTAATAGCGAGTTTTAAGCGACAGAGGCTTGGCCGGCCGTTAGCGTCTGTGCTGCTGCAGTTCAAGTCTACATCACCATTTAAAATGGCTTCCACCTCTTCGGTGTTTCTGCACAAATCAAGAAGCCCAACAACAAAGTCCTTGCATTGCATAGACAATTTTTTGTAGTCATTCTAAAAAACATGTAAAACATATTAAAGAGGTAATACAAAATAGTCAGAAGACTGAAAAACAAAAAAACAGGCCTTCATCAAAGCTTCCTCCCATCCTGTGTCAGTCCCTTCATAGAGGGTTTTAGTGTGTAGGACATAGTTGCATGGATAGGTCAAACATTTGCTGAGAATTGACAAGTGAAAGATTCTAGACCACAGCATAATAACAGAGCAATCAATCAAGAGTCATTTATGGATCAGTATTTATGAACTCAGAATTAGTGCATTGAGACACATCGTAAGTGATGTTTTTCCAGTTAAGGAGATGTTATAACCATAACTGTCCTGCAAGTGATCTCCAAACCAGTAATATAACTTATCTCCTGATTATTTCCAATAACCCAAAAAAATAATAATAATTTGGCAATTCACACTATTTATCTAATTCTACTGCTTGCATACATATAGCCAAGAAGTTATACATTTTTATTCCTTCTTCCTTTTGACCAACTGCCTTGTGCCACCCCTTTTGGACCAACCGGCTTGTGCCACCCCTTTGGGACCACTGGCAGACATGCCAAGCTAGATCACGGCCTATGTGGGCTATGCAGAATTCCAATCCTGCATATAGTCAACCTTCCAACTTTGGTGTGAATAATTATAATAAAAGATTATATCTAGCATTGGCACATTAGCAAACTTTGTCAGTGATTGGACCAGTCAATTATTGTGACTTCTACTGATTGGATCAAAAATATTTTTATTTTGCCTGAGAGGAAAAAATGGCAGCAGTGTTAGAATAAATTCCTCTTGATGGACTTTGGCTTCTTGCTAATCGAATGCCAAGCCTCGTACACATAATGCGAATTTCAGGCGACAGAACGACCGTTTTTTGTTGGATGCTTGTCTTATGTCGAAAGGGAAAAGCGTACTAACAATACGAAAATTTTTCATACGATCAAATTCAACGTCAGAAGTGACGTAATGTGTTGAATAGTTTTGTATGTATTTTTTTGTTTCTGAGCATGTGTAGTCGTGATCATACTATTTTTTTAATACGAAAAGATGTTGATTGTCGTACGAAAATTTTTTTCTAGTCTGCACATCCAGCTTTTGTCTTATCAAAATCGACTGTCGAAAGGAGCGTACTAATGGTAAGAATTTCGGACGATCGGCCGTCCAAAGAAAATTCCTGCTCGAAATTGGCATTGTGTGTACGGGGCTTCAGACTATGTCACCCACTGTATTCCAAAAAATTAGTAAAATGTGTTTTGGAAGGTGTTGGAAGGAGGTCAAATGCAACTAATAATGCACTGTTATAGATATCAGAAGTGTCTCAAACTGATCTGAAATGCACGCAGAATGTCCCTGAAAGTAAGATGTGTTTTCCTGCTGACCCAAGCCCAAAGCCTATTGACACAGTCCAGTGGCAGCTGCTGTTTTTTTTTTTTGCCGCCACCCACCCCTGATGGTGGGGCAATACCACCCTTCCCCCCTCCCCCGCGCTGTCTGCTGGTCGGTCCAGCACTTACCCCATCAAGGTGCCAGGTGGTGGGCTGCGGGCAGTGGCTCCAGTGTTCTCCAGCGTGGTGGGTGGTGGGCTGCGGCAGTGGCTCTGGTATCCTCCAGCGTGGCGGGTGGTGGGCTGCACGGGCAGCGGCTCTAGTGTCCGCTGATCGAGCAGCTTCCTCCGTGCCTTCTGCCGTGCGTCTCCTCTCCTCCTCCTAGATGCTAGGCATCCAATAGGATCGCCTGACGCTTTGGCCAATCAGGAAATGGTTCTCACGACCAGCTTCCTGATTGGCGAGGAAGAGATTTAGTGTGAAAATAGGGAATATGTATTTGCTGTCGTCACACAAATGGGTGGGATCGGGGCGCAGTGCCCACCCTTTTTTGAAGCCTTTTTGAGCCCATGGCTCTAATCACGTGCTTCAAAAATACACTCTACGCCCCCCCCCCCCAATTGGAATCCATAGTCCGGTGCCCTGTATGTAGATCAGGGGGGCCGGGGCATGGATAGGGGTGGCGATGCCCGTGCACCCGTAACAATGACATAGTCCCTTATTCTGTCTCTGGGACATGAAGTAAAGGTTAGACAAAACTTTTCTCCCTAAAACCCTTAAAACCACTCTAATACCCCTTCAACCTGGTATTTGATTAAAACACATTGCTATTGCTATTTAATAAACTAGAAAAGAGTTAGGCTAGCTTTACACCTGTGCAGTGTGTTAACTTGTGGTCATATTGAATGGGCTGTCAACACATGCTAGTTCACCTCTGACCCTATCTTAGTAACACACTACACAGCAATGTATAGTAGTGTGTTACTGTATGCTGCAGAGTGAAGCACTTACACGTGCCTTGTGCACTACTGAGCGTTACGGTAACTTTATGCGGACTACCGCAATGCAAAGGTGTGAAGCCTGCCATGCGGTTTATTATAAACAATTAAATACTTGACATGCATATCAAAGCCTAGAATGCTTTATTTTGGCTGATCTCCATGTAGATATAAAATATACACTCACCGGCCACTTTATTAGGTACACCTTTATAGTACCGGGTTGGACCCCCTTTTGAAGTCAGAACTGCCTGCATTCTTCGTGGCGTAGATTCAACAAGGTGTTGGAAATAGGGTTGCCACCTTTTCTTCAAGCCAAACGGCAAAATGTTACTTTTAAGGGGGAACGCTGTGGACTAAAGTGGAACTCTAATGTAAGGGGGTTTCTGCTCACCAAACCTCCCACTTAAATCAGAATTCCCAGAACTTTCCCTTAAATTAGGGTTACCAAGCAGAGACTTCAGTTATATTCAGATATTAGATGGTGAGCTCATTCACCCGAGGATGGAGGCTTAGGCATCAAAGCTCAGGCATAACATATTTGCAGATTGCTGAGCTTCAAACTTCCAGCCCACGCATCCTTTCCTAGGCACAGGACGCCGGGGATCGGAGTGAGGGTGGGCAGAGGGGTAGGGGCAAGAGGAGATCTCACCCCCTCACCTGTCCGTGTATGGGGGTGGGGCCTGTGTGCACAACTATGCACTCAGCTGTTATGGTACTTGGTTACTTGGAGAACCACAGTCCATTTACAATATTGTGTCCAGGTTTCGGGTGGCCTGAAACCTGGACACACGATTCAAAACTCATACAGCCTAGGTTCAGACTAGAGCATTGCGGGAACAGGTGCGATTCCAGAGCACCTCTCCTGCAGGCAGTTCACTCTGCCCTCTGGAAACTGCTGCGGGTGTCACTACAATGTAATGACACTCCCAGAACAGTTCACAGATCGCAGTGTGAACTGCGGAATCGGATCGCATAGGTGAGAACACCTATGCGATCTGATTCCAGTGCAGGAAAAAACAAGTCCCTGCACCTTTTTCTGTGCAAATGTAATGCGAGTTCAGCCATACAACTGTATGGCTGAACTCGCATTGCTCATCGGACTAATGTGAACCTGGGCTCACCAGACTCTAATCTAATGGGGGTCTGTAAGCGGGGGTGAATACTCCAGACTTGGATCCGACATACTCAAAACTTAGCACACAGGTCCAAAGTCCG
>BLSH010377541.1:1276617-1311718 GCA_018402905.1 Glandirana rugosa | reverse complement strand
TGGGGGGTGCTGACTGTTGATCTAATGGTTGGTCAGCAATCATTAATTCAGTAGTCACCATCCCCCATTAGAGACCCCCATTATATCAGAGTCACCTTATATCATATCACCTTATATCATATCAGCACCAGTGGCGACTATGGTGTAAATGACCCCCCACCCCCCCCCCCTTTAGAGACCCTGTTGGCTCAGAGTCTCTTAAATATCAGAGAGTGCCCCCCCCCCTTCCATTAGGGTGAGACCAAAACCCTTTACCTTTCAGGAGCTGCTGCAAAGATGAGTGTGTGTGAACCAGCTGGAGTTAGGTGGCGGAGGCTGTAAAATCCCATACATTCACCCGCAAAAGCATCCATGACTGCTAGGACACTGGGGTTTGGTGCTTTTGGGAGAGAACGCACAGACAGTGCAGTGTGAGCTGGCTGCAGCCGTTCAGGCATTCAGTCTTCATTAGCACTGCAGGGTGAGGGGACCTCACCGACCGGATTGTAACCAGAGGAGTGTGCTGCTGGCGCGACTTGGGAGAGAGAGTTCCGCTTCTGTATAAGCTCGGGGGGGGGGGTGGGGGGGAATTTGGTGCTGCCAGGAGAGAGAAAGTTCTGCATTAGGTGGCGAGGAGGGGGGATGCTGGCGGGAGAGCCCGGAGAAGGCACATCTATTCTAGCCAGGTCTGGGGAGGTGGTGGTGATGGGAAGGGAGGGAGGAGGCACTCACCGCTGAAGCCACAGGAGCCAGGAAAGTGTTGCTGGCAGGATTCGGGACTTGAGAGAGCGCATTCATCATGGGGGGGATGGCTGGGACTGGAGCTGTGTCCGGGTATCAGAGGAACACAAACCCGGATACAGCTGTCAAAACCCGAACTGTCCGGGTCATTCCCGTACAGGTGGCAACCCTAGTTGGAAACATTGCTCAGACATTTTGGTCCATAGTGACATGATAGCATCACACAGTTGCTGCAAATTTGTCGGCTGCACATCCATGATGCAAATCTCTCATTCTACCACATCCCAAAGGTGCTCTATTGGATGAGATTGGGTGAGTGTGGAGGCCATTGGAGTGCAGTGACCTCATTGTCATGTTCAAAAAACCAGTGGTGAGATGAATGGAGCTTTGTGACATGGTGCATTATTCTGCTGGAAGGAGCCATCAGAAGATGGGGACACTGTAGTCATAAAGAGATGGACATGGTCAGCAACAACGCTCAGGTAGGTCGTGGCATTTAAACGATGCTCAGTTGGTACTAAGGGGCCCAAAGTGTGCCAAGAAAATATCCCCCACACCATTACACCACCAGCCTGAACCGTTAATACACGGCCGGATGGATCCATGCTTTCATGTTGTTTAAGCCAAATCTGACCCTTCCATCTGAATGTCGCAGCTGAAATCGAGACTCATCAGACCAGGCAACATTTTTCCAGTCTTCTATTGTCCAATTTTGGTGAGTCTGTGTGAATTGTAGCCTCAGTTTCCTGTTCTTAGCTGACAGGAGTGGCACCCGGTGTGGTCTTCTGCTGCTGTAGCACATCTGCTTCAAGGTTTGATGTGTTGTACGTTCAGAGATGGTATTCTGCATATCTTCATTGTAACAAGTGGTTATTTTAATTACTGTTGCCTTACTATCATCTGGAACCAGTCTGCCCATTCTCCTCTGACCTCTGACATCAACAAGGCATTTTCCTCCACACAACTGCCATTCACTGGATATTTTCTCATTAGCAGACCATTCTCTGTAAACCCTAGAGATGGTTGTGCATAAAAATCCCAGTAGATCAGCAGGTTTTTAAATACTCAGACCAGCCTGTCTGGCACCAACAACCATGCAATGTTCAAAGTCACTTAAATCCCTTTTCTTCCCCATTCTGGTGCTCGGTTTGACCTTCAGCAAGTCGTCTTCACCATGTCTAGATGCCTAATGCATTGAGTTGCTTCCATGTGATTAACTGATTAGCAATTACCAAGCAATTGAACAGGTATACCTAATAAAGTGACCGGTGAGTGTATATCAGTTGTATTGTGTTCATTCAAATAGTACCTGTATTTTTAAAGCTGAAATGGAAGAAAAGCCAAATGCACCTTTGAAATCCTTAAAGTATAACTAAAGGCAAAAATGTTTTTTTTTTGTTTTGGATAGAGGGGAGAGGGATTAGAACCCCTATCAATTGTCACTACTGTCTGTGCCACCGTTAAGCAGAGTCACCCTCTTTATCTGTCCTGTTTACCATTATCATTGAAAGTGAAAGTAAAGAAAATCCCAAATTTTGGGTTGTCCCCAGAAAAGTAATAGAGGGGAACATAGGTGTGCGCAGCCTATTGCATTAGGGTGTGCACCACAAAGCACAAACAAACACGAGTGTGTGTATATATATGTCAGAAGAGCAGAGATCGGTGTCAGTAGTTTATTTTCATTTTCTTTTTTTACAATTTAGTTTTGTTATTATTTTCTACAATATTATATTTTATTATTCTTTTACAATTTTATTTAGGAGCCCTGCTGGGGGCCATTGATGAAATATCAGGGGTCTAAACAGACCCCTGATGCCTCACTTTTGAGACAGAGAAAGGGACTGAGGACAGAGATTCCCCAGTCCCTTTCTCTGCAGCCAGGCAGCAGGGGGAATCTGCACAGTACAGGGTGATTAGGGTGTGCCCAGGCACACCTGCCACCCTATGTGCGCACGCCTATGGAGGGAAAATCTTCCAATGGAGACACTAGTTATGGTGAGCTGGGGGTCCCCAAGGAATTCCCTTTATTTACAAGGATTTCTGCTCACTTCCTGTTTGGCTAAAAGACAGGAAGTGAAGGGAAATATCCACAATGGGACACAGATGGTGAAAAAAAATCTGACAGGAGTTATAACCCTCCTTTGCTCTATCCAAAATGAAAAAAAAATGTTTTGACCATAGTTCTACTTTAACTGTGGACTGTCATACCTACAAAATAATTACCATCCTGCTATGATAAACATACACAGGTGATGGGCCTCCCTGCAGTTTATATTGCAGATGAGTAGTAGAGGTGCCTGCATCACAAGACTGGCTTAACAGAATTCAAAATATTTTGGCAGGTATTAAAGTTTCAATATACCTATTGCTACTGAGCACTAAAGGCCCGTACACCCGGTATAACGGTTGTACAACAGCTTGTTGTACGATCATCCGACCATTAGTACACGCAATCAGAAAAGCCCACATGCGGGGGGGGGCGTGGCTAAGCACGGGCCGAGATGGCCGCATAGTGAAGAAGCTCCGGGC
Source organism: Glandirana rugosa (assembly GCA_018402905.1). Taxonomy (NCBI): domain Eukaryota; kingdom Metazoa; phylum Chordata; class Amphibia; order Anura; family Ranidae; genus Glandirana; species Glandirana rugosa. The sequence goes on along the minus strand of BLSH010377541.1, from coordinate 1,308,469 downwards.
ACAGGCAGTCCTCCAGCAACATTTTCAGCGTCCCGATCCGCATACGAAGGACCAGAATCAAGTAGCATACCCTCCATACAGATGACCAAAAGGATGAACGCCCATCCTCAACAGCCGCACACACTCAGCAAGATGGCGGCGGCTCCAGAAACTAAGCTTTTACGCCAGATCCGATCGGAGCGCTGCTGCAGGCTCTGCAAAGCAGCATGAAGGGAACAAACCCCACCTCACAAAAACAAGGTGAGCAGACTCCGCCAGACAGCCCCACCACCCACAGCCCCTCCAAAAGCAAAAAAAGCAGGCAGGATGGGGAAAAGGGACTCCCAGCACAAGACGCGGGCCTAGGCCTAGGCCCTAATAGCAACCCAGCCTTGAAGGATTTCCCGTCATCCCAGCAACTGGCCTCTCTGGGGGACATAAAGGACATGCTACTCTCCCTCCGCAACACACTGAACTCAGATATGACACATATGATTGCAGGAGTGTCACGATTGGTCAACGATCTCACTATTAGAGTAGCCCAAGTGGAGGAAAAAATTGCAGATGTCTGCCACGCACATAACGATTTAATAGATTCCTTCAACGATCACGATTCTGAAATCCAGAGAATCAACGCTAAGCTCGCTGATCTCGAAGATCGATCAAGAAGAAACAATATTAAATTTAGAGGGGATCCCTGAGGAAGTAACCAATGCCACATTGATAGACTTCCTACAACAAATGATGGCAGAGTTAATCCCTGGTGCCAGTCAAAGAGACCTCATGATTGATAGGGCACATCGTCTCCCAAAACCAGCGTTCCTTTCCGACAATGTCCCGAGGGATACCCTAGCCAGAATACATTTTTACACAACTAAAAAGAAGGTGATGAAAGCTACCAAGAGCAACCCCAAAATATCCAAGAGATTCAAGGGAATTGCCCTCTATAGTGACTTATCAGCAGCCACAATTCATACCAGAAGGCAGTTCCTTACGCTAATAAAAGCACTCCGTAACCACAACATTCCTTACCAGTGGGGGCGCCCAATAAAATTGCTGATTACCAAGCAGCATAAAACATACATGATTTTCTCCCTGGAAAAAGGCATTAAACTCTTCAAAGAATGGAAAATTCTTCCACCAGACACCCACGAGGGGGACAAACACCCGCCTGCAAGAGTAGACATGGACTGGTCCTAAATGTGTCACAAACCGCTGAATCCACCATGTGAGAATCATGACATACTGTCCAGCCCGAGCTTCCTCGTAAACCAAATTAACTTGGCCTATGGACTACCCAACCCAACTATGTCTAACTGTTAAAACATACCTTTCCCCCCACCAGTTAGTAACACGATGTCACACATTGTTACTGGTTTTTCTCACCAGGCTCTTTTTTACCCTTTACACGCACGTTAAGTTTTTTCTTCAACCACATCTTTCATCACACCAGGTCAGCTACTGGACTCTTGTTGTCTCACAATTCTTGCTCCAAGTTACTCACACATCACACCGATGTCCAGTTGCTAATGACTGCTACAATGGATCACACAGTGCCAAACCACTTTACATGAACCACATGCCACGAATGATCAGCACCTCGATAATCAATTGGATGGAATTTCCACATGGCTCTTGGCATAGTCTCATATAACGTGCGAGGACTCAATAGCCCTTTCAAGAGAAGCGCCTTAAATAAAAAACTCCGAACTATCCTTTTTATTTCAAGAGACACACTTTGCTAAAAATCAGATACCTCACCTTTACCTGAAGAACTTCTCTACCATCTACACAGCTTGCTCTGACAAAAAAAAGGCAGGAGTCCTCATTGCAATTGCTTCTTCCCTTAACTTTCAGTTGCTCTCGCTACAGGAGGACACCAACAGCCGCTACATCATTCTAATATGTAAGATCAATGAAATTGTGTATATGCTTGTAAATTTTTATACTCCAAATGTCAGACAAATCCGCTTCCTAACTAAACTGCTAAAGAAAGTCTCCACCACTAGGCAAGGTTTTCTGCTTATTGGGGGAGACTTTAACGCAGTAGGAGATCCAGCAATGGACTCCTCTTCCAAGTCCCAAAGAAAAATTTGCAGTCTTAACACATTCTTACATGAGCATGGTTTGTTTGACGTTTGGAGGACTCACCATACTAGTGAGAAAGACTATAGCTTCTTCTCTGCAGTACATCATACATATACTAGAATAAACCTCTTTTTAACTGATCAATGGGCTCTCCCGCACACTACATCTTCCAAAATAGGGACAATATCTTGGTCAGACCACGCTCCACTAACCATCTCATTAGCCCCCTCAGCCAAATTTAGCTCCCCCGCAGTTTGGAGAATGAACACCTACTTACTAGCAACAGAAAAAACTGAAAAAGCTCTAGACGAAGCTCATAAATTATTTTTCTCAATAAACGACACACCTGACATAGACAGATTCTCATTGTGGAATGCACATAAAGCCTACACGAGAGGCATACTTATTAAACTTAGTGCCAGAGCAAAAAAACAACGCAACTTAAAAATAAAGCAAATAACCCAAAACATCTATGACCTAGAAGAGACCAACAAATATAACCCTACCCACCAACTATCTTTAGAACTTCTCCAACTGAGAATCTCTCTGAGAGATTTACTTATATATCAATATGAGAAACAGTCCAAAACAATGAAAGAGCAGTTTTACGCCCTCAACAATAAGGCAGGAGCATTTCTGGCAAAACGAGTCAAAGGCATGCGCATAAATCACAGAATCCCACACATGCAAAGGAATACGGGGAATAAAGTCACAGCTCCTAAAGACATAGCAGAAGTATTCAGGACATATTACACCAGCTTATATGATCTGAGAGCTGACCCACAAAAGCCCCAACCTACTTTAAGCCAAATCCAGGCTTTCCTTAATCCACTAAACCTTCCTAGTTTGACCCCAGACCAACTATCAACAATTTCCCAGCCCTTCACAGTGACTGAAATCCAAAAGGTAATATCAAAATTACCCAAATCTAAATCACCAGGTATTGATGGCTTCCCTAACGAATGCTATCAAAAGTTTATAGATACCCTGACCCCCCACCTAGTCAATCTATTCAACACAGCAATGACCAGAGGACACTTTCCCAAGGAAATGCTTCAAGCAATAATAACTACCATACCTAAACCAGACAAAGACACCTCCTTACCGAGCAATTTCAGACCGATATCCCTCCTAAATTCTGACATCAAAATCTATGCCAAAGCACTAGCCCTGAGACTCTTAGATATACTACCTAAATTAATACATCCTGACCATGCCACAAGAAGGATCCTAACAATCCTTAAATATGCAGAACTACATAAAATACTCACAGCACTACTAGCACTAGACGCAGAAAAGACGTTTGATCGGGTGCACTGGGGGTTCCTAAAAGCAGTCCTTAGAAAGTTTGGCTTCTCAGGCCAAATTCTACAAGCTATCCTTGCTCTCTATTCGGCCCCGTCAGCAAAGGTGCTGACTATGTGGACCTTATCTAGGGAATATAAGATTACCAACTCGATCCGCTCGTCCCCAATAATAAAAGGAATTCAAATTGGCCAAACCCAGAACAAAATCGGTCTGTTTGCAGACGACGTAATTTTGATAGCCACAAACCCCCTTAGAACACTTTTGGAATTAAAATCATTACTTTACAAATTTTCAGAAGTCTCATATTATAAACAACGAAAATAAATCCCAAATCTTAGGCATCAATATACCTACTGCATTAAAACAGAAACTAATGTCTCACTACCCCTTCACATGGTCAGACACTTACATTAAATATCTGGGCATCAACATTCCTGTAGTGTTGAAAGATATATATAAACATAATTTTCAAAATTATCTAGACAATCTCCCCAAAGAACTGGATAACCTTGCCAAAACAGAGCTCCTAGTTACAGAAAGAATACATCTCTTTAAAATATTTATTCTCCCCAAGCTACTCTATATGTTCCGCACCATTCCCACCCCCATTCGTCAACACTTTTTCAGTAAAACCAGAACCCTTCTTACTAAGTACATATGGAAAAACAAGAAGCCTAGATGTGCAAACTCAATATTAACGAAGCATTGGAGTCTGGGAGGTTCCTCGCTGCCCGACATCCATAAGTACTACCTGGCAGCACTCTTAGATCATACAAAATACTGGTGGAATCCACAAAAATCTGGTCTATATTGGAGCACCATTTATTACAACTCAGACACGCTAAAACTCAAATCATGCAGACCTCTTACACAATCAGATTATCAAATTACCTTATCCAGCTATCCAAGCCACCTCTCAATCACTTGCTACTTTAGCTAAGTATGAACTACCCAACAAGAAAATAAAAAGGATCTCACTACCTATAGAGCTCTTATAACACTACATACCAAATCTAAGACTGGATACCTGGGAAAAATGCGGGATACACACTACACACCAATTGATAAAGGATGGAAAGCTTCTTCCTTTTAAAGAACTGCAATCTCAATTCAACCTTCTGAACTCTGAATTCTACCACTACATCCAACTAACACACCTCAATAGGAAAGATAAGATTCCCCCCGACCTCCCGATAGACGAAGATATACATAATTACTACGATCCCTCTAGCCAAACCAAAGGTCTCTCCTTTTTTTACAGCAAAATATGTGCCCGCCACAACTTTTCACCCACAATGAATAAATGGGAAGCTGAATTAAATCAGCACTTCACAGAAGCCCAATGGCAAGCAGCTCTTTCTTGGACACATAAATCTACCCTATGCGCAGAGCATTGGGAAATGTACCAGAAAATACTGCATAGATGGTACTACACTCCATATATCCTCTCAAAAATATCACCTAATAATCCAAATAAGTGTTGGAGAAATTGTGACTCTATTGGCTCACTAATCCACATTTTATGGTACTGTAAATCCCTCACGTCCTTCTGGAATCAAGTTTTTAAACTAATTTCAGAAATTAGCTCAATGTCCACTGTACCTAAGATTGAACTAGCCCTCCTGCACCTTCACATAAACCTGTTCCATGGCAAAGATAAGGTCACAGTCCTCCACATACTTTTAGTGGCTAAGAGAAAAATACTGAGAAATTGGGGCTCCTCAGACTCTCCGAACCTATCAGATGTTATCAGAGAAGTAAACAGGTGCTGCTCCCTAGAAAATGCATTCGCCATAAAAAGCGATACTTAAATTCAATAAAAATTGGTCCTCGTGGTTAGCACATCCCTATTCAACCAAGGCATGAAGGAAAAAAATGGAAAAAAAAAAGGAAAGCTATATAGTTAGCATTGTTAAATTATAGTTAATCTTAGTCTGATGATCATATGACTGATCATATGACTACCATAGGTAGGAAGGTGTGGAAGGATGGGAGGACTGCCCTCTCCCCAGTTTTGGACACAGTATGTTCCCACAGGGGTGTCAAAGGGGAGAGACGGAACTCCGTCTTCCCATACATAATACTTACACATACATAATATAAGGGAAAAATACGTTATCTGTTTTAAGCTTTCATTGGCTTTGTAAAATAAGATGTCTGCTCCTTTCTTTTTCAGTGTTTTCTCTTCTTACTTTTCTTAACACATGAGACAATTTTGTAAAGCAGAAAGATGTATGTTGTATATGTTACTTCTATTTTTTAATTCCTGTATTGTGTAAAACTCAATAAAATTATTGGAAAAAAAAAAAGAACAGCCCACACGCGACGGTCGTACAACAGAAGTTGGATAAGCAGACTTTTTGTTGTACGACAAGCTGTTGTACGACCGCTGTACTGTGTGTACAGAAGTTGGACCAACAAAGCTGTACGTGCAAAACACGCATGCTCAGAAGTCAGGAACGCCCGGAAGTGTCCGTTCGTGTAAACCTACGTTCCTAATTTATAAATCACATTCACCTGGGCTTGGTCGCACGATCTCTTAGTGCATGTCAGTACACGAGATTCAACAGCTGACATACGATTTTGGATGTCCGGTCGTACGATCGTCGCACCGTGTGTACGAGGCTTTAGGGTTCAGCTATCTATGAAATGTAAGACCATATATCCCAGAACTGTATTACAACACCTTCAGAGCTATGCATGCTCACACAGCATTCTTTGGATGTACTGTATCACATCTTTCTATTAATTGTTTTTCTTGGAAAACTTTGAATACATAGATTAGGCCCATGTGAGATAGGCAGGTCTGTCCCTGGCACACATAGGTGTGCGCAGCCTATTGCATTAGGGTGTGCACCACAAAGCACAAACACACATGAGTGTGTGTGTACAGTATAAATATACATATAAAATTTTTTTTACAATTTTATTTAGGAGCCCTGCTAGGGGGGCTTTGCTGAGATATCAGGGGTCTAAACAGACCCCTGATGTCTCACTTTTGAGACAGAGAAAAGGACTGAGGACAGAGATTCCCCTGTCCCTTTCTCTGCAGCCAGGCTGCAGGGGGAATCTGCACAGTACATGGTGATTAGGGTGTGCCCAGGCACACCTGCCACCCTATGTGCCTATGCTGGCACATTTGTCAGTAACAGAATTGCTAAAATTCATGGAACGTTATCAAGTGGAGTCACTTACTTCTTGTTTGAACTGATGATATGTGGCTCTCTCTTTTGCCACTGAGCAGTGGTGAAGGGCCTTCTCCTAGCGATAGTAGAACCAGAATTTCAGTGATTCAGGAAATTGTCAGTCTGACATGACCCTAACTCCAAAATGTGAGACCAGAACAGCACCGGCTTCTGGTACACAATGGGCGCTAAGTAATCTATTGTATTTCTAAGGCACATAATCATTACTACCATATTATTGTTATGTAAAACGCCAAGTATATGAAAGAGTACTGGTTAAGGATTTTCTTCTGTTTAGTGGTGAATAGCAACATAAGAATGACATGGCAAAGGTAATAGTCATAATTCCACTGTCTGTGCTAGTCCTCATAGGAGAGTCTGTGATTTCTAACAAACCTAAAATAAATCCCTGGGGAGTGACTTGGATTACTTTATATGTGCAATTTTAGCCTCAGGGAGGAGGTTGGGTAAGACTGAGCCGGTCAGTGCCTGGAAGTATAAATGACCACAACAAAGATTCCTCCTTGGTATGTTATGGACATTTTATTGTGTTGTGGGCTCACTTAGTTTACAATTCATTGACAATAAAGTGGTAGATGTGCTGCTTTTGTATTATACTGTTTTTGATGTCTAATATTTATAAGATATTTAATGTGAGGGGTCTTCAAAAAGTTTCTGCGCTTCTTATTAAAAAGAGTTTAAAAAAGTTGGGAACTTTTTGAAGAACCCTCGTATTGCTACCAACCATGTTATGTGTATCTTATTTCAGTTCATAAAAGCATGCCTGTAAGGCTGAAATAAATCATAGCTCACAGGATGGGCAGGATGTGATGAATAGACCTCAGGCTAGTGCAGTTTAGTCAAAATATAGCGAATAATGTAATAATAATTATAAAAAGAAACCTTTAAAGAGGACGAGTCCACCAAAAACTGACCAAAGTCTGCCAGCTGAGTTTTTTTTGCCTTACTATGGTTTAGATGGTGACAGTTCTTAACATTGCTTCTTGTCACCCTCAGGTCTAACTTGCCCTTCTGCAGTAGGGGGGGACCCAGTGGTAGTACTACTTTACCTTTCCAATACATTAAATATACTAAAATTACAGTGATGTAGGTTAATGGACCTGGAAAAGTAAATCGCTCTGATCTTTCTGGGATACTCAAAATAAATTAATAAAACAAAAATCAGCTAAGTATTCTGTTTGTTGGCATCTGCGGAAGGTTTTGGCATCCTTGGATGGTCTATCCCTCTAAGGTACCAGAAACATGTAAATCATTTCCTGGGAGATGATATCACAGTGTCCTAATTCATAAAATTATCTTTACATTAAATACTATAAAGCAAAAATGGTCCATATATCAGTAAGGGTTCCCCTAGACACTAGATCAGTTGGTCATGCCAAGTCATGATTAGCCTATGCAGAAAGAAGATGAAGGGTGAAAGACATACTGCATTGATTTCCAGCGTGAGTTTATCTGGTAGAACATAAGAGAGCTTAGCCAAGGTCTTCTAAACTTCTCAATTACAATTACTTCTACAAAGCCTAGGCTGACAGTATCTACAGGGGTATCATATCCATAGGTATTTTATGCAATGTGACTGAGAATAGCTAGATCGGGTGACTGTCACATCATGTATATGGGTACCTTTAATGATGTGTTACCAGATCATTCAGGCCTGAATTATGCAGGTGATGTTTAGTTATACTAGCCACACATGCAACATACAAGCTGCATGAGAATAACTGCTTGCTATTGCTTCTGCAGTAATCCAGGAGGGTAATGCAATTGATAAAAGCTGTGCATCTGTCTGTAGCAAGGAAGGCACTTGTAGGCTGTTGGGATTGAAAAGGTACCTCGCACCAATAGGGTGAATCAAAAACGTAAATTATAAATACAAAACTAAACTAAAACTACCTTAATGCAATACATGTTCATGTGCGTGGTAATGCATCTCAGCACAAGGGAAAGTCTGAATCTGGCCTTAGTGCATATTGTATTATGCTTTTCTGATGAACTTGGGTCTCTAAGGTTGCATTTTGACCTTGATGGACCATGTAACATTATGTTGTCATTTATGGTAACTAATCAAAGTACACTTTTCAATGCAGTTCTCATGTACAAATGCAGTTATAATGCATTGACTGCATTACAAATGTCTTGCACTATCACATGAATATGTAGGTACCCTACCCAGCTGTATATACAGTACTCACATTTGCTTTACTTTTCTGATGCTCTGCTCAGCCACTGGGAAGGAAGAAATGAAACCCTGTTGTAAGCTGTGAGTTCACTCTTGTAAAAGCTTGCACAGGGCCGAGGACACTCACCTCACTGCCGCCATTAAGCATCAGCATAAGAGAAAGAAGAGTGAGTCACATGTAGCGCCCTCCTTCTTGGGCTGCTAGGTAAATTTCTTTTTTGGCTCCTTCTGTAAACAAGGGAGCAAAGATTTTTTGGCCTGGTCTGTTCTGGGTTTCACATATGGGGGTGTTGTTTGCTTCCGCCTGCATCTGAAAGAAGCTTACAGAGCAGGGATCTCAAACCGGTGACCCTCCAGCTATTTCAAAACTACAAGTCCCATCATGCCTCTGCCTGTGGGAATCATGCTTGTAACTGTCAGCCTTGCAATGCCTCATGGGACTTGTAGTTTCACAACAGCTGGAAGGCCGGCAAATTGAGACCCCTTTTCTAGAGCATACGAAGGGAAAATTTAAATGGCCAGTGTCAATATTGATCAGGGCCTAGCCAATCCCTGGAGAGGTGCGTCCAGATGATGGCTGAGCAGTTAAATAGTCTGGAACACTGGAGAGATCATCTTTCCCCAGGAAGTTCTCCTCCCCAGGGTGGCTGTTGTCGCTGAGGCAGCTTAAGGTAATATTAAAGGCTGAATTTTTTTTTTTAAATTAACAAACATGCTATACTTACCTGCTCTGTGCAGTGGTTTTGTACAGAGCAGCCCTGATCCTCTTCTTCTTAGGTCCCCCTGCCAGCGCTCCTTCCTGCTAAGTGCTGCCACATCAAGCAGCTTGCTATGGGGGGCACCGAAGCAGGCTCGCTCCCGAGCTGCTGCTCTCATGTCCATTCACACTCAAAGCCGCAGCTGGGCCCGCCCTCTCTTTCTCCTCATTGGCTCACTGGCTGTGATTCGCAGCAGCTGGAGAGCCGAGGCTCTCATGCACATCGCTGGATCGAGATGGGGACCAGGAAAGTATTAGGGGGGCTGGGGGGGCTGCTGCATACAGAAGATTTTTTTATCTTAATGCATAGAATACATGAAGGTAAAAAACATTGAGCCTTTACAGTCACTTTAAGGACTGAGTTGCTGTTCTGCAAAGTTTCAGGAGCTGCAGTGCTGGGATCTAGAAGCAAACTGGATCTGACATCAAACTTTCTTCCAGGGATCTGGTCTGGAGAAGGATTGTCTCCCTCATTGAATTGTGTCTGAATGAAGCTGGAAGAAGGCAGCTGTCCTGATGACTTGCGAGTAAAGACCCTAAAAGTGATCTCTGTGGCTGTATAGTGTTCTGAGGATTGCACTGGGGACCAGCAGTTATACATTGGAACAAGGTAACCAGATGCCAGAGTGATTTACCCCATGCTCTTCATCTGTGAGGGAATAGACTGTTCAGTGATCACATTTACTTTGGAGAAAACTATCCTCTAACTGTTTGCTATTCGTTTTGTTGTATTCCATGCCCCAATCCCTCTCCTGTTACAAGTTCTTCAAGCAATAAATCTTAAAAATTCAACCTCTAGACTGTTTATTGGAGCCAGAGTGAACGGATGGTTGTTTGGGTGACTGGCGGCCTCTGGACTGTTTGGGGAAGAACCCCTTGCGGGGCAGCGCTACACACATGCTCCTCCATACTTGGAAGTGTCAGGTATTTTCTTCACTTACAATGGCTGAGCAGAGTAGCAGGGGGTATGCTGCTTAAGACAAGAACATTAATAACTTGTTTTGTCCTGCATAGAGAAAGCACAGATTGGCTGTAATATAATTTTTACTTTTTTCTTTGAGCTGGCCCCAGACACAAAAGGGCTGAGAAATGTGCAGGCATGATCCAACTGCCTATGTCATGACGATGTGCCACCTGATACATGAACATGTACTCTTGGGCAAAGAGTTGGAAGCAAGGAGAAAGAGCAGATGCAGGAAAATAAGTGATCAAACAAGATTTTCAAACTTGAGCCTTTTCTGAGAGGTCTTTAAAGCTAAACTCTGGGCACAACAACTTTCTATAGTCCCAAAGGATATACCGGTACATTTTCTTTGTGTGCAGAAAATCCCTTTGCAAACCCAGGTATCACCATGTAAAATTAGTAGTGTCTGGGCTGTACATTAACTGTGCAGGGAGCAGACCAATGGGAGGGATCCAGCAGGCCCGCCCACTATTTGCTGCCTGCTTGTAGAAAACTATAGAAAGGGCAGCGGACACAAGCCCAGTCACCATGCACAAGGAGATAGAAAGTAACTTGACCTGTTTTAATAACAAAACATTCCTGGAAAGAGGCAAAGTGCAGGAGTTTCATGATGGATTTGTGCACATATATGGAAGAAATACACAATAGACACCAAGGGGTAGATTTACTAAAACTGGAGAGTGCAGAATCTGGGGCAGCTGTGCATGGTAGCCAATCAGCTTCTAACTTTAGCTTGTTTAGTTAAGTGTTGACAATAAAACCTGGAAGCTGATTGGCTACCATGCACAGCTGCACCAGATTTTGCACTCTCCAGTTTTAGTAAATCAACCCCCAAGAATCAAATAACAATACCCACGCCCCTCATATTTAGACAATATTTTTTGCCTGTCTTTTAGTTCAAAAACAGTGAGTCAGATGATCATCGCATGCTCATAGCCAGGTCTATATTAAAACACTGATTTTACCTCTAGATAGCTAATATTGTGAGCAAGCCAAATTCCGAGGCTCATTACTGGTTATAAATATTTGATGTTGCATCGCAATCTTCCAGCAATTATCAAACTGTTGATTAACCAGGATTTAAAATATTATTACCCTAACAGCCCCAGTGACCATTTAATGTTGATGAAGCCATAATTGTGTACTGTGTCTGCCATGACAAGTCTTGCATTGCAGAATGCAAATCCAGACATTAGGCCGCTTGCATATTCATAAGCAAAACTATAGAAAATCCTCTCTTATCTACAGCTGCCTGAAGATTTGTTTAATTTATAAACCACCTTATCAAGTATCCCCATCTGTTTCTATTACACCATAGAGAGTTTGTGTATTATGAAAAAGGTGAAGGTTTAAGTGGATCACACTATGCTAAAGTAGACCTGTCTTTAGCTAAAACTTATAAAATTTGGGCAATCAATTGAAAGTAGGCACACAGTGATATCAGATGCCTTACTTATTTTCCTGGAGAGTTCTGAGAGTTCACCAATCTGGGCCATTTAATACACAAATTTAGATCTTGAGCTGTAAAGCAAAGATCAACATCACCCCCTCATCCCCCTTCCCATGGCATGAGCCCTTAATAATTAGAGAGGCTCGGACTTTTGCACAGACACATACAGAGAGTTCAGCTTTGCAGCTGGAGGTGGCCATCTGCAAAATGGCTACTCTTAAATCAGGCGCTACCAGGGCACAAGATTAATAAAGTCTGTTCAAGCACCATTGCTGCATGCTCAGAGGGTTTTAGTTAAGGCCAGATGAATTTCAAAGGCTGTTCATAAGAACTATTTTCTTTATGGGCAGACAGGTGGGTTGAATAATAATAATATCTTCTAAGTGAGATCTCTTGGTTGAAGTTCAGCACAACCCCAGAGTCAACAGTTGCAAAGCCAAGCAAGGAAGTCTCAATCCTTCTGTTGCATTCTCCCAAATTAATTCAAAGAGAGAATCCATCAGTGAGCGTGATATAAGATTAAAGAAGCTAGCCAGTGATTCAACCTGGCAGTATCCAGACTAAGGATAAATACCAGCACATTAATTACTATAACTGATATTTCATTCCGCAGAGTTCTGTGTAGGCCTATGTAGATTGCCCACGTGATTACCCACCCTCTGTAGTCTATGTACTGATGCAGAGAGAGATATGATTGTTCTTTTTACCACCAACTTAGGTCAAAGTGACAGGTTCTCGTGTAAGAACTACCACTACTCACTGTGCTTCCCCATAGCTTTGTTCCACCATCAGAGCTAGGAATCCTAACCCTGTGTAAGCTTCAAGCCGGTTGGTGTTGGAGCATAGACAGGGCTAACATCTTCCTCCTCTTCATATGATAGTTTTGGAGCCTAATCGCTCATACCAAGGGAGGTCACATTCTCCATCATAATCATAACCACTGGGCATTTACAGAGGGAAGTGCAACAAAGTTGAGAATCAGTAGGTGGGGAGATGTTCTTGCAACAGTAACAAAGTAACAGATTCTCTGTTCCAAGGTGAGAGCAAATGGGAACTTATCCGATGCACTCTTCATATGGAAGGAGGTGGTACGTGAAAATATATGATCAATGTGTTTTCACTGCTCACTATCTCCTCCAGAGAGCAGTGAACAAGAGACATTAAAAGGATTCCTTTTCTATCACGCCCTGGAAGCTCATCTAACACCTTGAGAGGAGCACCCCTCACAGTACTGCACCCACCTTGAATTCTTTCTCAATATTAGCTAACACAGCCAACTCATTACTGAGCTCCAAAGCTGTCATAACAGGGTCTTCGCTGGACAACGATAGATAGGCAGGACTTGCAAGTCCCTTATATGCATTGATCCTGGACCTGGAGTGGCTAAAGGCGTCATGTTTTTGTTTTTCACTACATTCACTGCATTTACAAAAATAATCATGAGGCCTCTCAATTCGGGCTCCCTTTCTCAGAAGGGTGTGAACTATTTCATATTCCTGACAGTGAGCAGCCAAAATAATGGGCGTGATATCTTGAGAAAATCTAGTTCCGTCTTCATCATAGGCATAGAAGTCATCATGTTGGAATTCCGATTGGCTAGGACTCGTCGTAAGCCGCTTGCCTTCAGCAAACGACGGGTGGCCAAGAATGGCCTCTACTATCCTTACATATCCTTTACTGATAGCTAAAAGCAAAGCATCTCCCACCCGTGCCAAGTTTTCCTTCTTCAGTAAAAGTTCTGTAATTTCCAAGTGCTCATTGGCAACTGCTAACTGCAAAGCATTCTGGCCCATGTAATCCACACAGTTGACATTTAAAGAGTGACATTCTTCTATCATCTTCCGAACCACAGGAATGTTCCCGTATTCTGCAGCATCCAAAAACCGCTCCTCTTCTGCTGAAAGGCTGGTGGAACGGTCACTGAACATATAAGCTGGCCCTCGATTAGCTTGCCTCCTGCCTTTTTCCCGAAGTAATGTCTGCCTCCGATGCGACAATCTGTTTTCCCTGTGTGTAAGACAATAAAAAGAACCAGGACAATTATAAGTGAGGTACAAAGGAAATTTCCAGACAAGGTATCCAATGTTACAAAGAAAAAAAATCAAGGAATATGAGTGTTTTTCTTTTGCAGAAAACCAACATATCATTTAATGAAACATTTTATCCCAATGATTCTTTTTTTTCATATGATGGTACACTGAGGGCATTTCTCATGGTTGGCTGTACCCCATAAAATACATATTATTGGATGATGATTGTGTAATTTCTATGCTTTATGCGCATTGAGATACAGTATAGTTGAACTAATGGCAAATACACTGTGTATTCTTTTTTTATGATTTAAATTTTAAAAAAGCAGATTTGTCATATGGAAAAAAGTAAAGATACCCCTAACGTTTACCACCACGTCATGAAATCCATGAAATTAGAAACAAATATTCCAAATGAGGTGCCAATTATTAGATGCTCCTTAGGGAGTATGCAGGTGGAACCTGTCTTATTTAAACCTCAGACATCTAGGGTGTGTGGTGTCATCATGCCAGGATCAATAGAGGCCCTCAGTAAGAAGGTTGTGGATGCCTAGGAGTCAGGAAAGGGATTCAAAAAGATTGCCAAACTGTTTGAAATTCCATTCCATTCAACTGTAATGAAAAAATCTACAGGTGGGGTGAATTTCAAACAACTGCTAATTTGTTCAGGACTCACAAACCCAGCAAACTGAACACAAAAATGTTCTTGAAACTGTTGGGGTCACCATGCATGCATTTTTACAATCAGAAAGAGATTGCACCAATTCCTTTTGCATGAGAGGTGTATTAGGAAAAAGCTTTATTGTCCAAAAAGAAAACAATAGACTTATGCTGGGCAAGGATGGATCGAAATTCGGTTGGTTCAGCAGGAACTGGTGGAATTTTGACCTTTTTGTGGCCGTTCCTATTCTACAAAAGTCAATAGTTAGACCGACTTCTGTCGAATGGACACACTGGAAAACTTTGTTGATCAGTGGCTGCAGTCTCTGATCAATGTAGTCTGGTGGCAGCAAGAGAATGTCCCGGCTGGGGGGATTTCTCCATTCATGTCAGTTGTGTGGATGGAGGAATCAGTTTTTTTCATTCATCCAAAAAACGAACCGTCTTTGCCCAGCTTAAGATTACAATTTGCCATTGAACATAATTGCCTCCTGGAACAATGTTCTGAGGACTGATCAAAGACAGAATTGTTTTTTCACAGTAACAGTAGACCTGTTTACTACAAACGGAAGACAATATTTCAGGAGAATAATTTTATAACAACTATGAAGCATGGTGGTGAATATGTTATGACCAGCTTTAGGGCCTTTGCAGGTCACCGTCTTTGAGTCAACAATACAGTCTACATCATATAAAAATGTGCTTGGTGAGAATGCAACACCTATATGAGGATTTACTAATACTGGTGCACAAAGAATTTAGCTGTCCTTAGTAACCAATCAGCTTCTAACTTCAGCTTTTTCAATTATGCTTTGACAGTAACACCTAGATGCTGATTGGTTACTATGCACAGCTGCACCAAACTCTGTGTGTACCAGTTTTAGTCAATTTCCCCCCATCCCTCCAAAAGTTGAAGTTGAACCTGAAATGGGTCTTTCAGCGCCATTATGATCTGAAACATACTAGAAAATCTATCAAGGAATGGCTTAAAAAGAGAAAATTGGGGGTTATGGGTTACCTTAGTTAATGATCTGACATCTTGCAACTGAAGGAACTTTGCATTGAGAAGTGGTCAAAAACTGGTGGGCAGTTATACAAACTTGCTACAGAAAGTCATTTCTGCCAGTGCAATGCTGTAATACCAGCTTTTAATGCCAAGGTTATACCTACTTTTTCTATAGTACTCTGTTAAATCTATTGATATTTTTGTTATATAAATGAATGAAAATGCTTTAATTCTTGTGTTCCGTTTCAAGCATATGCTCTTTATTTGTAGGCAAAAAAGTCAACAATTTTCATGGGTTATATGACTGTAGTTTCCAACATTTATTGACAATCAACTATGGGGTCTCTGAAACATCAGGCTATTCCAGGAAGATAGAGGAAGACATAAAACAGAACTGTCAGTTCCTGGCACACTGACATGGATGAAGGAGTAGGAAAAGGCATAGCAGTGAACTTCTAAGCCAAAAGAAATATTGCTAGGTTTTACATCATAAGTGGCCCAAATAAAAATGGTCTATTACATCTGTAGCAAATAGGTAAGAGAGGAGTGATTGAGAGAGTCAAGTTCAATGAGCTGCTGAAAATTCCTTAAAAAAATAGATCTACTTTTTTTCTTTATTTTTTAATTATTTAGAGGGTATTTGGAGATTATATTTAGGGTACTTAGTGTTTTTTCATTATATATATAGCACTAGCCCCACGGGGGCCACTAGTAACTGGTTCCCCTACTCCTCAACAGCCAGGCAGCACGCATTCTCCGCTTGCATCCAAACACAAGAAGTCAGTCCCTTGGCTTTGTTTTTATGTTTTATTAGGGGTAACAACTTGGATGGGGTGAAGGGATATATGGGATGCTCAACTTGAATCAAAGAACAAAAACCCAGGGACAACTTCCTCCCTATGCACAAGGTCTTGAACTGTCCTACTTTCCAGACACTGACAGTCTCTGAAGATAAAATGCAAAAACCCCTTAAGGACTAGGAACTCTCAGTCACTTAGAAAGTAGCACAAAGTGTTGTAGGTTGCATACCGGAGTATCTCCAACTCCACTGAACTCCAGACACTGGTCCCAGCTCTACCGACTGCAGGAACTACCAGCCCACCTGGCTGCTTCTTCACCAGCCCACCCAACTGCTACCAAAGATCTCCCACGGCAAGGGAAAGGAAAAATTTAAGCACCACGCTGTATTTCAGAAAGGCTTGCTACATGTGGCAGTGCCTCCCCTTGTAAGTCCTGGAGTGTGCTGATGTTCTCATACTGTCCGCCTTGTCCCCGCTGCTTCTTAGGTAAGATTTCTTTCAAACTAGACTGTTGTCAGAATCCTCCCAAGCCAGCCTGAACTCCAGCCCAGGGAGAGCCCCCCCCCCAGACCAGGGGTCCCCTCTAGAGCCACCTACAGTCTCCTCAGCACGTCATCTATCACCAACTCCCCTGCTAGCATGACCATATTTAAGGGCTGTCTCAGCTAGGGGGCTAGGGTGACCACCTTTCCAAACTACCATTCAAGTACACCCCCTTCCCAAAAAAAAATGAGGGGGGGTTGTAGTCTTGGGGTTGATGGGGAATTCGGTGGCAGGTGATTTGTCAGGCGAATGGCTGGTGTTTAGCACTTAAATCATCCTGACAACATGCTTGATATGGTGTCAGGATGATCAAATCACATTATTTCTATTTCTACCATGTAATATATAACTCACCATAATGCAAAATCAGTGGGAACCCTGAGCTTGTCTCTTGCCACCAGATGCAGTGTGCCACCCTTCGACTGCCACCAGATGCAGCTTGCCACTTGCCACCGTCGTCAGCCATGTCACTTGCCACTCATAGCCTGCCACCCACAGCCATATCGCTTGCTACCCACAGCCTGCCACCAGTCTTACACACCGGAGCCCCTGAAAGGTGAATGCCCCTCCCAGTGCTGGCTGCCGATGTGGCTCCTCCCGGTGGCAGTGTGGCCCAGGGGGTTTGTAACCCCTGCTTTAGAGAATTCTGGAGCCTGGAGCCCGGAGAAGATAGAGGAGGTGAGTGGATCATGGTGGAGAGCACTAGGCATGGAGGAAGAGGAAGTTAAATCTTCCTCTGCTTTAAATACTAGGCAGAAGTCACTGGTTGCTAGGCACTGAGTGGCTCTAGAAACCAGTGGCCAATAAGTCTCAGTTGGAGGCAGAGCCAGTGCTATTGCCAGGCTTGCTGGCTCTGTCAGTTTAATTCCAGGACACTGTATTGTCCCAGAATGAAGGTGCCCGGGACCCGGGACAGACCTGCAAAATGCAGGACTGTCCCGGGCAATCTGGGATACGCGGTCATCTTAGTTTCGGCCAACCTGCTAGGCCCACTGCCTGAGGATTGGCTAAGTCCCCTAAGTATGCAGATAAACCCTTCTGACCTCAGCCCACTAACTTCTAGAGATGTCTCCAATCTTCCAGACCCGGGGGGCACCAGAGACCTGCCTGTATGAGTCATCCAGCTTGACCTGCAATAAACCCTTGACCCAGATTCAAAACTCATTTCACTATGAGCCAAAAGGTCCATTTGTCTGCACTATTCTAGTAGCACACTAGATGGTGCTACATATATTATTATTTTTTAATATTTATTATTCCAACATCTGTGTGCAGGCTCATCCTCTACATTTGCTGCGTTAAGGCAGCTCGTTCATTTTCATTGGGCTGTCAAAACATAAAAAAAGTATCTGCGCTATTTTTGAGAACACAACGTCTCACAATGTAGGTATTCACATTTGTCCTCTTCACATTTCACTTTACCCTCATTCTCACTAACAATTTAATATATCTTTACACTAAAGGCTTCCTTGAAATTTAACCACATACCAAATTATTTTATACAACAAGATAGAGCAATTTGAAAGCTATTTCCTGTGCATGCTTATCATGACTAAACTCAAAGCTGCCCCCAGCCACTCTAATCAATACCATTAGCATACATCCATATCCTGGTGTCCTTCCTTGGTGGCATTCAGAGCAGGTGGCAAGTGACTGCTTGCGCTCCGCTGTTATTCCTGCTTGGGTACTGACTGATTGACTGTACTGCATCCAGTGAATGGATCAATTTGTAATGCTAATGATGTGGCAGGGAAAGATCCCACAACAATCTGACAGATGGATACGTAGAAATGCGAGCAGCTGAGGAACGATCTTCACCCATTTATCCAAATGATGTCACAGCTGTCTGCTGGACTGTGAAATATGATGAAGAGCACCATTCCCAGTGGACACTGGGCCATCATTCACAATGTGCAGAAACATCTGCAACCTGCTTCCTATTGTGTTTGAAAGGAAAGAATTGTCTCAGGACAGCTCTGCATCCCTATAGTAAATATATACAGTAAATGCATTTTTGGATTTAATTGTGCTTCACCTGTAATCAAAGCATAGGTACTAATAGGTTACAAATAGATCTTACAAATGAGTTGCGGCATCCAAGCTTTTCACATGCAAGCAAGGACCACGAAACATGATCTAGTTTAATTAAAATGTTCAGTAAATGTAATCTAGATATGTTTGCATTCTAAATTCAATTTTTATGTAAGTATTACCTGTAGAGGTCAGGAAATTATGAATTCACATGCATCTGTGTCCCATTTGAGGATATTTTCCAAAGTGAGGGGAATCAAATTGGAAGATTTTTCCCCCTATCCCTCTATTCCTGTTACGATGACAACTCCAAATTTATGGTTGACATTCACCTTCTGTCTTGGTGACACTAGCCCTCAGGACAAATAGGGTGAATTTTCATATCAATAAAAACCAGGCTAACCCCTCACTACTGTATCCAAAACTCTGAGATGTGTCCCACCAGATTTTAATTGTGCCCCTCCCTGATCTCTAAGAGTGCATCCACTGATACACGATGAGCCAGTGTGATGGGGATAGTTGAAATAAGGGGGCACTCTGATGTGGGAAAATTGACGTAAAAGGGGATTCTGATGAGGGCAATTGATGTGTGAGGGGACTCTGATGGGGACACCTTATGTAAGAGGAGACTCTGATGGGGGCCCTGGTGAAGACTCCTGATGTAAGGAAGGACAGTGATAGAAACAACTAATACAACAGCGCCCAGCTTCTGTTTAACTGTTTGCTGCCCAGTCACAGTACCTTTACTGCGGCAGGGCGGCATTAGGCAGGCAGGATGACGTACATGATGACGTCCTGCCTCTTCTGGGTTAGAGGTGTGAAGTGTGCCTTTCCCACGACCACTGGAGCGAAGTCGTTTGATGAAACATACATAGAGATGTAAATTGTGGTCACATCACCTCCAGGTCCCGATCTTCCGGTCCCAAGCAGTCGGCAGGTGGAATGCACGCCGGCTCCAGGGCTTGAACGAAACAGCGGTGATCCCTTACATTGTGATTAGGTGGACATTTCCAGTGTCGGAGTGGACAGCATATTTGTCAGCAGCTCGTGCATATGATTTTAACAAATGTTAATAAATAGAATCACACTATATAGTTCTTTTTCTGATTTATGATGGCATGGTGGAGGGGAGGAGTACAGTTCTGGATCCATGAGAATGGTGATACATATGTGAAGAGCCATTAGGAAATTTAACATGCAAATGACTATTGACCCATATTTTTAGTTAAAGAGGTCATGGCAGTTTAGTGAGTGACTTTCCATTAGAGTAGATTGAGTGTGAATGAAACTGATGGTGATGGTTTAATGATATATCACACTGAAGAACCAAGGATATTTGTTCAAAAGAATATAATGAACTGTATTTGAAGCACTTTATGTTCTTCGTGCACTTTACTTATGAATATATTGATTTTGTATGTGTAGCACCTTCAGCATTAGGTAGGTGCTAGTGGAAGATTTTTGGTGTTAGAGTAGCTAAATTTAGTCAGGCCTGCTTGTTTTGATTCTGGGCAGGGGAGTGGCCCAGGGAGTGACGACTGGAGACTGCCTGAAGCAACACCCCTTGGTTACCCCACCCTTCAGAATGTTCTGAAAAAGGGGATGGGAAGAGGAGGTGAGGCTTTCTGATGTATATTAAGAAGCCCTGACCAATCCCCAACCTAGATTGGCAGGGGGCAGGCCTCCTTAAATACTGTGGTCTGCCCAGTGGGGGGAGGAGGGTTTGGGTGTAAGTTTTGAGATGAGGTACTGAGGCTGTCGAGGCCTTGAGGGAGATCCCAGTCTGGGGGGGTGATTTCAGCCTGGGGCTTGGTGTATCCGAAAGGTTGGAGGTTCTGGAGGAGGCACACGAGAGAGCAAACAGAGGACAATGGTAGAAGTGTACTTTAGAGAGGTCTCCAGGTCCACCATTAGTCGGTGAGTGACAGCCCAGGGAAGTGGATATGCACAAGCAGATTGGGAGGAAGACAGTCTGGAAGAGGTGCAGGTGGAGACTGGGACCTGGTGTCATGGACAGTGAGTCAATGGGCTGGGAGATGTAGTCCATCGTGGCTAACTAGCACCAGCAAAGTAACTTACTACACAAGGGGAACCTCAACCCCATGCCCGCAAAGGGTGGTCCGGAGGCCTGGTAAATTTACTCCAGGTTTAACATGTGCTAGCTAGGCCAAACAAGACAATATGGAGGCCTATTAAATATCCTTCCAGGCTTCACCTGTGCTGAGCAAATGTTGTGCAGGAAAGAGGAACAAGGAGAAGCAAGTGTTATGATGGAGGAAGAAGGAGAGTGTATATAATGAGTGTATATAGAGGTCCCATGTAAATAACTGTTGATCTCTGGGCATTCCATGATTACCCCTACCCCATCCAAGTTCAAATCCCCTAATAAAAACAAAGAACCAGCCTGTTTTTTGACTCCAGATGCCAGCAGGAGTGTGATTGAGGGCAGTTGTGAGCAGGTGAACCACAATAACCAGCCACCCCAAGGGGGACTTTGACTACATTTGGGGGCTCATATTCCGGGATTCACATGTTCTCACATAATGCTGCCAGTCATTGCCCCTAGCAATCGAAGTGGACCGAGTCGAGGAACTTTGTTGATGTGCCTTTAAATGTGGATTTGAACCCGGGGGAAGGATTTATGTGTTTGGCAGCTGAACTGTGCTATTACAAGTGTGTCGTTGTGCATAGGAACCGCCAGGAGACGTTGCCAACCTTTGTAGTTATTTGCCCAGTTGACTCAACCAGCGCTTGGAATAGACACTTACAAGTAATATCCTGCAATTCAGTGACTTGTAATATGATCTGTCGCCCATGGCAACCACAGAGAGTGGCAACCACAGAGAGTGATCGCACCCATGGATTAGAAATATGTCCCGAGCCCTGCTGAGGCCGGACATTCTGCACTGGATTGTAAACATGCCCAGTGCTCTGAAAATGCTGGGTACTTTGAACTTGAGCTCAAAAAAACTGCTGTCAGTGGTTAAGTATGCCTGGAACTGTTTCCTGTTGCTAAGGGTGATTGAGGTAAGCTTGTGGGAGCCCACAGAAGGGACTGTGCCAGAGTGGTCCTGTACAGGAAGACAAGGGGCATCACTAAATTCAGGTTCAGTGGTGCCAGCCCACCTGGAAGTGAGGAGGCAGAGCCCTGGAGGAGACAAAAGTTTCCCTGCACCCTGCAGACACCACGAGGCTGCAGAAGATGGCGGGGGGTAGTCACCCTCCACTGGCTCTTGCCTGGTTGCCGAAACGGCAACTCATAGACACGGGTGTTCGAGGTAAGCTTGTGGGAGCCCACAGAAGGGACTGTGCCAGAGTGGTCCTGTACAGGAAGACAAGGGGCATCACTAAATTTAGGTTCACTGGCGCCAGCCCATCTGGAAGTGAGGAAGCAGAGCCCTGGAGGAGCCGAAAGTTTCCCTGTACCCTGCAGACACCACAAGGCTGCTGAAGATGTCGGGGGGTAGTCACCCTCCACTGGCTCTTGCCTGGTTGCCGAAACGGCAACTCATAGACACGGGTGTTCGACTTGAGCATCGCGGGGGATTCACACTCGGGGTGGTGGATGGGATGGAGAGACTGTGCCTGCTATGCCCAGAATGTCAGATGCCAACGGCAGTAATGGAAGCCTGGATCTGGTGTGGCCACTGCTTTGAGCCATTGCTACAACAGATGAACATTCAGCAGGATCCACGCTCTTTCAGTGTGAACCTACAACCGGGACTATGCACGCTGTAGCCGCAGAGCGGGCCCGGAACCACCCTGTCAAGGCAGAGTGGAGTTGGGGCCTAGCAACTCCCCCGCAAACACAAAAGAGGGAAGGAAGGAGAGGACTGCGATGACTGAAAGCCCGGTCAGGGACATAGAACCTGTAAGTACTGCCCAGCAGGAACTAGAATCCCCAGCCACACCGGCCACAAGTCTGCCCATAGCTATCCCCTGTCCAGCAGAGTCAGTGCAGGAGGGGGGGTGTGCCCTCTGGAGAGCTAGAAGAGGAGCATGGAGACAGACTGCTTGATTGCTAGCTGATTGCAAGCTGAGTTTGGGTCCCTTGAAAAACTGGTAGAATGGTCACCCCCTGATGAAAGTCCAGAAGAGGAGGAGTGGGAGACAGGAGGGTCCCATGGGCTGGAAACTCCATCATAGGGAAGGAGAGGACCAGAGTCTGAGCCGGACACAGACGAAGCTGCAGGAACACCTATCTCCCACAGTCAGCTGTTTCTCAACAGGCCCTACATTACCCAGACCAGGGCAAGTACCTACCGGCAACAGGTAGACAGATCCCCTGGCACCCTGATCCGAATGGGGAGAGGGAAGGCTAAGGAGTTGCCTAGGCTCTCCCGGTTGCAACGGAAAGTACAAAGCAAAGTTGCTTTGGAGTGGGGCCTAGACTTTCCATACCTCCCTCTCCATATCATGGAAGTCATGGAGAACTCCAGGGACGAGTCGGAGAATGAAATGATATGGGACTATCATCCACAAACCCCTGAGATGGCAGGACTGTGATGTCTGGAACCACTTTGTGGAGTTGAAGCAGGAGTGGGGTCTGGGGCATGCCATTTATGGAACCAAGGTCCTTGTAGTGAAAGCAAACCAGCCTGCAAGGAGCTACTCCATCTCTGTCAAGGGAGAAGGGGAAGGCAGGAGAAGGCTACCTGACCCATGTTTCTACATTTAAAAGGGAATGTTGGAGGACTACAGCTTTTCTTGTAGAAACCAAAGACACAGGACTGCTAGAAGACTGCAGATCAGCCTGCCACCCTATGTGCCAAGTGATGGACTGTATTTTTTTCCTTGACGGATGCTATGGGGTGATATCTGCCTTCTAAACAAACTTTTTCTTTCTTTCCATTTGTTTTGGAAACCTAACATCTGGGGAGGCTCCTCCCATTAGGAACTCTAAAAACAACAAGACAAAAAAATTGCAAATATCCAAGTTCTTTAATGTGTTTTCTTTTACTGTTCTGCTGGTGGGATATCACCCCTCACTGGCAGACCAGACAAGTACAAGAATATCAATGAGTGCTGCTAGTTTTGCTGGGGGTCTTATAACCCCCTTCCAGTAGACTGTTGCTGTTTGTAGTTAGTTTGTAGGTTAGGATATTTGTCTTCTCTTAGGATCTTTGGTATGGGACAGCTTTCTAACCAAAAGGTCTGGTATGGATTTTGAGGGGGAACCACATGGCAAAATAAAAAAAAAAGACGTGAGCCCCCCCTCCCCCAAAGATTCATACCAGACCCTTATCCGAGCACGCAGCTCAAGAAAGAGGGGGGCAAGGGAGCCCATAGATCCTGCCCCCCCCCTCTATGTGAATGAGTATGCTCCCCTACTCATTATTCCAAAAAAGTGTAAAAAAATAAAATAAAAACAGTACACAGGTTTTTGACAAAGTCCTTTATTAAAAATGAAAAATTTCTCCCGTTGTAGCTCCAACGTGTCTTCTTTCTCCAGTGATGTCTTCTTCCTTTGGTTCTTTTCCCTCCACTGATGTCTTCTTCCTCTGGTTCTCCCTCCTGTTCTTTTCCCTCTGCTGTCTTCTTCCTCTGGTTCTTCCTCCGGTTCTTCTCCCTCCGCTGATGTCTTCTCCCGGCGCTGTTGTATTAGCTCTGTTGTGTGCCATTGCTTATATAGCAATGGGGAGTGTCTATCTGGTGACATCATCCAGAGATCCCGTCCCCTTGTTACATCACCGCCCCATCATGCCCCAGGCGGTGACGTCACAAGGGGGTGGGGTCTCCGGATGACATCACTGGATGATGAGGGATTTTTTGCGGTGGAGAAGTACTATAGGGGACAGCTCTTAGTTGAAAGCAACTATTGCAGCCAGATCTATTTTTTTTCCATTCTTATTACACCCAGCTGGGGAAACCTTTCAAACTAAAAAAAAAAAAAAAAAAAAACTTGAGTTTGGTTTTAAGCAAATATTAAAACCACTGGGGAACAATTTGTTCTTAAATACTTCAGCCCCGGAAAGATTTCCCCCTTTAGGACCAGAGCCCTTTTTGCGATTCGGCACTGCATTGCTTTAACTGAAAATTGCGCGGTCGTGCGATGTTGCACCCAAACGAAATTTGCGTCCTTTTTTTTCCACAAACAGAGCTTTCTTTTGGTGGTATTTGATCCCCTCTGCGTCATTTCTGATCGCTGTTATAAACAAAAGAAGAGCCACAATTTTGCAAAAAAAACCAAATTTCTTACTTTTTGCTAAAATACAAATCCAAAAAAAAATATATAAAAAAACATTTTTTTCATCGGTTTTGGCCGATTTATATTCTTCCTCATATTTGTGATAAAAAAAATCGCAATCGGCGTTTATTGATTGGTTTGCGCAAAAGTTGCAGCGTTTACGGATGATGAGAATTAATTTCTGGGGTTTTTATTTATTTATTTATTTATTTTTTACTAATAATGGCGGCGATCTGCGATTTTTAGCGGTACTGCAATATTTCAGAGGACATGTCGGAACATTTTGACACTTTTTTGGGACCATTGGCATTTATACAGCGATCAGCGCTATAAAAATGCACTGATTACTGTGTAAATGCCATTGGCAGTGAAGGGGTTAACCTGCAGGGGGCACTCTAAGGGTTAACTGTGTTCCCTGGGGGTGTTCTAACTGTGGGGGGGACTGCCCTAGCTGGAGAAGGGAAGCGATCATAGCTTCCATGTAGAGGAAGTCTGTGATCACAGCCCTTCCCCCCTCACAGAACGGAGGTCCGTGTTTACTTACACGGACCTCCGTTCTTTCACTCCGGGGGGGGCATCGCGGGTGGCGGGCGGAGATCAAATCTGCCGCACCCGCTCCCTGGTCCTCCCCGGTCACAGTGAGCATGCGGGCGCGCCTCCGGCGGTGCGCGCTCACTGGGCGCGATCTCGCAGCCGCCGTCATATGACACCGATTTGCGCAGGAGCGCCACACTGTCGCCGTCAATTGCTGATCAGCGGTCGGCAAGCGGTTAAACTGATTTTATAAATGTCTTTCCCAATCTTGTTAACATTAAAAATATATTCAACCATAAACTAATTTTATAAAAATGTGTTTTATAAAACAAAATGCACTCAACACATAGGTTTCTCAGAACACGGTGTTTCCAAAGAGAAGCATCAGCTGTTTTCCCTGTAGACTCTTTCTCTGTATCTAAAACTCCAGAGGGCAAAGAAAACAGGAAAAGAAAGGGAAGGCGATGAGTCACTTCTGAATCATTCAGTTACGTTTGCAAATTGTGTTAGTGGATTTAATTATCCAAAGCTAAAATGCTTCCCAAGTAGCTCTAGCAGTTCACACTGGGATTGCAGGGGGGACTCACACGTTTCTGTGCGGTGCATTTTGACAGTCCATTTAATTTGAATGAACTGCAAAACACACCGAACCATGTGTTTGCACTACCATTAAAAACACACTCTACCAAATTGCATTGTACTGCAGTACCATGCTATACGGTGTCTGCAAATACACTGCATTTGGGATCTGTGTTTGGGATGCCGTTGACAATACATTGGCCATCCTTGATATAGATGAGTAATATTGGCTATAACCTGGGCATCTGATTCTCCAGATGATGGGCACTACACATTACAATATGGCTGTTTTGTCCTGAACTGATTGTACTATTTCTAAGTGTACCATGTGCCTTGCAATCCCTGTGTATTTATGTTATTGTTATATTTTTTTATTTTATTTTTTATTTTTTTAGATAAATACAACTTTCTGTTACAAAAAAAACAAAAAGCCTCTCCCATCCTCTGAAACTCTCTACCTCAACTTGTCCGGCTATCTCCTACTCTTGCTACCTTCAGGCAATCCCGGAAAACGCATCCCTTTAGGGAAGCCTATCACACCTCCAACTAATCTTTTACCACTTCCATCAACTCATTCCCCACCCAGCACTTTTTTCAATTCGGCACTGCGTCGCTTTAACTGACAATTGCGCAGTCGTGAGACGTTGTACCCAAACTAAATTTATGTCCTTTTTTCCCCACAAATAGAGCTTTCTTTAGGTGGTATTTGATCACCGCTGCATCATTTATGATCGCCGCGATAAATAAAAAAAGAGACAAAAAAAAAACAGTTTTTCTTACTTTTAGCTAAAATACAAATACAAAAAAAAATATATAAAAAAATGTTTTTTTCATCGGTTTCAGCCAATTTATATTCTTCCTCATAGTTTTGGTTAAATAAATTGCAATTGGCGTTTATTGATTGGTTTGCACAAACGTTGCCGCGTTTACGGATGATGAGAATTAATTTCTGGGGTTTTTATTTTTTTTATTTTTTAGTAGTAATGGCGGCGACCTGCGTTTTTTAGCGGTACTGCGATATTGCGGCGGACATGTCGGATAATTTTGACACTTTTTTGGGACCACTGGCATTTATACAGTGATCAGTGCTATAAAAATGCACTGATTACTGTGTAAATGCCATTGGCAGTGAAGGGGTTAACCTGGAGGGGGCGCTCTAAGGGTTCTAACTGTATGGGGGCTGGGCTGGCAGGGGGAGGGGAGTGATCACAGCTTCCATATACAGGAAGCCTGTGATCACAGCCCTTCCCCCTCTATGAGAATGGAGATCCTTGTTTACATACACGGACCTCCGTTCTTTCACTGCGGGGGGGGGGCCATTGCGCGCAGCCGGCGGCGATCGAGTCCGCCGTACCCGCTCCCTGGCCCCCCCGGACACAGTAAGCACGCGAGCGCACCTCCGGCGGCGGGTGCACTCACAATGCTACTTATCGCAGCCGCCATCAGGTGATGGCGGTTTGCGATAACGAGCCACTTTGCCAGTGTCACGCTGCGGCGGGCGGTTGGCAAGTGGTTAAACTGATTGTAAACAATCACCATGTAAAACAACCCATTTTGTTTAAAATACAAAAGGAAAGGCAAAACATTTTTGTATAGATATAAAAAAAACATTATAAATACCTTTTTTCCCTTTTTATATAAGTGATCAGATTCACTCTGTCCACAGCTGCATAAGAGCTGGGGGAGAGGAGAAGCAGCACACTAAACGTCCCAGTGAATGGCTGTGTAGCTGGGGCGTGTCAGGACAAGCCAGTGATCATTGGAGGAGAGCATACTATGTTCCCAGCATTTATTTTATTTATTTCAGGTACTTATATAGCGCTGTCAATTTACGCAGCGGTTTACATATACATTGTACATTCACATCAGTCCCTACCCTCAAGGAGCTTACAATCTAAGGTCCCTAACTCACATTTATACATATACTAAGGACAATTTAGACAGGATCTAATTTACCTACCAGCATGTCTTTGGAGTGTGGGAGGAAACGGAGTACCCTGAGGAAACCCACGCAGACACAGGGAGAACATGCCAACTCCAGGCAGGTAGTTTAGGAAAAAGCTGCTGAACAGCCGTACTCAGTTAAACACCTTTATTGAAGTTTGCAGAAAATCCAAATAAGTCACAGCATCACAAAGGAACACAGAAGATCAAGACAGCTTGGCTTACGCATTTCACACAATGAAAGTGAGGTGCTTAGTCATAGCCTGAGTCCTGTAACCGATGGCCCCAATATTTATGGGTGTGATGAGTACAGTGCTGCCCATAATTATTCATACCCCTGACAAATTTTGACTTAAAGTTGCTTTTATTCAACCAGCAAGTAATTTTTTGATAGTAAATGACATAGGTGTCTCCCAAAAGATAATAAGACGATGTACAAGAGGCATTATTGTGGAAAAAAAAAACATTTCTCAGCTTTTATTTACATTTGAGCAAAAAGTGTCCAGTCCAAAATTATTCATACCCTTCACAAACTTTCACAGTCTGGGAAAATCAAAAGTTCTATACCATTCCAAATAGTCCAGACTGTTCTAAAGCATCCTAATTACCCTGATTAATTGGGATTTTAATCAACTCAACAGGTGAAAAACAGCAGCTCTCTGCAGTTGGTTTGTGGACAGTCATGGCTAAGACAAAGGAGATCAGTGAGGACCTGTGGCTGCGCATTGTGGCTGCTTACAAGTCAGGAAAAGGCTACAAGGCCATTCCTAAATGTTTTCAAGTTCCAGTGGCTACAGTACAAAGTATTATTAAAAAATACAAGATGTTCCGCACTGTGGAAAATCTCAGAGGACGCGGTCGGAAGCCAAAAGTGACCCCTGTGCTGGCCAGGAGGATAGTTAGAGAGGTGAAAAAGAATCCAAGGATCATCACCAAGGCCATCCTGGTGAACCTGGGCTCTGCTGGTGGCAATGTCTCAAGGCAGACAATCCAACGGACACTGCACACTGCTGGGTTCCACGGATGCAGACCAAGGAGGACGCCACTTCTCCAGATAAGGCACACAAAAGCTCGCTTGGCCTTTGCAAAAGCTCATCTGGACAAAGAAGAAGACTTCCGGTCTTCTGTGTTATGGTCAGATGAAACAAAAATTGAATTGTTTGGTCACAATGATGTCTCCTTCATTTGGTGTAAAAAAGGAGAAGCCTTCAACCCAAAGAACACCATCCCCACTGTCAAACATGGTGGTGGGAACCTAATGCTTTGGGGGTGTTTTTCAGCCAATGGATCAGGGAACCAAATCACAGTAAACGGCACCATGAAAAAAGAGCAATACATGAGGATTCTCAACGACAACTTCAGGCAGTCTGCAGAGAAACTTAGCCTTGGGCACCAGTGGACATTTCAGCATGACAATGACCCAAAACACACAGCAAAAGTGGTGAAGAAATGGTTAGCAGACAACAACATTAACATTTTGGAGTGGCCCAGCCAGAGTCCAGACTTTTCTATTGATTATTGAGAAGGGTATGGATAATAATTTTGGACTGGACACTTTTCGCTGAAATGTAAATAAAAGCTGAGAAATGTTTTTTGTTCACAATAATGCCTCTTGTACATCGTCTTATTATCTTTTGGGAGACAGCTTTGTCATTTCCCGTCAAAAAATGACTTGCTGGTTGAAAAAAAGTAACTTTAAGTCAAAATTTGCCAGGGGTATGAATAATTATGGGCAGCACTGTATGTAACACAGCTCACAGCAATCAGCTACAATGCGGATCCGCTGAGTAACCACATCAATCAGTGAGCAGCAGCACCTGCAGCAGAATAAAAAACAGAGTTGGCTGCCATACACTGCAAGATCACAATCGATTGTGTCGTAGCAGGTAGTGTCGTGGCTGGGATTTGAATCAGCGACCCTTTTGCTGCCAGCCAAAAGTGATATCTTCTACACCACTGTGCCGCGTAGCTAGAGAACTGAGCACAGTGTGTTCTCCTGCTCAGTAGGGTCAGTTTTTAAAGCAGTTGTATACCCTCCAAAGGGATCTTTAACTACAGGTAAGCCTATAATAATGCTTTCCTGTAGGTAAAATAAATATCTCCTAAATCTGTATGGTTTAGGAGATATTCCCCCTGCAAGCAGCTGCAACGTCACAGCGCATGTGCCGTGATGTCCCAGCGCAATGACCGCGATGTCCTGGCGCATAGTGCCGGACCTTGCGGGAAAGACAGGCTCCGGCGTGCATGCGCAGTAGTGACGTCTCGCGGCTTCGGCCAGTCACATCGTTGCAGCCGCGTACCCGAAAGCAAGACCTGAGCGAAGATGTCCGCTCCCTCAGAGGGGACCAAGCAGCCCTGGTGGATCTTTGTTCCAAGGTGAGTATTTCATAATGAACTAGTATGCGGCATTATGCTATTGTCTTGCAGGTTTTTTGGTTTTTTTTCCCGTTGCCTGAGTATACAACCACTTTAATAAGAAGGCAGAGGGACTGGCAGGATCACCAGGAAATTCACATAAAGGAAGAAATAGAGAACAGGAGCCTTTCTCATACAAGTTTATGGTACAGCAGGCAGACGTGTAATGTAATGTAATTTAAAAACAAATATTTTTTTCTGTTTACCTATTTTCCCTGTTCTAAATTCTTGAATTTATTCCAAAAGATATTGAAACTGAAGCTGAACTGTCACTTATGGAGGTGGTGCCCAATAGAATCCATCACCAATGTAGTTGGGATGGCTTTCAGCCCAATGGCCGAACCTTTGAGGGGAGTAACGGTAATTAGTAGTAAGCTGCCAGACCACACTGCCCACCAGCTATTTATATTCATACTAAGCCAATTACATGAACAGACCAGTTGTTCCCAAAGTCAGTTGTCAGGGAGCCAAAACAGACTAGAAAGAACCCCATTTTACCATCTATGTAAAAGATTGCTTTTCCTGGAAGCAGGGCTTTTTTCAACTGGAACACGGGGGGACGCAGTTCTGGCACCTCCATCACTAAATGTATGTAACAGCAAGGGGTGTGGAAAGTGCTGGAGGGTCTATTGATGCTGACTGCTGGAGGATCTATTGTCACTGGTGGGGATCTGATTTTGTGTGAGAGTCTAGTGTTGCTGGAGGGGATTTATTGTTGCTCGGGGATCTAATGTTGCTGGTAGGAATCTACTATTGATGGAGAGGTCTATTGTTGCTGTATGCTGGAGGGTCTATTGATGCTGGCTGCTGGGAGATTTATTGTTGCTGCTGGGGGTTTAATGTTGCTGGGGTGGATCTTTTGTTTCTGGGGGTGGTATTTTGTTGTGGGTGGTCCATTGTTGCTGTGTGGGGGATCTACTGTTGTATGGGGGAACTATTGTAGCTAGGATGGGGTCTATTGTTGCTGGAGGGACCTATTGTTGCTGGGATGGGGTCCACTGTTTCTGGGGAAGTCTATTGTTGTGTGAGGGAGTCTATTGTTGCTGGTATGAGGTCTGTTGTTGCTCGGGGGCCTATTATTGCTGGCAGGGGGCCCGTCCATTAAGGGCGCACAGGTGCCGCCCTCCCTACCCATGGGTCCGGCAGGATGCCAGATGCAGGAATTTCAATGGGGGGGGGGGGGGGGGGTTTT
>BLSH010377541.1:1244842-1272705 GCA_018402905.1 Glandirana rugosa | reverse complement strand
CAGGAGGACTGTGGGATAGAGAAGATACTTCACTGAAAGGAAATGACATCTGAGCTCTGCTCTGCTGAACTCCTCCCATCATCACTTGTAGTCAGGGCTGGTGCAAGGAATTTTGTCCCCCTAGGCAGAACCTAATTTTTCCGCCCCCTTGGCCCCACCCCCTTTGCCCTGCCCTTGTATACAGTGGAGGTAGCGGGGGTGGAGTGTTGTTGCGGCGGCTCTCCATCTAGTCCTTCAGCCGTGGTCCGCATCTGTGCCTCTGGACCCAACTTGAAGACAAATAGTGGCAATATAGCACCCCTTTACATTACAGTGCCCGCTTTACATTACAGACCCCTTTGCATCCAAGTCCCCCAATTTACATCACAGCCCCTTTACCTCAATGCCCTCTTTCCCCCCTTCACATCATAGCCCTCCTCCTTACATCACAGACCTTCCCCCCTTGGGGTGTGCTGCCAGTCGCGGCTCTTCTGTGATGACATAAATGATTGTTGCACGCAGAGAAGTGACGGACAGTCAACAGCGGCCGGGCGCCCTAGGTGGCAGTGCACCCTAGGCGGCCGCCTAGTCTGCCTAGTGGTAGAGCCGGCCCTGCTTGTAGTGTACAGCAAAGAAAAAATGAATGGGGGTTACAGACCACACGTGCAGCTACATGGTAGGAAAATAATAATTTCAGTTATTATGTTTATTACCATGTGTAACTTTC
This sequence comes from Glandirana rugosa, assembly GCA_018402905.1. Lineage (NCBI taxonomy): Eukaryota > Metazoa > Chordata > Amphibia > Anura > Ranidae > Glandirana > Glandirana rugosa. The sequence continues at coordinate 1,271,999 of BLSH010377541.1, read as the reverse complement.
AGGTATTTATATGAGGATTTACTAAAATATGTATGTTGCCTTTAGTTGTACTCTAAGTTCTGCTTTACGAGCCTCTCAAAGGACAACCATTATGGAGTGTTTGGCATTTTGCACAGTAGAATAGGACCAGGCTAGAGAAGAATCAGCCATTTCTATGGCTGGCGGGAAGGGGTTACAGAGAATTTTTTTTGGTGTTCTTTCACTAAGGCGCACTCTATCAACTCGACCATCCATGAAGAGACAAAATCACAGACGCGGTTTTTTTTTTTCCTGCCGCCAGAAAACATTTCAATGTTTAAAGTCGTCTGTTTCTCTCAGGAGAAAAACCTCTGTCCTTTCAAAATTCTAATCCCCCTATCAATAAACATGTTCCCTACTGGAAAATCAATTTTCAGACTAGCTGGTACCCGTCGTGAGTCACACCTGTATGCTACAAGCGCCGCTCGTCGCTTTAAAAATTCTGACTTAAAAATGCTGTCGCTAGGCAACCCAAACTCAGGACTCCATAATAACAGTATGCATTCTTTACCTCCTGTTCTCGCAAAACGTTGTCAAGTTATTTCCTTACCTCCTGTTCTCACAGAATACTCTCAGCTAAAAGCCTGGGTGCTTCAAGCCGAGCGCGGTCCGCGAACTGGAGAATCGGCGTCTCTGCACCATTATTATTATTTCTCAATGCATAAAGGGCTAAAAGAAGATCAACAAGACAACAAAACAAAACTTATCCTTATAGTGGGCCTGGAGGTAACATTACAAGTTTGCATGGAGAAATTCTCGACAATCACAATATACAACAACAGTATCAGTATTAACCACTTCATCTCCGGAAGAATTTCCCAGTTTAGGGCCAGAGCACTTTTTGCGATTCGGCGCTGCGTCGCTTTAACTGACAATTGCGTAGTCGTGCGACGTTGTACCCAAACGAAATTTGCGTCTTTTTTTTCCCCACAAATAGAGCTTTCTTTTGGTGGTATTTGATCACCTCTGCGTCATTTCTGATCACCGCTATAAACAAAAGAAGAGCGACCATTTTGCAAAAAAACCCAAATTTCTTACTTTTTGCTAAAATCCCCAAAAAAAATATAAAAAGACATTTTTTTCACCGGTTTTGGCCGATTTATATTCTTCCTCATATTTGTGATAAAAAAAATCGCAATCAGCGTTTATTGATTGGTTTGCGCAAAAATGGCCGCGTTTACGGATGGTGAGAATTTTTATTTATTTATTTATTTTTTACTAGTAATGGCGGCGATCTGCGATTTTTAGCGGTACTGCGATATTGCAGCGGACATGTCGGACATTTTTGACACTTTTTTGGGACCAATGACATTTATTCAGCGATCAGAAATTTAAATGTCCACTGTTTACTGTATAAATGTCATTGGCAGTGAAGGGGTTAACCTGCAGGGGGAGATCTAGGGGTTAACTGTGTCCCCTGGGTGTGTTCTAACTGTGGGGGGGTTGGGCTACCATGGGCATGAGAGATCTAACTGATCCCAGTGACAGGGATCAGTAGATCGGCGGTTCCCCATTCTTTGCCTGTGGCCGCTCATCACGGCTCGCCGGCGGACATCGGGTCTGCCCGAGCCGCAGGCACACTCCTCAGGAGTGCGGCGGCGCGCGCGCGCCCCCTAGCGGCCATTCGCAGATCGCCGTCTTTTTACAGCGATTCGCGGCCAGCGTCCACACTGCCGCCGTAAATATGCGGTAGGCGGTGTGGAACTGGTTAAGTACATTTTTTGAAACTATAGTAAATTACCTTAAAAACAATATAATAATAATAATTAATTATTTGTATATTACTTACTTATGCTAATCAACCCCTTGCCACCCAGGCCAATTCTGACACTTCGCTCCTAAGTGTAAAAATCATATTTTTTTTTGCTAGAAAATTACTCAGAACCCCCACACATTATATATATTTTTAGCAGACACCATAGGGAATAAAATGATGGTCATTGCAACTTTTTATGTTACACAGTATTTGTGCAACAATTTTTCAAACGCCTTTATTTTGGAAAAAAACTGTTTCATGAATCAAAATGAAACAAAAAAAACCCACTAAAGTTAGCCTGATTTTTTTGTATAATGTGAAAGATGATGATACACCGAGTAAATAGATACCCAACATGTCATGCTTTAAAATTACACACCCTTATGGAATGGCGCCAAACTTCAGTACTTTAAAATCTCCATAGGTAACGCTTTAAAATTCTTTAGAGGTTACATGTTTAGCGTTACAGAGGAGGTCTAGTGCTAGAATTATTGCTCTCGCTCTAATGTTCACGGCGTATGTAACCTGTGTGTATCTGGCTTTGATACTAGCCAATGCCTCACCAGTCACTGACCTCACCGCACGTCCCTGTTTAGGATCCCACACACAGGTTTCCATGGTGGCCCTCTGGAATTGAGCAGGTGGGAGTGAGATTCACTGCGCTATGCTCCTGAACGAAGCAAGTTTAACATCAAATAAGTACTAGTAGGTAATTATGACAGCAAGTCTAACTCCAACCATTTTTTTTTCTTTACGTTTGGATAAAAACTCTTTGGAAAGTGTTATTAGGTTTGTGCACAGCAAACAAACAAAATTTTGTTTGTCTTTGTTCCGTTCTTTTCTTATTTTTTCGGAAATTTGGGAATTTGTAAATTCGGGAATTCAAAAAATTCGGACATTTATAATTTCGGGATTTGAAATTCGGAAATTCACTAATTCGGCAATTTGAAAATGCCGAAATTCGATATTCGGGAATTTGGAAATTCAGAAGTAAAAAAAACAAAAAATTGGCTGTTAGTGAACCTAAATACGAAATTTATCACAGCCATATTTTCAAGGAAGTTCCAATAACTATAATGTATTAGTTATTATTTCAAATGTTCTTTCTTATTTTAGAATTCCCGAATTTCCAAAATTTGGAAATAAGAAAGAACGTTTGAAATAATAATGAACTAATAAATAACTATTAAATTATAGGTATTGGAATTTCCTTGAAAATATGGCAGTTAGTGCACTGAAATACAAAATTACAAAATTTATCACTAACAGACATATTTTCAAGGGAATTCCAATAACTATAATTTAATAGTTATTTATTAGTTAGTTATTATTTCAAATGTTCTTTCTTATTTTAGAATTTCCGAATTTTTAATATTTTAATATTTTCAAAATTCAGAAATAAGAAAGAACATTTGAAATAATAACTAACTAATAAATAACTATTAAATTATAGATATTGGAATTTCCTTTCAAATTTGGCTGTTAGTGAACTTAAATATGAAATGTATCCATATTTTCAAGGAAATTCCAATACCTATAATTGAATAGTTATTTATTAGTTAGTTATTATTTCAAATGTTCTTTCTTATTTTCGGATTTCCGTATTTCGGATTTTCGGCTTTTCCGATTGCCAAATTTCCTTTCTATCTCTGTCCAAAACTAAAAAAAGTTTAGATTGGGCTGAGATTGGCTTTCAAACTAATTTTGTTGCAGTTAGGAGCTCAGATCTAGTGACATCTCTGGGTGACAGGTCACCAAAATCTTCCTGAACTAAAAAAAAACTGTTGATCTTAGAAATTCAGAGATCTCCTGTGTCCTCCGCATTAATCATACCCCTCGGTCCAAAAAAATTGCTGTGTTCATTCCACAACAGAGCCTAGGGGACTAAGCGCATAACTGACAGATCAACAGGTATTTTTCTACACTTGCAGGTCAACTTTTTTGATATGGGGAGGTGGGCATTAAAGGAAAAGTGCAGCCAAAGCTTGTTTGGCTGTACTTCTACTGTGGGTCACAGGAGCGCAGTTCGTTTTGCACTCCTTTGATCTGTTTTCAGCTGACGTCACAGAGCCGGTCCAGGCTCAGGAAAGATTGTAACCATATGGTCAAGATCCGTCCACATGCCTACAGCAGCACCCGGCTCAGGCTCTCAGCGAGCCACTGAGATCCTGTGACAGCCGCTCCCAACCCCTCCACAGCCCAGCACTCCAGTGAGCATGGGAGAGAAGAGCAATGAGCCAGGGACTGACAGTCACCAGCTCTCTGCTCACGGAGCTCTGAGAACTGAGCAATCAGAGGTGTTTCATAGCTCGGTTCTCAGTCTTAGAGCCGGTGGGGGACAGATGCAGCAAAAAAGGCCATCTTAGAAAGTCAGAGTGTCTCAAAAGCAAAGATGGGCATAGGTTCACCAATTTGTGAAAAAACTGCATCTAAAAATTGCTGAACAATTTCAGAATAATGTTCCTCAATGTCTGAAATTTATTCTCCGCAGATGCTGACCCAGGAGTATGAAGCTGCCAATACATTATACAATTTGATTGTACATTTGTTGTACACTATCTTTTAGATGTACAAAAAGTGTTTTATGAGGACAAATGTAAACCATCTATTCAAAAATCAAGAGTTAGCTGGATGGAAGCTGATAACTTCTGCAGTACTTCTTCCTTTGTCGCTACTGTGTTATCCTTCTGCAGTGTGGACAGGGTTAAACTGAATATTCATTAATGCAGAAGTGCAGTAGCCATCTTTAAGGAGACCACTTTGCAATGCTCATCTATTGAGTGTCTCTAATTCAGGAGCCAGCCATGTTTTTTGTTCTCAGAAGGATTTTATTAAGATAAACAATGACATACAATCCATAACTAGATTCCAGATACAACATTGCCATTTACAATCAGGCATAATAGCACCATCCACCTTTAAGACAATAATTATAAGTTTACTCTGTTTCATTCCCCCCTCCCCTGACCCTCACACAACGCCTTCCAATAGAGGTATTACATCCCCCCAATACCCAACACATGCACATCCTGAGTAAAATCAATCTCCATGTTACAGGAGTAGTCTGTCCAAAACTAAATTGATGGGAGAAAGGCCGGGAGTGTCCAATCAAGAAGACCATAGAGCAGTGAATTTTCCAAGTCGATTCCTATGCTGAAAAATGTATTTCTCCAACCTCAGGGTGCCCCCCCATTTGGGCAATCCATTCTCGTAAGGCAGGAGGCTCTGTCGCTATCCAGTGCCTGAAGAAAAGATTACATGCCTGGAAAAGAGCTCTGGCTATGGCATGATGTCCTCAATTGGAAGGTCATCTAAGATACCTAATAAGCAGGGCTTAGGATCCATATGGATACTGACCTGAAATACCCTGTTGATGGTATTAACAACTCCGGTCCAGTACAGATGTAGCTTGGGACAGTGCCATAAAAGATGAATGAGGTCTCCATGATCCCTGGAGCACCGGATACACTCAGAGCTCTCTCTGACCCCCATTCAATAAAGCCTTGCGGGGTGAGGTTCACTCGCAATACAATTTACAACTGGGGCAACCGCTGTGCCACGTTGAGAGAACACAACTGCACCACCAACAGGACTTCCTCCCACTGCTCCTACCCACATCTCTTTCCCAATTTGCCGCCGCTCTAGAGGGGAAGCCTTTCAAGTGTGTAGACAAAAGCATAGAGTAACACTGAGATATGAATCCCTTGTATTGAGAGACTTCTGTCATATAATGAAAAATGGGGGCCGGGTTTTGCATCCACACTACTCCTTCCTACTGTGCTCTAACTGCATGTAGGGGAAGTATATTGATTGAGGGATGTTAAATCTAGTCTGTAAATGAGGGAAGGAGCACAATTTTCCATTGTAAAAAATGTGTATCATTCGTGTGACTCTGTGTAATTGCCATCGAGTTTGACACAGCAAAGATTGAAAATACTTATAGTACCCATTGTCCCATATAAGGTTGTATCCAGTAAAGCCATTAACCTCCTGTAAGTGTCTAGCTTTATTCCAAACCTTCTGCATCAAGACATACGTAGGAAAAAGTTTATTGGATTTAGAGTAGGCCAGAGCCTCCAGGCCCATGGCCACATTGTGTACTCCCATGACGTGATGCAGAAGAGCCGTGGTTGGGTCAACAGTCCTCTCCTCATTGGCGGCCTCCAGGGGCAAAGCCCTGGCAATGTGATGCTGCCAAGTTATAGAGGGGGCAGCCATTTTGGCTGGGCCTAATTCAATCCTGCAGGTGATTGGCTGATGCAACAAAGCAAGGATAAGTGGGGTTGGCAAGCTGGTGAGGAAAGGGGGTAGGAAGGTGGAAGCAAACAGTGGCGGCCCATTCATTAGGGGTGCATGGGCGCGCGCCCCCTTATCCATGTATCCGGCCCCCTGCCTCTAAATAGCAGGGTGCCAGACTATGGATTCCAATGGGGGGAGTGATTTTTTTGAAGCACCTGATTAGAGCCAGAGGCTCTAATAGGCTTCAAAAAAGGGTGGGCTCAGGGCAAAGACAAAAAAGGGTGGGCTCGGGGCGCAGAGCAAGGCGCCCTGATCCCACCTGGTTGTGTCACACTAGCGAATGAATATTTGCTATTGCCACACTGATCCTCCTCCCGGCCAATCAGAAAGTAGGTCTGAGACCCGTCACCCGATTTGCAGAAAGGATAGGTGATCCTATTGGATGCCTAGGAGAAGGAGGGAGGATCCATACGGAGAATACAGGAGCCCACCCGCCATCCATAGAAGCCAGCTGCCCGCTGCCCGTCGAAGCCCACAACCCATCCGCCAGCTACCCGCAGGAACCCAGCCGCCGCCCGTCTGTAATGCTGGGGTAAGTGACGGGGGGTGCCACCGATCAACAGGGGGGTAGTTGTTTGCCCCCCAAAAAAAACACGAGCTGCCACTGGAAGCAAACAGGTGTGTTTGGAAAAGATTGGACTAATGTTGCTGGCTGAACAGAGCCCTGCCATGGCTGACCACAATCGGGAGAGACTGCTCATTGCGTAGTGGTGTGATTTGGATGACTGTTGTGATCAGACTATACTAGAGAGCACTCCCACCACTTGTAAGGTAGGGAAGGAGGGACAGTCTCAGCAGAAGTGAAAGAGGGAGATCACAGCAACTTCTATCCCTGTCTGACTTGAACTTGACTTTTATTGACTTAGAGCACATGTCCACAGACCCAGAAGAGGGTGCTCTGGGTCTGGTAAGAGACTAACATCACATAACTTAATCTGTTATCTGCTGAGAAATGTTGTGTTTCTTCAAGAGCCCCAGCCATCGTTTTTTTTTTTTTCAACATTCATCGGGCAGTGTGACAAAACAGGAACTGTTATAGCAAGTTAGGACTATCTTTATATACTATTGCTAGGTAAATGAAGTTCAGTTCTGTTAATTGCCATTAGTCAGAATACTGCTAGTGTCTAACCACATCTCTCAGAGTAACATTATTGTCTTATTGTTATTGCACTTGCTAATCCTCTCTTGTGTGTCAGTAAGTGTTGGTTGAGCGAAGTGTGTAATCCTTACACAAGCAGAGAAATCACAACAATATAGTGGCTCCTCTGGGGAGTAGCACTACACAGGCAAGCCTATTCAATATATAGTTAATGGTAGAACAAAAGATATTGCCAAATTAAAATTGTAAATGGGAATGTTCAGCTTAAAGCAGTATTAAACCCAAAAACAGAAATGTATTATATTGCAGCTTACCAATGTGGCTGTGGTCGCTGCAGTAGTTTTCTTTTTTTCTTTTTTTTATCCCTCTGTTTTTACCTGGTGATCTGGTCAGTAACACACCTTCTGTTTTAGAGTGCCCCACTCTGGAAAAAGGAGCACATGGGCACCTTTAGACAGCAGAATTGTCAGTCTATGGGTAGGGGAGTGTTAGATGTTCTAGCAGATTTAAATACATTAACAAATTGAAGCTAAACTCTTGTTAAATAAATTATAAGCTGTTACAGCAAGCCATTTTTTCTTTTGGGATAAAGGTTTTACATACATTTAAAATAGCTGATAATTTTAAGCACCCTGTTGTGTAAAATGGTTTGTCTCATCCCTGTAACTGCTACATCTGCATAACAGCTTGCTCTTTTGAAAAACAACAGACTTGCTGGCTGCACCACCAGGTAAAAATAAAAGAAAGAAAGCTTAAAAAAGAAAACGAATGCAGCTATCCCATGGAAGAATTGGTAAGCTGCAATATATTACATTTTTGCTTTTGGATTTATTACTTCTTTAAGTGATTGCACTGAAATACAGACTGCCACTAGAGGATGATTCTACAAATCTGGATATATGATACACCGGTCACGTAAAGCTGTGAAAGTTACACCAAATAATTACTTTCTGGGCTTAACACAACAGCAGATCAGTAGAATACACAAAATACAGATCACAAGACAACAGGATGAGTAATTAAACAAAATGTAAAAAAGAATATCTGCATATGAAATATGTTACACAGGGAAAATATTATAAAGGATACCATGTGCTTTAGGGACATAAAAAGGCATGAGATGTTCCAAGGACTATGAATGTGTCCTTTTTGATTTGGCAATTCCCTTGTAAGCGCTGTTTCTCTGCCAGTGATAAACAAATGGAAGACAAATAGAATTCAAGTAAAATAAAATTGCAGGCCTAAAACTGACTGAATAACCTGATACCCAATTTCCCGTTAATAGTCTGTTCAGGGCTCTAGCTACAAGGCTGTAATGAATTGACTGACCTGTTGATGTTCTTCTCTAGAACTCAATTACACAGCTCAGGTAATTAACAACATAAAACAGATATGGACTAAAATCCCCTCTGATCCTAAGAGATAACGACCAAAAAAACGACCTTCTGGAAAGGATTCAACAAAGGGGTGATAGCAGGAGGCTCCTAACCTTCAGGACCCGCCATTCAACAGGAGGCTATTAAAACCACTGCCTGTAAAGCAGGATGGAAAATGGGTCCTTGAGCGTCTATGACCCAACAAACTAGGTCTGTGTACCAAAACCAAAAAGGACAATCCAGCACCACCAGAATTCCTTCACCATTGATCCTGCAGAGCAGACAAGGGAGAAGCTTTCTCAGAAGAAACACAAAAATCAGAGAGTACCAGTGCCACTGAGACACCAGGACATCCTTAATGACTCTTGATGTGGTCCAAAGGCTCTCCAAGGGATAAAAGGGCTCCAGGGGGACCCAGAGCAGAGAGGCAAGGAAACATAGCGTTTCTCACCCCTACTGTTATCAGGCAGCAAAAAAACACAAGGAAAGCACTGTGCCAGGTTAGTCTAAATGTAGGTCATCATGTAGGCCATGATCAAAAACTCCCAAAAAAAGGGTAAAAAATAGCAGAAAATTCCCTGGAGGGGAGTAAGCATACTCCCCGCAGCCAAGGTGGACCCCCAAAGTGTGCCCCATGAGAGATGGAAACACCATACACCACATACAAGGTAGGGGTGAGAGGAAAACAGTGGTGGAGACCCTCCTCTTACCTCATTGATGCCCATGTCAGGATACCAAGGGGTATCCGCCAGGGGTAGGATCAGGATACCACCTGCCTAAGGTGAACACTGTCAGAGGACAGCCTGGAGCAGACCATTTATGTGCCCCCCAGGAGCAAAAACTCCATAGACTGCCCTTGCTAAGGCTCTTATAGCCTATCACACACTGAGCAAGGAACTGCATGTGCTTGATGGCTGGAACTGCGGAGACTACAAGGATTTATATTATATTATTCAGCCTGTCACCCAGCCAGTAGCATTGCAACATATTATTTTCAGTGGTAAAAATAAATAAAAGGATTTCTTCCAAGGGAAATAACAGAAAACGACAAGAACTAAATTCCAGCAAGAAACATCAGGTCCTAACTTTAACACTCAACAGCTGAGCTCTTAGAGCCGGTTCACACTACAGCGACTTGGGAGGCAACTTGTGTCGCTCCAAGTCGCCCCAAGTCACTTGCCAAGTGAAATCCCAAAGAAGTGAATGTGAGCGGTCTAAATGTACACTACTGAAGTCGCTCCGACTTCAGAAAATGTTCTTGTACTACTTTGAGGTGACTTCTATCCGACTTGTGCCCATAGAAATCAATGGAAGTTACCTCCAAGTCGGATCGCCCATTTAAACAGAAGCGACTTCACAGTGAAAAGAATAGAATTTATTTTAGGGCAACCTCCTCCCTCCCTTCTCTGAATGGCCACAGGCAAAGTCACCTGGCATAGTCAACGTTGAAGTTGCTTCCAAGTTGCCTTGAAGTTGCCTGGCAAAGTCGTGCCTGAAGTCGGATCGCCCCTGTGTGAACCGAGCCTGAAGGAGTTTCTCCACCAGAAGGGACTGCCCGTGGGCTGCCCTTTCGTTTTTTACTAGTATCCTACTCAGGTGGCAGCATAACTGAATCATCAAGCATAAATTAAACATAATTTAATTGCTACTTAATTAATGGCACACTTAAATAAAACACAACATTTGAAATTAGCAGGGTTTTTTCCTTCCTTTGGATCAACTGTGGGTATAGGATTGTGTATGGAGGGTTTCTATTTTGGGTGTATGTGTTTTTATTCTCTGTTGGTTTAACTGGACTTGTGTCTTTTTTCAACCAGACTAACTATGCTAACTATGTAACTATGTAGCTATTTAAAGCTGAACTTCACTCTCTCAATCAACAGTGACTATTTTAATCCTTATGATGCTAACAATAGTAAATAGATAGCAAAGTATATCATATTAGTTTTTTTTACATTTCTTCAGTTACTTCCTGGTTTCCATGCCTAGGCATATGACATCATGCATCCCAGGAGTTTTCAGGAGGAATGAAGGGGCTTTCTCAGCTAAGCATGACCCTGCATGCCTGAGCTAAAGGCAGATGAATTCCAGAAAGTAAATGCTACATGCATAATCTGCCCGTACTCAAGATGGCCACTGGCAGAAATGCTATGGGGGGGATTTCTAAACAAAGTGATTTCTAAGTAAAATAAAGCATGGAGACATAAATGGATGGGTGAGTTTGCTTTGAATATTAAAAACAAGTGAATAGTGTTTTTAGTTTGTGGTGCTCAGATGCAGTGTAGTTCCACTTTAACCTCCCTGGCGGTATTCCCGAGTGTGGCTCGGGGTGAATTTTCTGTACCAAGAGCAGTAACCCCCGAGCCACACTCGGGATTGTCTCGCAGGATCCAGGCAGCATTACTCACCTTGTCCCCTGGATCCAGCGATGTCCCCCCGCTGTGTCAGAGGGCTGTGTCCTCCGCCCAATGCCTCTGTGTGCCGGGCTCCATTCCCTGCGAGCGTCGCGTTGCACTGGGGCGGAGCCTGGAGGGAAATTCAAAAAGTGAAACACACAGTAAACATACAGTACACTGTAATCTGTAAGATTACATTACTGTATCAAATCATTTCACATCCCCTTTGTCCCTAGTGGTTTGCCCAGTGCCCTGCATGCACTTTTATATTATAAATGTCATTCTTTCTGCCTGGAAACTTGAGAATGTCCATGGCAACCAAAAAATGTCCCTTTGCATCAAAAGTGGTTTTCGATCAGCTAGAAAACAGCGATAGTAAATAAGAATCATTTGCAGAATTGAGTGATACTGATTTTTGGGGAAATTTATCATCAGACACTGAAAGTGACGACTGCGGCAATTCTGTAACTGAGCAAATTTCAGTGTTTTTAATTTGATTACATTATTGAATAAATTGTATTACTATTTTATTATTATTTTTGATAATTATTTATAGTTATTTATTATATTATAATTTATGATTTCTTGTTTCAAACTTTATCATACCCGGGATGTCTACTAGCCTCTTGTTTGGACAGATTTAAGTGCGTTATTCCTAAGAATTAAAAAAATAGAAAAACGCCCAAATCAAGCTACAAAAATACTTCCAGAATTTGTTTGAGCTTCAGGCATTTTCAGGCTTTTGGCTTTAGGCGTTTTTGAGTGGAGATGTGAACTATCTCCATAGAGAATCATTGATTTGTTTTCCTCCAGCGTTTTGTAGCTTCAGGCTACAAAACGCTCAGGTGTGAATGGGGCCTTAAGGTCACCACAGAAAGCATCTCCAAGCCCAGACATAATGTACAAACATGCTAAAACTATTACTACTGAGCAATGAAAGTGTGAGTACATGGGGCATTGTGACTAAAGACCACCAAGGTGTCTTGAACCTAGAGAAGCGGTTTGTGAAGACAAGTGAAGCCGCGTCTGAGACAGGCTTAATTTCTTGCCAAAATCTTTATTGACCATTTTGACCATATTTATATAAGCAGTAGAATCCAAACCTACAGTTCAGTCCAATGCAATCACTGGCATTTTTAGAACACAGCGGCATTGCTATCGCCCTGGGGTACTAATGGGCCATGGCAAGAAAAAGTCTGGCTAAATTATGGATGATCTTTACGAAGCTGGGCTACGCAGTCTCAGCCTATCCACTTGTCAGGACTGACATTTACTGGGAGCAGCTGTGATATCAAAACTGAGATATACTGTAGCCACAAGCTATCTAGCTAGCTAAACAGAATATATCATTGTGCATTTTTCCTTACTCTGGGATTCCCTAAAAAGGGAGAAAGAGGTATATATTGAAGATGTATAGTTTTCATTTAGTCTGTGCACAGCTGTGGTGAATCACAAAGAAAGGTCTCCCCAGTATATAAGTTCTTCAGCTTGCTTTCTACCCAGGGCCACATGTTATTCTAACACAGTGGTTCTCAACTCCAGTCCTCGGGACTCCCTAACAGGCCAGGTTTGCAGGATAACTGAAATACATCACAGGTGATATCATTTGCTGCTCAGTGATTGCAGTATTCTAGTCTGCATCTCCCCAAGGTAATACTTAAAATCTGGCCTGTTGGTGGGTCCTGAGGACCGGAATTGAGAACCACTGTTCTAACAGAACACGCTCAGGCAAAGGACCTAGCTAAGGATGCATGTATATTGGAAAAACAAATAGGAGAACAATATAGCATTAACTATGAACATCTCATGAGAATTTCAGAGAGAGGAAGTGATGCAGGACTGTTGGGGTGAATGGTGCTTCCTCAGGTCGGTCCCCTCACATTTTTACCTAGGTGATACTAAACAGAGAAGTGCTAATTGCCATAATTCATTCTCATACATCATATATAGCATGCCGCTGTATTTTATTGTTTTTTTTTTAACCCTGCAGCGCTGTTGTGTGGTCACATGATCTTCCCCTGCTCTTTGGCATCTGCAGGGAAAGATCTTTGGGAGGGGCTTCTATTACTCTGCTGATGTACAGTGCCTTGAATAAGTATTTATACCCCTTGATATTTTACACATTTTGTCATGTTACAACCAAAAAACGTAAATGTATTTTATTGGGATTTTATGTGATAGACCAACACAAAGTGGCACATAATTGTGAAGTGGAAGGAAAATGATCAACAATTTTCAAATTTTTTTAGAAATAAATATGTGAAAAGTGTGGTGTGCATTTGTATTTAGCTCCCTTTACTCCGATACCCCTAACTAAAATCTAGTGCAACCAATTACCTTCAGAGGTCAGCTAATTAGTAAATAGAGTCCACCTCTGTGTAATTAAATCTCAGTATAAATACAGCTGTTCTGTGAATATCTCAGAGGTTTGTTAGAGAACCTTAGTGAACAAACAGCATCATGAAGGCCAAGGAACACACCAGACAGGTCAGGGATAAAGTTACAGAGAAGTTTAAAGCAGGGTTAGCTTCTAAAAAAATATCCCAAACTTTGAACATCTCACAGAGCACTGTTCAATCCATCATCCAAAAATAGAAAGAGTATGGCACAACTACAAACCTACCAAGACATGGCCGTCCACCTAAACTGACAGGCCGGGCAAGGAGAGCATTAATCAGAGAAGCAGCCAAGAGGACCATGGTAACTCTGGAGGAGTTGCAGAGATCCACAGCTCAGGTGGGAGAATCTGTCCATGGGACAACTATTAGTCGTGCACTCCACAAACCTGGCCTTTATGGAAGAGTGGAAAGAAGAAAGCCATTGTTGAAAGAAAGCCATAAGAAGTCCTGCTTGCCTGAAGCCATGTGGGAGACACAGCAAACATGTGGAAGAAGGTGCTCTGGTCAGATGAGACCAAAATTGAACATTTGGCCTAAAAGCAAAACACTATGTGTGGCGGAAAACTAACACTGCACATTACACTGAACCCACTATCCCCACCGTGAAACATGGTGGTGGCAGCATCATGTTGTGGGGATGTTTCTCTTCAGCAAGAACAGGGAAGCTGGTCAGAGTTGATGGGAAGATGGATGGAGCCAAATACAGGGCAATCTTAGAAGAAAACCTGTTAGAGTCTGCAAAAGATTTGAGACTGGGGTGGAGGTTCACCTTCCAGCAGGACAACGACCCTAACCATACAGCCAGAGCTACAATGGAATGGTTTAGATTAAAGCATAGAGATGTATTATCCTCGCGCTACCACTGTTAGTAGTAAATGCCCAGGAGATTGCTGCTCACACTTAACAGTTATCTGTGACTATTTGGTGCATGAAAAAGAGAAATAATAGTATAGCGCTATCTCTTACATAAGTGAGTAAATATATATATACTTCAGTTACAGTGTGAATCAAATAAGTACAGATGAACATAAACATATAGATATGTGTCTCAATGCTGGACACCTATGACAAAACAGTGCAACTGGAGTGAAAAGTCCAATCTGGACCAGAAATGATAAACCTTTTTAGAGTCTGTGCATGAACTCAAACAAATCAAATAAACTTCTATAATCTCCATACACAAGTGAATGCATGTAGCCCATAAAGGTTTCTTTAGGGGCTGGTGTAGTATGTTCCGGCCACCTCTGGGGGTCTCCCTTTGCTTCTCCAGCCCTCTGTGTCCTATGTCAGCTTATGTTTCCATTGAGTGCCTCTTGTTCTCCCAGTGGGGAAATAAACAAAATGCTCCTGTAGTGTATTACCGTTTTTAAATCAGCAGTTTATTAAAAAAAACATTAGCTACAACTCACATATCATAAATGGAAACAGGCATGTATCCACGAGCTCCGAGCTCGCTTCCAGGATATGCACACTTCCGGCAACCTCCGCTCATGCCCTACGCGTTACGCTTTACTACCCCAACCCCTAAAGAAACCTTTATGGGCTACATGCCTAGCATATTGCAGGTGAGAGACTAGCACACAAGGTGGCACGGGAAGGCGGAAAGTCACTGGATTGTTACAACTGAACTATTCCATTCAAGATATTCACAGCAGTGGAGGGACACATGTGAACATTTTATGCACTATAGATTCAAAGACTATTGCATTCACTTGTGTATGGACATTATAGAAGTTTATTTATGTTAACGGAATAATAAGAAATTGGTCGTGCGCTGCCACCTGCTTGTAAATGTGTAATTGGAACTAAGCTGCTGCTGCCACCTATAGTGTTTCACACAAAATAACAAAATGTACTAAGGGTGTGGAAGCGCTGCTAAAAATTGGAATGGTAAAGGCTACAATAAGTATAAAATTGATCAAAAGTAAGGTACCAATAATGCATCAAATTATAAAATAGAATATAAGTTCATAAAAGTTGAAAAAGTTCTAATCACAAGGTGCATACAAACAATTTCATACATGTGTTAATGAATGAATGTGCAAAGAGTGCTACAGATAAAGTGCCAGTGCCACTAAACACTCAATTAACTAGTGGCAGGTGAAAGTCTATAAGCAGGTAGGTGAAGCAATCCTTTGATAGGTATAGCAGTCCACAGGTGCGTGCACAGGCTGAAATCCAAACGTGCTCCCTTCATCAGATGAAGTGAACTCTCACCTCCGCGATAGACCCCTCTGGGTCAGATCTCACATAAGTGATAATAAATTGTACTTCATGCAATAGCACCAACTTTGTGAAAAACATGTCCTCCACCAGATAAACTGGAGGCTCACCTCAAGTTAAGGCCCCAGCGGGCCTAGCCGCAAATAACAGAAAGAGGTTAATAGCCAGGTTCCTTCCCTTAACGGTAATTGGGATTCCCAATATTGCACTGATATTGCATTACCATGTAAATAAAAACAGACACCTCTACTAGTGCAATACATCTGGCAAAAGGTTAAGGGTAACAAATGACAGAACCCCTCCTTAAAATGCACTCACATTTATTCGGATAAAGATCAGCATAAAAATCCACTAAAAGTCAAGGTATACCACACACAGATCTCACGTGTCATAAGTGAGTACCACTGCCAGGCTGGACCTCTACATGTTTCACCACCCAACATGGCTTCATCTGGAGGAGTAACTTACTCCTCCTCCTCCAGATGAAGCCACGTGGGGTGGTGAAACATGTAGAGGTGGTAGTTCAGCCCCCAGCACAGCTTCCTAGTGCTGATCTGGTGAACTCTTCGCCTCTTGTACAGTCTACCACTCTGTAAGGGCCTAAAGTTTGGGGGTTACATAGCAGCTGTGGTGTTTACACACATTTGAAGTCAGTTGTAGGTTTTGTTCCATCCAATAATCAATGTACCATTGAGTGGAGTTTGTTAGGGAAAATTGTCCCCTCATGGACTCCATCTGTGTCTCAGAGGGAGCAGCTGTCTGATTGGAGACTGCAACCTCTGGTGACCTTTGGGGGCCATCTTGCTTGAGGGAACTGTTAAACAAGGAGCTCCTCATCATTTTGGTGTGTTTCTGGTGAGTGAATGGTAGGGAAAGGAACCCGCTTGTGTGGGACAGTGTCTATCTAAGGCTCAGGTTCCTGACGAGGAGGGTCAGCTCAGGGAAGGCTCCTTCTCCACTATACACACTTCGGTGAGTGGTGCAGAATGCAGGAACATTCTTTGCCAAAAGTGAGATTACTTCTGATAAAAGAAGCCACCCTCTAGTAACATATACTGTAAATGCTGAGAGTCCGTATATTCTCTGGACTGTTGAGATCAGTACTGAAGATCAGTTTATCCGTTGCTGCAAACCAACTGTGCAAGAGTTATAAAATACACACTAGTGACATACAGTATATATTTCCTCCCAATACAAGATACCCAACATTGGCCCCGCCTATACATTTATCTCCATAAACTCTCTATGTACAGTCTTACACTTTGCGACTACTACCTGCTGTCATGCTCATTCCTATCTATAGTTACCGCCTTTTCTAAAAAAAAAAAAAAAAAAAACATTTTTTGCAATACGGCACTGTGTCACTTAAACTGACAATTGCGCAGTCATGCAACGTTGTACCCAAACAAAATTGATGCCCTTTTTTTCCAACAAATAGAGCTTTCTTTTGGTGGTATTGATCACCTCTGCGGTTTTTATTTTTTGAGCTATAAACAAAAAAGAGCTTTTTTTACTTTTTGCTAAAATGAATATCCTCCCCAAAAAAGTAAAAAAACGAAATGTTTTCCTCAGTTTAGGCCAATATGTATTCTTTTACATATTTTTGGTAAATAAAATTGCAACAAGCGTATATTTATTGGTTTGCACAAAAGTTATAGCATCTACAAAATAGGGGATAGATTTATGGCATTTTTATTATTATTTTTTTTTACTAGTAATGTCGGTGATCAGCGATTTTTAGCGGGACTGTGACACTGCAGCCGACAGATCGGACACTTATGACACTTTTTTGGGACCAGTGACATTTATACAGAGATCAGTGCTCTAAAAATGCACTGATTACTGTATAAATAACACTGTCAGGGAAGGGGTTAACACTAGTGTTAATCAAAGGGTTAAGTGTTCCCTAGAGAGGTGCTTTCCAACTGTATGGGGGCTAGGCTGACTGGGAGAAAAGAGAGATTGCTGCTCCTGTTCACTAGGAACAGACAATCACTCTGAACTCCCCTGTCAGAACGGGGATATGCTTTGTTTACATTGACAGATCCTCCTTCTGGCTCTTTGTGGAGTGATCGCGGGTGGCCATACGCACTGGTTCTGGGGCCACGTTGCGGGCGCGCTCCCACTATATCAGCGATTCGCCCGCCTTGCCACAGTATAACTGCGGCGGGCAGTCGGGAAGGGATTAATCATTTATCCTATCATTGAGGTTGGCAATATTTTTACTACCCAGGTGGGTAAAACAATGGCCAGGATATGATAGACCAGCCAGTCTCAGCCAGGGTTCCATGGTACCCTATGGTTCCTCCAGAGGTTATTAAAGGTTCATTAAGCTGTGGCTGATTGACCTCCTGTTTGATGATGTCTGGACAATCCTGGAGTTAACACCACTTGGCAAAGTCAGCTGTATGAAGCCAAAAATATTTTTAGCTCTCTGTAATGGTAGCATTCTGAGCACCACAGTAAGAGGGGCGTTCTTTCCGATGACTGCCAATAAATCAATTTTAGCAGGGGTTCCCTGAGACCTTACATTTATAAAAGTTTGAGAAATGTTGTAAAACACAATCACCACCAAAAACACTTCTACAGGAGGTTTCCCTCCAGTAAGAATACAATGATCGCTGGTGGCAGATATAGCCGTCAGCAGTGATCGTACTGAAAAAAAAGCTGAAGCAAGGTCATGCAAGAAAAAAAACCTGACAGGCTGATTGAACTGATGTCGATCAACTTCAGTACAACCAGCCTGCCCATAGGTGGATCAAAATGTGACTGGTTACTGCTGAATTGGACAAATTTTCATCTGTCTATGGCTGGCTTAGAGGCTACCTAACTGGAGTAGAGAAACAACTTGTCTCCTGCCATACTAGACAACGTTGAGAAGATGTGTCAGAGCTGTAGAAAACTCAGGACTGGATGGACAGAAATACAAATCCTTTGGCAGGTACAACCAGTGGCGGCTCTAGGCTTTGTGCGGCCTTAGGCAAACCTTAGACATGAGGCCCCACTCACACCCATAATGGGAAAAAAATAATTCAAGTGATAAAAGTTAACTGTATTAGGAGGGTACAGTATAGGGGGAAGATAAGGCGACAGTATGCGGGGCAGGAGGGTACAATACAGAGGGGAGCAGGAGGGCACAGTACAGGGGGTGGGTAAGTGGACACAGTACATGGGGCAGGAGGGTACAGTACAGGGGGGGAGCAGGAGGGCAGTTCAGGGGGTGGGTAAGTGGACACAGTACAGGGGTCAGGAGGGTACAGTACAGGAGGGGGGCAGGAGGGCACAGTGTAGGGGGAGCAGGAGGGCACAATGCAGGGGGTAGGTAAGTGGCCACAGTACAGTGGGCAGGAGGGTACAGTACAGGGGGGGGGTCAGGAGGGCACAGCACAGGAGGTGGGTAAGAATACAGGGCAAGGAGGTGGGTAAGAATATATGAATAATACAGATATGGTCTCCTCAAGCAGAGCTGCACAGGGAAGCTGCTCTCACAGATCCTACCTATTCTGGCATGCTGTCACTAGGCTAAATCTACACTGGAATGACAACTCCCCCTCTACCTTGCCCATCAGAGTTTCTGGCTCTCTTCCGACGCTTTGAAGGGGTTAAGGAAGGACCCGGTGGAGCATCTTATTACTGCTGCTGCTTGTGTGGGATATGTACTGCACCAATCAAATGGGATGAATAGGAGAGGAGGGTCAGCAGAGATTAGCACAACAGCCCTTCTATATGTATTTTCTCTACATATTAAATTGTCTGCCTGGAGTTACTCTTTAAGACTTGAAGATGACTGTCTGCTGGTGGTTTACTGTGAATCTAGCATGAGAGAGGTAAGTATTAACTATCTTAATTAAAGTGGACTGAGGCTTTATGAATGTCTTTCTGCCAATAAATAGCCAAGAGCTATTGGTCCCCTGACATAGAATGCTGCTATTGATAATCTCCTGATGACTGTCAGGGGACTCTACAGATCAATCAGAGAGTGCAAAGCATTAAATCAGCAGCATTACATTTTACAACACTGCTGTAATTAATGCTTACTATGAATTCATTTCTGTATAAAATAGTGCTAATGAGTGCTAAACACCAACTCTGCAAACTTCCTATAAGTGAATGGTTGGGCGGCATTCCTAATGTGTAAACGGTTTATTGCAGGATATGCCATTTAAAAACCTCATCACTCTGCCCAGCCACTGCTAGTGCTCTGCGTGATGTGATAGATTCCTCGACTACCAGCAAACTGCTGAGAAGAAGGCAGGAGCTGGAAACATGCTATCAGGCAGGTGTACAGTGTGGAAAATGGAGTCCATAAATAAGCATGTCTTGGCTAGTAAAGGGTTACTTAAATGTGGCCTGGGACCGAGTTCAGGTAAAATGTCACTTTTCCTTACCTTATGACAAGCTTAGAATTCTCCAGACAGACAGGAGGAGGACACTTGTGATGAAAGTAAATTTACTGTGCCAAAAAAGTTATAATGTTTTTTGTGTGTTTGACCTCTTGGAAGTGTTTTAAAGAATGCCTAGAAGCCCACTCTCTTATTACATAGAATAGGCAACACAAGATGTTTCAGTGTTTGGCCTTGGCCATCTTGAAAAAGGGCAGATGATTCAGGTAGCATTAACTTCCTGGAATACATCTGCCCTTAGCTCAGGCATGCATTTTAAACACTTTATCACCCACACCTGTATACTCCTATATGGGCTTATTAATTCAGCAAAAACTTAGCCAGGTTGAAAAAAGACACAAATCCATCTAGTTCAACCAATAAAAAAAAAGAAAAAAATATAAATAACCATACAATCCCATATACCAGAGGTAAGCAATTAGCGGACCTCCAGCTGTTACAAAACTAAAAGTCCCATCATGCCTCTGCCTCTGGGTGTCATGCTTGTGGCTGTCAGAGTCTTGCTATGCCTCATGGGATTTGTAGTTCTGCAACATCTGGAGGTCCGCTAATTGCATATCCCTGCCATATACAATCCCATATACAATCCTTCACCCACAGTTGATCCAGAAGAAGGCAAAAAACCCCAGCAAAGCATGGATCCAATTTGCTATAACGGGGAAAAAAATTCCTTCCTGATACCCCAAGAGGCAATTGGATTTTCCCTGGATCAACTTTACCTATAAATGTTAGTACCCAGTTATATTATTTACATTAAGGAAAGACTCCAGGCCTTTTTAAAGCAATCTACTGTGCTGGCCAAAACCACCTCTGGAGGGAGTCTATTCCACATTTTCACAGCTCTAACTGTGAAGAAACCTTTCCATATTTGGAGATGAAATCTTTTCTCCTCTAGACGTAAAGAGTGCCCCCTTGTCCTTTTTGTTGACCTTAAAGTAAATAACTCAACACCAAGTTCACTATATGGACCCCTTATATACTTGTACATGTTGATCATGTCCCCCTTAATCTCCTCTTCTCAAGAGAGAATACATTCAGATCCTCTAATCTTTCCTCATAGCTGAGCTCCTCCATGCCTTTTATTAGTTTGGTTGCCCTTCTCTGCACTTTCTCCAGTTCCCCGATATCCTTTTTATCAAAACTAAACTGCATATTCCAGATGAGGTCTTACTAATGATTTGTACAGGGGGGCAAAGTGATGTCTCTATCTCTGGAGTCCATACCTCTCTTAATACAAGAAAGGATTTTGCTTGCTTTGGAAACCGCAGATTGGCATTGCATGCCATTATTAAGTTTATGATAACTTTGAAATGACTTATTATACACAAGCAAATCATCTATATTTTTATGACAAGCAAGGCTTTATTTTAACAATATTGTCTTACAAACATTATTTAAGTTTCTATGCAACCTAAAGACAAAAAAATGTGTTACGTTATTGTATCCCCAAAAGTATATATTTTATTTTTATAATTTGACCTATTTATAATTTCACTATAATTTTTGTGGTACAAAGTGTGCCAAGTTATTTACAAACAAATTAAAAGCTGTTTTAAATTTATTGTGTAATTGTTTACTTGGTCACTAAAAAAATGAACAAAACAAATTGAAAAAAAAGTTTAATATGATGAGTAAAAGAAAATTAAATGAAATCAGGAAAGAAAAGTGAATAAAAAAGGTTATTAGGGCTGATGAGGGTTAGCTTAACTAGTTGCTGACCGCCTCGCGTACATTTACTGCTGCAAAGTGGCATCTGTACGCAGATAACCATCTATAAATGGCAATTCGCGCATGCACAGCTAGGGGGAGAGCGTGCGCCGCCAACAGCGCACTCTTGTGCCCGCCGCACACTCCCTGAGCGGGGTCGCGGGTCGGTGTCCGCCAGCGACCCGCGATCGCCTGGTACAGCAGAAAAGCAGGGAACCGCCGATGTAAACACGGCGGTTTCCCACTATGTCAGGTGGCATGACAGTGATCTACTGATTCCTGTCATCAGGATCAGTTAGATCTGTTATGCCCCTGGCAGCCCAGCCCCCATACAGTTAGAAGACACATAAGGAACACAGTTAACCCCTAGATCGCCTCCTGCAGGTTAACCCCTTCCCTGCCAATGACATTTATACAATAGTCAGTGGCTATTTTCTGCTCTGATTGCTGTATAAATGTCATTGGTTCCAAAAAAGTGTCAAAAATATCCGACATGTCCGCCGCAATATCGCAGTCACAATAAAAAACGCAGATCGCTACCATTACTAGTAAAAAAAAAATAGCAAAATGGTTTGTAAACACTGCAACTTTTGCGCAAACCAATCAATATACGCCAATTGCGATTTTTTTTTTTTACCACAAATATGAGGAAGTTTATATATTGGCCAAAACTGATGAATAAATTAGTTTTTTTATTTAGGTTTTTTTTTTGGATATGTATTATAGCAAAAAGTAAAAAAAAATTGTTTTTTTTTCAAAATTGTCGCTCTTTTTTTGTTTATAGCGGTGATCAGAAATGACGCAGAGGTGATCAAATACCACCAAAAGAAAGCTCTATTTATGGGGAAAAAAAAGTACATCAATTTTATTTGGGTACAACATCACCCGACCGTGCAATTGTCAGTTAAAGTGACGCAGTGCCGAATCGCAAAAAGTGCTCTGGTCATTAAGGGGTAAATCCTTCAGGGGCTGAAGTGGTTAAAGTGGATGTAAACCCTCACATATACCCAGTGAAGTGAACAGCCTCAGATGATACACAGAGATTAAAAAAATCTCCCTACATAAGTTTTACATGTAAATCTGCTGTCTTCAGCTTTATATACTGTTTAGAAAGTGCTCTTAGTGTTAGGAGATTTTCTCTTCCTGTTTAACACTGCAGTGAAGCCTGGGCATACAGCCAAGACAGCTGATTGGAGGGAAGGCACACACCCCCCTTTCAGAGATGATCATTGAATAGTTCAGTGCTGTGCTAATCTATTTATAGCTCCCTCCCCAACACAAAACTCAGGCTGCTTTTATCATATGTGATAGAAGAGCGGAGCAGGAGACAGCTATGGGACATAGGGCTTTGATGAGTGATAAGAAAACACTGCAGATCTATGTGCCCAGCTCAAATTTCATGAATCGGGTTTACATCCTCTTTAAGGATAATAACAGAATTAAACTGTGCATTTTTTTTTTAAACAAAAAAAAAAGTGTATTCTTATTTGTAAGCTTGTTTTAATTGGCTTTAGCCTTATGATCTGCACAAAAAAGAACTAGTCTTAAAGAGGAGTTCCACCCCCTCACAAAAAAAATTAAAAGTCAGCAGCTACAAATACTGAAGCTGCTGACTTTTAATATTAGGACACTTACCTGTCCAGGGTCCCCGCGATGCCAGCACCCCAGCCGATTTTCTCATCGGCTCTCGGGTGCCGCTGCCGCCATTCATGGTAAGGGAAACCGGCAGTGAAGCTGCCTATTGCAATAGAATAGAAAAGAATATAACAGAAAATAAAAGAATATAATAAATTAGAATAGAAATAAACATAATAGAATAAAAACAGAATTGAATAAAATAAAAAGAATATAACCATCTTCTGAAATTCGAGTTTCAAATAGAATAAATTCAAATTTGAATACATATGAAAAGAAAAGAACAAAAACGAATAGAATAGACTAGAATTAAAAAAAAAACAATTGAATGGAATAGAAAGAAATATACCCATTTCCCAAAATTCAAATGTAATCAATTTAAATAGACTAGAAAAAATAGATTAGAACAGAAAATAACAGAATGGTATAGAACAAAACAAGAGATAGAATAGAACAGAATAGAAAGAACATAACCATAAAATTCAAATTGGAATATAATAAATGTGAATTTGAATAGAAAAGAATAGAATAGAACAGAATAGAACATAAAATAATAGAATAGAACAAAATCGAATAGAATAAACAAATAGAAAAAGAATATAATTATAAAAACAATAGAATAGACTAGAAAGAATATAACCATTTCCCAAGATTCAAATAGAATCAATTTGAATAGAATAGAAAAGGATAGATTAGAATAGGAAGATGGTTATATTCTTTCTATTATATTCTGTTTTTTTCTACACAATTCTGTTATTTTCTATTGTATTCTAATCTATTCTTTTCTATTCTATTTAAATTTGAATTTCTATTCTATTCTATTCTATTCTTTTTTTTTTTCAAATTTCAGAAGATGGTTATATTCTTTCGATTTTATGCTATTCTTTTTTTATTCTATTCTATTTGTTTCTATTCTATTCTATTCTGTTCTTTTATTTACTATTCTATTTTGTTCTGTTTTACTCTATTATATTCTATTATTTTATTTTCTGTTATATTATTTTCTATTCTATTCTATTTTTTTATATTCAATTTATTTATTTTCTATTCTATTTTATTCTCTTTGGAAATTGGAAAACTATTTGAATTTGAAAACTATTCAAAATTGATTGGAAAACGATTTGAAACGTTTCCAAAACTATTTGAATCTATTCGAATTCCAAAAATTCTGATCGATTCAAATACATAAAATTAATTCTGAAAACGAATTAAATGGGTTAAACAAATTTATGTAAATAACAAATCGAAACTAAACTAAACAAATTTTTTCGTTCTGCACATATCTAGCAGCAGCATCAGGCAATAAAGGTCTAGGACATATCAGGTTCACCAAGATAACACTTTTTGTAAGCAGAAATTTAGCCAGCAACTCAATAACTCCTTAGTATTGACCTTTATTTGGCTACATCAAATAAAGGATCAATGCTGACATGTTGCGGCTATTGCAGCATTAGGGCCGGTTCACACCAAGTCGTTCGACATAAGAAATCCCATTGAAATGAATGGGAGCCATATTAATATACGCTACTCGAGTCACTCTGACTTCAAGGCGACTTCAGAAAAAGTTCCTATACTACTTCAGCGCGACTTCTATTCGACTTGTGCCTATATTCAATTGAAGTCGCCTCCAAATCGGACCCCCCATCTATATTGAAGCGACTTTGGAAGCGACTTTACGGGAAAAAGAAAATAATTTTTTTAAGGGCAACCCCCTCCCTCTCTGCTCTGATTGCCCACAGACAAAGTCGCCTGCCATGGAGGTCGCTTCAGGTCATGTTGTAAGTTGCCCAAAGTCGCACTGAAGTCGCCTTGAAGTTGCGTTCAAATCGCCTAGCAAAGTCGCCTCTGAAGTCCTAGATGTGAACCGGCCCTTAGGCTCCGTTCTCATCCCTTTAAACCTGAACACATATGAATTACACAGGTTCTGTGGCTAATTGAATGCAGATAAGGCACCAAGTGAGTTTAATTACCACCTTAATCAGCCACAGAACCTGTGTAATTACTATGCGTTTGGTTTGGAAGGGATGAGGTGGCAACCCTATTCTGTGCACATATGCTGCGGCCGCAGTTAACAGCATGGGGTCCAGTGCGTCCCCGTTCACTGATTCAGGTGCAAATTTTTTGCCTGAATTCGCACTTGAATCGGACCAGAAGGTGCACAGGACCCTTCTTCAATGTGGATCGCAGCCGCCCCGGAGCTGTGTGAACTCATTGAGAGCTGATTACACTCTCCTGGCATGCAAATTGGAAGCGGGGAAAACCGGCCTTACCCAAGCATGCTATGAGTAAGGCTGCAATAGCTGTCAGCATTGATCCTGTCTATATGATGTAGCCAAATAAATGATAATACTAAGGAGCAGTGGTGGCCTTCCCATGCATGAGACACGACTGGCCGAGAGGAGAAGCAATCCTATTTTCCACCAAGGGGGAGGAGGGAGGAGACACAGGGTGAAGCCGCCGCCTGCCGCCTGGAGGAAGCGCACAATCTAGATGGAGTAAGTGATGGTGACTGACCGATCACCCCGCCCCCGCCCTTCTAAAATACACCACCAGCCGCCACTGTTAAGGAGTTGTCGAGTTTCCAGCTGAATCTCTGCTTTGGATGTTTGAACAGGGGAGTGGGAATCCCCCAGCCTGAGCACCGAATCTCAGTAAGTATTTCTCAATTGTGCAGTTGAGCTTGGGTATCTTCTGCTTGTGTATGTGTATATCAGCGCCAACCCTTCCAATATATCAATGTGAATAGATAGCAAAAGTGATGCTTAAATGGCCTCATATGAAAAACATTAAAATCAATAAAAAACAATACATTTCATAATTCATAAAAAAATATATATAAGAAACAACTGGGGGCTGCTGTACTCAGGTAAGTCCTGCCACAGTAAGTGATATTATAAATCAGCGCCAACCCAGAAATGTACATAAAGTCCACATAACTTGGTGCTCCAAAGTAAAGTGCTCTTCAGTGCTCAAACAAATCAGAAAGGTGACACACTGTGCTCGGTGACCCTCTTGTGCCCTCACTCACCAGAAGAAGTGGACCCACTGCTTTTCAGTCAGTGGGTCAGATAGGCAGAATTCTGGTGGGGGCTCCGAATCCCGGTCAGCATGAGACACAAATTGAGTAATGTGCAATTCTTCCCACAGCTGCTGTCTGCATAAGTCCGAAGGCACTCAAGAAATACAGAAGAGAAAAACCATAGTGTGTACTGTATAAAAGTAGGTATTTATTGCGCAAGAGATAAAATCCTAGTTACAGGACATCACAATAAACACCTACGGCGGCTGTGGGAAGAATTGCACATTACTCAATTTGTGTCTTATGCTGACCGGGATTCGGAGCCCCCACCAGAATTCTGCCTATCTGACCCACTGAAAAGCAGTGGGTCCACTTCTTCTGGTGAGTGAGGGCACAAGAGGGTCACCGAGCACAGTGTGTCACCTTTCTGATTTGTTTGAGCACTGAAGAGCACTTTACTTTGATTGAACCACGAGGTTTCATTTCACGAGAAGTCACGAGTTTGTTTAGTCTTTCCACTGTGTGACACGAGCCACTGGGAGAACACGGGAGTGAGTGGTCTTCTTCACCTGGGTGACGAAAAGTCACCCAGTCTATCCGTCTTAAGACCACCCCCGAGGCTTAGGGCCAGTCGTATTCTGTGTTTAACTCATTACACGTTAAGAAGGGTGTCGGCGGCATCCACAAATAACACTACAGGACATTGATCCTAAAATAGAGAACGCGTTATTTATGGATGAAAATATGTCATGTGTGATACCAAAAAGAGAAGACATAAAGAACTCACGGAAGCCTGAATACGTCTGTCGTCGACACCCTTCTTAACG
>BLSH010377541.1:1185726-1196023 GCA_018402905.1 Glandirana rugosa | reverse complement strand
GAGTTCTTTATGCGGCCGCTGTCCAAAGCTTTTGGCTCTTAGGAAGAGGGTCCTCCCTCGAACCGCATCAGCCATCACGCAATACCATCTAAACTTCCGGGGTTCTGGGTTCACATTTGGGACGAGAAAGAAACTGGTGTTGCTGTTTTTTTAATTAGATGTGCCCTCAATACGGTTTTATACCCATTCAGGATTCCACTGTTACCCACCAGGGCACAACGAATACTAGGGGAAGTCCCGTTCCAGGTGTCGAACATATAGCCCTTGCCCGTGGAGTTCATCAAGTTAAGTGTTTCATTCTAACTGCAGAGATACAGCAACACGAAACATCAAGAACCAGTGTCCCCGTATCCTTTACATCACAGGTGTCAAACTGGCGGCCCTCCAGCTGTTGCGGAACTACAATTCCCATGAGGCATTGCAAGGCTGACAGTTACAAGCATGACTCCCACAGGCAGAGGCATGATGGGACTTGTAGTTCTGCAACAGCTGGAGGGCCGCCAGTTTGACATCCCTGCTTTACATGTTTAACCATTGCCGCATCAATTAGAAAAGGAGATTGATGACAGGTGTCCAATATTAATGGAGATCACCCAAGCCTAAAAAAAAGGAAATAGAAGAAGGAAAAGGAAAAAGCGCAGGTATTGATTGAGTACACACAAACAAGTAGCCACTTACATCTCAATAGAGGAAGTTGCCTGTAATCCTATGGAGAGGTCTCTCTGTAAGCCAGTGGTTCTCAACTCCTGTCCTTGGGACCCCCCAACAGGCCAGATTTTCAGTATTACCTTGGGGAGATGCAGACTAGAATACTGCAATCACTGAGCAGCAAATGATATCACCTGTGATGTATTTCAGTTATCCTGCAAACCTGGCCTGTTAGTGGCTCCCGAGGACCGGAGTTGAGAACCACTGCTGTAAGTGGTGACCACACCTTGGTATTGCCGGAAGAGTTGTGGGCTGGCAAGTCTGGAGCGGATATCTGGGTGTGGTCAAACAGCTTGGAGCGTGACATCATCGGGACGCTCCTTTATCAAGTAATGCTTCACTTGATAAAGGAGCGCGCATGCCCAGTGCGCCTTTCGCACATGCTCTGAAACGCGTCATGCTTTCTTCCCCGGTCCCCGTGACGTCACGCTCCAAGCTGGTTCACCACACCCGGATATCCACTCCAGACTTGCCAGCCCGCAACTCTTCTGGCAATACCGAGATGTGGTCACCGCTTACAGAGAGACGACAGTCATGCCGGACCTCTCCATAGGATTACAGGCAACTTCCTCTGTTGAGATGTAAGTGGCTACTTGTTTGTGTGTACTGAATAAATACCTGCGCTAAGAGGCACTTTTTCCTTTTCCTTCTTCTACATGATTTACAAGAGCGAACCTCACTCTATAGAAAAGCCGGCCCTTTGTGCTTATTCTTCTGTCAGTGCACCAGCTTGCATCCAATACTGCTCCTTTCATCTGTGCTCATAGTCATCACTCTGGGACTTGTTGGCGCTAGCAAGCCAGGTTGTTTTTTGTTCATTGTTTAAAGAAAAGGATATTTCAAGCCGGATGAGCACTTATAAAATGAAAAAGGCGACATATACAAGCTACTTTCTGTGAGTGCATAGTCATAAGGGGAGGAGCACATGCAGTGAAAAGGTGGCGGAAATAAGCAGTGTGGATTACCTGGAAAATTATACATATTTCACTTAACACTTGCTTGAACTCTGATAGATCCCATCCTGAGCACACCCCCTAGTGTCACTGAAGATTTGATGAGGAAATAACATGGTAGCGCTGCTAGCATCTGGATCAATTTTGTTTCTTTTAGTTGTCTGTTCAATTGTATATATTTTTAATATAGTAGCAACTACATTGGTAAAAGCATTCACACGAGCGCTGGATTTAGTGACAGTCCTTGACAATAATTGTTACTGAATGTTTTGAGTTATAATAAATAACTATTAAATTATAGGTATTGGAATTTCCTTTCAAATTTGGCTGTTAGTGAACTTAAATACAAAATCTATCACTAACAGACATATTTTCAAGGAAATTCCAATACCTATAATTGAATAGTTATTTATTAGTTAGTTATTATTTCAAATGTTCTTTTTTATTTTCGCATTTTTGGATTTCCGAATTTTTGAATTTCAGGTTTTAGGCTTTTCCGATTACCGAATTTATGAATTTGTGGTATCTGGATTTTCGGATTTGCCGGTATTCGGATTACCGAATGTTCAAATTCGAAATAATGAAAATTCAGAGAACTTGGTAAAATGCAAATTCAAAAAATTTGGATTTGCCTGAATTGCTGAATTTCGAAAAATTAGTTAAAAAACAAATTCGGAACTAAATGAATCGCACCTGCCTAATCCACACAAACATTTTTTTACCGCTATTTCTGAGGGATAAGGATTTGATTGAGTGCTGTGATACATAGCATCGGCACAGACACTTCATTTTTTTCGGGTTTGTTTATTGTTTTATGAACAGACTGAGAGCAGAGCTGGAAGTTGAATCACTACAATGACAAATCACTTGGCACGTGAAGCATTGCACAGTATTCATCTATTTCATATGTGTATTTAGCAGCTAACCTAGGCGATCCGAGTTGACTTTCTCCCCCTCCCCTCCCTTCCAGCCTTCTTAGACACGTCACAGGTCCCAGAAGACTGCAGGACCATTCACAAAGCGCAGTCGGCAGCCGGCTGTGCAGCCGAAAGCAGCATAGCCGGCTGCCCACAGTTAGGATGCCAGCACCGGGAACCCAAAGGCTAGTGAAGAACTAGCCTGGGTAAGGACGGCGATGGAACCCATAGACAGATAAGTGTCCTTTTATTAAAAGTCAGCAGTTACAGGATTTGAATGACAATTGCGTTTGCATACAACACTGTACTTAAACAAAATTATCATTTTTTTCGCACAAATAGAGCTTTCTTTTGATATTTAATCACCACTGGGTTTTTTATTTTTTGCTAAATAAACGAATAAAGAAAATTTTGAAAAAAGTTCCATAGTTTGTTTTGAAATTTTGCAAACAGGTAATTTTTCTTCTTCACTGATGTGCGCTGATGAGCCTGCATTGATGGGCACTGATAGGCATCACTGATGGGCATTCATAGGCTGCACTGATGAGGCTGCACTGATGAGCATTGATGGGCTGCACTGATGGGCATCGATAGGCTGCACTGATGGGCGATGATTAGGCAGCACTGGTGGGCACTGATGAGGCTGCACTGATAGGCACTGTTTGGCGGCACTGATGGGTGGCATTGGTAGGCAGCACTGATAGGTGACACTGATGAGGAGGCACTGATGGGCACTGATTGGGAGCACTGATGGGCACTTATAGGCAGCACTGATGGGCACAGATTGGCAGCACTGGTGGGCACCGTTGGGACTGCTCTGATAATCAGGACACTGATAATCAGTGCTCTGATTATCAGTGTATATATCCCTTTTAGAGAAGCCGGTTATCTGCTCTCTTCTCCTCTCCTCATGCTGTAGCATGAGGAAAGGAGTACCGATAACCGGCTTCTGTTTACATCTATGATCAGCTGTGATTGGACACAGCGGATCATGTGGTAAAGAACCAATGATTGGCTCTTTACTCTCAATTTGTGATCAGCAGTGTCCTCCAGACACTGTGATCACAGAGTGCGCTGCCTCTGCCTCCTCCAAATCCTCCAAATCTTTTTTTTAGCTGGTGTGATCTGACTTTCTGTTAGAAGGTGGCTACGTTTGTTCTCTGTGGCCCCACTGTATGTACGGACACAGCCACCCTCTCTTTTTTTGACTATGGAATTTCTAGTGTGCATGTAGCAGTGCACATCCGGTTTTGTAGCTAACTGCAGGTAAATCAGAATTATGTTCTTTTTTGTAACAAATATACAGATTTTTCTGTTACTTAATACATTTTCTTTCCCTGCCTGTACACATATTGTATAATCATTGGTATGAACTTCCTGTAGATGTGTGCCCCCTGAACATGAGGTTGGCGGTGACTATGACAGAATGTGCCAGTTTGTGGTCCAACTCAGAGATGTGCAGGGTGACAATGATGCAGCTGAACCTATAAAGAACTAACATAATGCTTATCCTATGTTAATATTTTGATCAATACATTTTGATTTCAAACGAAACCAAGGGAGAAACAAAAACAGGATTTTACTTGTGTCTTTTTATCTGTCAGGATTTCAGCTTTAAAGACTGTAACAGCAAATGTATTATAAGCATTATAGGCATGAACCTTGTGGTCCTGTCAATTGAATAGGTGCCATTCCCGAATGTGTGTTGGGCTATGATGTTTGCTAAAGAAATTCAGGGCACAAGATTACTCAGACTTCCCTAAACAGGACAAACATTTTTCATGCCAGGAATATATTAAATTAAAATACAGTGCCAGTGTTTAACACAAAACATAATTTTAACAGTCATTTATCAAGCTGAACGCATACAGTAATAACGCAAGGACAACACAAAATTAAGCACTGCATAGTTCTACAAGATTAAACAGAAATTTTCAAATGCTATTAAAGGATTTAATGAAATTTCATATTAAAATGTAAATGACTCTTAGGATGGGAATATTTTTTTATCCCTTGCTCTATTATCTATTAATTGTTTCAGAAAATACTTAAAATGAGCAGAATGAAATTAACTGTTTATATTATGGGGAATTCAGTTTTACTTCACCCGTGGTGTTACCCAATCTCCTTATAATTCATTTAAAGGGGTTTTCTTATTAAGTTTTTTTTATATATTGTATATTTTTTTATTAGATTTTTTTTGGACCACATAAACATGACCTTTTACAAATTTAAATAAAAGCAACCACAAACCATTGAAGCTCTCAGAATCAAAATAAAAAGATGCTATTTTGCATAGAACCACAGAGAGTTTTTTTTAGTAACTCTTCTTCTGGACAGCTCAGACTCAGCATGGCATAGTTGATGGCCATTCTTTCCAAGGCACTGCTAATTCCTGATGTCTAATCTATCACATACAGTACCTATACAATTCAGTAGTGCAAGTCATTTGGCGTAATGAGACCAAAATTTAGCTTTTTGGCCACAATCGTAAACACTACATTTAGAGAAGAGTTAACAAAACCTATGATGAAAGGTACACCATTCCTACTGTGAAACACGGAGGTGGATTGCTGATGTTTTGGGGATGTGTGAGCTACAAAGGCAAGGAAATTTGGTCAAAATTGATGGAAAGATGAATGCAGTACGTAATAAAAAAATACTGGAGGAACATTTACATTCATCAGCCAGGAAGCTGCGCATGGGACGTACTTGGACATTCCAACATGACAATGATCCAAAACACAAGGCCAAGTCGACCCGTCATTGGCTACAGAAGAATAGTGAAGGTTCTGGAGTGGCCATCTCAGTCTCCTGACCTCAATATCATTGAGCCACTCTAGGGAGATCTCAAACATGCAGTTCATGCAAGACAGCCCAAGAATTTCTAGGAACTGGAGGCTTTTTGCCAAGAGGAATGGGCAGCTTTACCATCTGAGAAGATAAAGAGCCTCATCCACAAATACCACAAAAGACTTCAAGCTGTCATTGATGTTAAAGGGTATGTAAACTTTTGATCCGGATCATTTGGGCAGTTTCTGTTGTCATTATGATTTAAAAAGAGTAAACACAGTTGATTGATAATAAATGGCTTCAGCCAAACACTCACCATGAGTGAAAGAAATGTTTTTGTGTTGTCATTCATATTCTCTGAAAAATGGCCAAGAAATCATAAATCCTGCCAGGGTATGTAAACTTATGAGCACAACTGTGTGTGCATTATACTTGTCTATACCAGCAGGTGGTACTGCAGTATGATAGTGTGTATTGAATTCTATGGTACAAAGTAATAACAGGATGCACCTTCTGTATCTAAGTGTGTACTTGTTTGTACTCTTCTTGTCTATGATAAAAGGCTTGTAATATATTCCTCTATGAAAGTAAAGTATTCTCTGCATACAACAAGCTTCCAAGCGCATGATTCAATAACCTGCTATTAAGGGGAGGGTAAGTAGGTGAGTGAGGGTCACGCCGTGTGCCCTCTCGTCAGAGAACCACCCTACCCCTGGCCCCAGCTGCTCCATTGGCGGTGATTTTGGCGCCAAGGATCCAGCACCTCCCCCTCTAGGGATTGGCTCCCCTATTGGGATATTCCCTATATAAACCATCCATCTCAGTCAAGTCAGTCTCGGATTGAGCACTGCCATCTGTGGTGGAATGCCTGCACCAGCATGTCAAAAGGTAATGTTGCTCCTGACAGGATGATTATGTCCCCGTCTTCACAAAGTGCTATGTTGCCTTTATACAATCATGCTAAAGATGTGTATGTTAACCACTTGACGACCTAGGGCGTGTATATACGTCCTTGGCTTTCAGTGGTGATATCTGAATGGTGCCTGCAGCTGCAGGCACCATTCAGATATCGTTTTTTTTCAGCCGGCAATTCTGAAGAGGATAAAAGTGGTCTTAGTGGCGGATTCGCCGCAAGATAACTTTTATCAGCGGCAGGAGAGGTGCCCCCCCCCCCACCGCTTTCCGGTCATCTCCGCCGCTTACCGGACCCGTCGGCAGCGGCGGAGATGATCCGATCCTCTCCCCCCAGTGTCCGTGAGCCGAGTGAGCGGCTTCAGCCGCTCACTCGGCTTCATAGTACGGCAGGGCGGAAATGACGTCAGAAGTCACGTCCGCCCAACGGTCTTAACCACTTGCCGACCGTCAACCGCAGGTTGACGGCGACAAAGTGGCTCGATATCACAAACCGCCGTCATACGACGGCGGCTGCGAGATCGCGCACTGTGAGCGCTCGCGCGCCGCTGGAGGCATGCCCGCACGCTCACTGTGTTCGGGGAGGGCCAGGGAGCGAGTGCGACTGACTCGATCGCCGCCGGCTACCCGCGATGCCCCCCCCGGAGTGAAAGAACGGAGGTCCGTGTTTACTTAAACACGGACCTCCGTTCTGTGAGCGGGGGAAGGGCTGTGATTACAGCCTTCCTCTACATGGAAGCTGTGATCACTTCCCTTCCCCTGCTAGGGCAGTCCCCATACAGTTAGAACACGCCCAGGGAACACAGTTAACCCTTAGAGTGCCCCCTGCAGGTTAACCCCTTCACTGCCAATGGCATTTACACAGTAATCAGTGCATTTTTATAGCACTGATCGCTGTATAAATGCCAATGGTCCCAAAAAAGTGTCAAAATGGTCCGACATGTCTTCCCCAATATCGCAGTACTGCTAAAAATCGCAGATCGCCACCATTACTAGTAAAAAATTTAAAAAAAATAAAAACCCCAGAAACGAATTCTTATCATCCGTAAATGCGGCCACTTTTGCGCAAACCAATCAATAAACGCCGATTGTGATTTTTTTTATCACAAATATGAGGAAGAATATAAATCGGCCAAAACTGATGAAAAAAATGTTTTTTTTGTATTTTCTTTTTTTGGATTTGTATTTTAGCAAAAAGTAAGAAATTTGGTTTTTTTTTTGCAAAATTGTCACTCTTCTTTTGTTTATAACGGCGATCAGAAATGATGCAGCGATGATCAAATACCACCAAAAGAAAGCTCTATTTGCGGGAAAAAAAGGACGCAAATTTCGTTTGGGTACACCGTCGCACGACCGCGCAATTGTCAGTTAAAGTGACGCAGCACCAAATCGCAAAAAGTGCTCTGGTCCTAAAGTGTGGAATCCTTCCGGGGTTGAAGTGGTTAAAGGGACCGTTTATTTTTTTGTTCTGTAATTTTTTTTTTGCATTTTAGTGTAAATATGAGATGTGAGGACTTTTTGGCCCCAGATCTCATATTTAAGAGGACCTGTCATGCTTTTTTTCTATTACAAGGAATGTTTACATTTCTTGTAATAGGAATAAAAGTGATACATTTTTTTTTTTAAAGAACAGTGTAAAAATAAAAAGTAAAAAGCAAAATAAATAATTAAAAAAAAAATTTTAAAGCGCCCCGTCCCCGCGAGCTCGCGTGCAGAAGCGAACGCATACGTAAGTCCTGCCCACATATGAAAACGGTGTTCAAACCACACATGTGAGGTATCGCCGCGATCGTTAGAGCGAGAGCAATAATTCTAGCACTAGACCTCCTCTGTAAAGCAAAACTGCTAACCTGTAGAAGTTTTTAAACGTCGCCAATGGAGATTTTTAAGTTGCAAAGGTTGTCGCCATTCCGCGAGCGGATGCAATTTTGAAGCATGACATGTTGGGTATCATTTTACTCGGCGTAACATTATCTTTGACAATATGGGAAAAAATGGCCTAATTTTACTGTTTTCTTATTTTTTAACTAAAAAACTGAATTTATTTTTAAAAAAAGCACGCTTGGAAGACCGCTGCGCAAATACGGTGTGACATAAAGTTTTGCAATGACCGCCAGTTTATACTCTAGGGTGTTAGAAAAAAAACAATATATAATGTTTGGGGGTTCTAAGTAATTTTACAGAAAAAAAACATGTTTTTAACTCATAACCACCGAACCCAAAAAACAGGCTTGGTTGGTAAGTGGTTAATGTGCCTCCCTTCTGGCCCTAGACACTACTACTTATACTGCTGGTGTAGCCTACAGGGCGCTTCTTGTGGATGTTTGCAGATTACTCATCCTTGGTGCACACCGTCCACCTGGGGTCTCCATGCAGGTCTTTTCAGCCACTGTCGAATCCTCCATTGGCACACATGCTTGTTCCTTTCTTTTGTATTGTTAATTTTTAATGTAAGTATCCAAACAGCCATTAATACATTATAACTTACTTTGTGGAATCTATGGTTCTGTAAACATTATTTATTGTAGTATGGCTATCACAAGACTATGTTTGTATTTCAGAAAGAGGAAAAAAGTCACCCAAAACATAATCTCCCCTGATGAAGGGATATACACCAATAATTCCGAAACATGTTGGGATACATGCAAGAAACCCACATGGACTGACCACAGCATGACTCTGGCAGAACCTAGGCAAACTTGTTCCTACTGGGTCTGACAAACTGCTTTTATAACTTGTATACATTGTATCATTGTGTACTGTATACTACTTTGCTTATAGGTATATGTTTATTCCCTTTTTTTTATCATGTTTTGTACTTAGTAAAAATGGCACCCTGCCTTTTATAAAAAAATGACTTACTTTGAATACAATTTCTGCCTTAAAAGTCCAAGAGG
Source organism: Glandirana rugosa (assembly GCA_018402905.1). Lineage (NCBI taxonomy): Eukaryota > Metazoa > Chordata > Amphibia > Anura > Ranidae > Glandirana > Glandirana rugosa. The sequence continues at coordinate 1,186,843 of BLSH010377541.1, read as the reverse complement.
GCCGTCCGTGTTGCATTTTGATGCATGATTCTTCTATGTATATATAGGATTTTGGCAGTTTCATACACTCTTTCCCCAAACACTAGTGTCTAAGTAAGTGAGAGAGAGGGGTGTGAGAGTAATGGAGTGAGCAGAGAGAGACAGAAGGGGGAAAGAGAAAGGGGGTAAAGGGTGAGAGAAATGGGGGGGGGAGGGGAAAAGAGAGCGAGGGAGAGAATTAGTGTATTGGGGAAGGAGAGAAAATAAGAGAGGGGGAGAAAAAGAGAAGGAGCAAGAGGGTGGTGAGAAAAAGGCAGAAGAGAGGGAAGAAAGAGAGAGGTGGATGAGAGAGAGGAAGGGGTAAGAGAGAGAGAGGGAGGTGAGAGAAAGAGAGGGGTAAGGCCCCTTTCACACTCCTGCGACTTGGGGCTGCAAAGTCGCATGACAAGTCGTACCCAATGATTTCCAATGAGTACCATTCATATCTGTGCAACTTCAAGTTGCAGCGACTGCACTACTTTGGTCCAACTTTTATGCAACTTGAGGTCCATAGACCTTAAGATTACACAGGCAATGCTTAACCACTTACGGACGTGATTATACGTTGGTACTTTGCCATGGAATACCGTTGTTATGGTAGCAGATAGCTATGCCCAAAGACTTTTGAACATTGGGAAATGCTGCATTCCTCAATGGTAGCCACTGGTGACACCCTCCATTTTTCCATGGACGTCCCATGCACGGACGCTTATAGATGGTAGAAATAAGGATGTTTTTGACAAACTGTCCATGAAGGTACCTTTTTACCTCCCACAGTGGTCACCGATGGTAACTCCTTACGTCGTAAAGGGTTACAAGTTTTCAGAAACCCGTATCGATAGACGATGGTATTGTTGCCATAAGGTACCGTTTCATGGTTGCATATTAGTGCAGGCATTCACCAATTCGTAACGGACACATTAGAATTCCAGATACCTGGAGTTCAACGTATTTTCAACCTGGTTTCATCACGTCAGCGACGTTGAACTTCAACGTGTCTATACTTACCATGAGTAACCTTTAGTAACCCATGCTGAACAGTACGCTGAAACGTCGGGGTTCAGCGTCCTCACACTTTCCCCGGAATGGGGAGAGAAAG
>BLSH010377541.1:1174292-1185716 GCA_018402905.1 Glandirana rugosa | reverse complement strand
ACCCCCCCCCCCCCCTGGGCCAACTCAGACAGTAATTCAACTCTCCCAGAAGAGGAGAGGAGGGGGCCATGCTGACGAATTGACAACTCTCTTTGAGTAGTCATATTTTCTAGAAAATGTAATGGCACATTGCAAAGGCATAAACCATTTAAGGAAAAGAAAAACACTTAAAACACTTAAAATTTCTGTGCTTTTATCTGAATCGTTTTTAAGTTGGTAATATAATCTCATTTGGTAGTTGCCAGGGGAGGGATGAAGGGGAATACTATAGAAGCTTTGAGTCTGCTGGGGCTGCTGACATTACATCCAAGATGGCAGTGCAATGTCTGGGGGCGTTTGTCTATGCAAAAGAGACTTTCACAGTAAAATAGCATGCATAAAACACATTACATGCACTGTATAATCCTAACACCCCTTTCACACGGAGGTGCTTTACAGGCGTTTTTGCACCTGTAAAGTGCACGTAAACTGCCTCTTCTGGAGCCCTTCTAATCCTTTTCTAATCTAATTCGAGTAGTTTTCAAATCTAATTTAAATTTCCGAAGAGAATAAAATAGAATAGAAAGTAAAGGAATATGATAGAGTAAAACAGAACAGAATACAAAAAAAATGAAAAAAATAGAATAGAAAATAAAGTAATAGACTAGAAAATAAAATAACAGAGTAAAATAGAATGGAAAATAAAGGAATAGAATAGAATAAAAATAGAATAAAATAGAATAAAACAGAAGAAATATAACCATCTCTTGAAATTAGAATTTTAAATAGAATATATTTGAATTTGAATACAATAGAAAATAATAGAGAATAAAAGAATATAATAGAAAAAAATAATAGAATAGAAACAAAAATAATAAAATAGAATCAAATAGAAAGAATATAACCTTCTTCCAAAATTCGAATTCCGAATAGAATAAATTCAAATCAGAATAGAACAGAAAAGAATAGAATAGAATAGAAAATAATGGAATAGAATAGAAAATAAAAGAATAGAACAAAATGAAAAACAATAGAATAGAATAGACAGAATATAACCATTTCCCAAAATTTGAATAGAATACATTTAAATTTGAATAGCATAGAAAAGAATAGATTAGAATATATTAGAAAATATAAGAATAGAATTGACTAGAAAATAAAATAAAACAATTGAATAGAAAGAATAAAACAATCTTCCAAAATGCAAATTTTGAATAGAATAGACTAGAATAAATTTGAATATGAATAGAATAGAAAATAATAGAATAGAAAATGAATAGAATAGAAAGAAATACTAAGTTTTGAATAGAATAAATTTGAATTTGAATAAAAAAAATAGAATAGACTAGAAAATACAAGAATAGAATAGAATAGAAAAAAACAACAGAATAGAATAGAATAGAAAGAATATAACCATCTTCCAAAATTCAAATTTAAAATAGAATACATTTGATTTTAAATGGAATTCGATTTGAATTAGTATGGAATTCAAATGAATTCTAATTTTTGAATTCAGTCAAATTTAGTTAAATTCGACCGAATTCGAAAAAATCAAAATCGAATAAACAAAACTAAGTCCAAAACAAATTAAATGAATTAAACAAATTTAACTAAACTTTTTTGCAAATAACGAACTAAAACGAAACAAAACAATTTTTTTTAGTTCTGCACATGTCTACCTATGGGCCCCACACCATTTGAGAACCCCGCAACAACGAATCAAAATAATATTGATTTGATCTGGAAAGAATATTACAATGTAGCGTTCTTAAATTGTTTTTAAAAGATAAAAAAAAAATGAAATAACTCAAAGAAATGAAAATTTTACATTAACGGCTCTCTAGAGAAAATACTGAATTCATGTAATGTACAACTTAAAGTACATAAACCATAGACATCAGGTTCACATTATAGTTTGTCTCTTAAAAGCTCATCTTCTTTTAACTGTCTGTAATACAATGTTGGTGCCACCCACGTCTGTTGTATAGCAGTGATGGTCGTCTCCATCTAGTGGCTGACGTGTGTACTACTTAGCTCAATGTTATCCCACTAGACGCAGGGGTAGGGAACCTGCAGCTCTCCAGCTGTTGTAGAACTACATTTCCCATCATGCTTCTGGGAGTAATTGTATCCATCAGCCTTGCAATGCCTCATGGGAAATGTAGTTCTACAACAGCTGGAGAGCCGCAGGTTCCCTACCCCTGCTAGAGCATGCGCACAAGAAACCTCCAGAAACCTGCGAGGGGGGCCACAAGGTCTCAGCTGCCCAGGGCCCCTGATGGGACTGATGCTGCTGCATTTTTAATAGTGTGCACACTACTATCAGTAAAAGCATTTAAACGCTGCATTTAGAATGCGTTCATACCACTACTTGCCCTTTTGACAGCGCTGTTAGTTGTCTGGTGGATATATCTTTTAGGCTATTCTTCAGCTCTGCTACGCTGCCTTTCCTCTTATTCTCCTAGCTAAATTCAGCCTGATGAGTTGGAATAGACAACTCATTGAACACATCACAATGTAACAGACAGGTACGTGCTCAGCCCAGCATTCAGGAGCGATCACAAAGCACTGTCTTCCAACTATTGTCTTTTTTTATTTTTATTTTTTTAATAGACAAACTTTATTGAGATTTATAGTATTGTACGGTGAGGAAACGCTGACGTAGATTTTGCTTATATTTTGCCTTCCCTACCAAATCCCCATCAACATGCTAATTAAATATTTCCTGTATAAATGTTCTGTTTCCATTACATACCTTATTCTGTGCTTTTCTATGCAATTATTATTATTATACAGGATTTATATGGCGCCGACAGTTTGCGCAGCACTTTACAACATGAGGACAGACATTACAGTTACAATATAATTCAATACAGTAGGAATCGGAGGGCCCTGGGATATCTTAAAGATGCAATGCAGGTAGATCATGATGGGGGTGCCTAAAATAAAGTGATCAGAGTTTTAAAATGAAAATTGGCAAATGGTAAACTATTTTATAAACATATTTTCCTCAAATGATATATGCACTGTATGCGGTGTGTGTTTATGGAATGATTTATGATATATACATTATTTCTGGAAATCAGCCCCATAGCATTACTATACCAGCCCACTTGCATAACATCATTATTTTCTTGTTCATAAAAGGGAAAGCCATGCGTTTTAAAGCACATTTGAAGAGTATATTATTCCCACCAGTGCCCATCAGCGCAGCCTGATCAGTGCCCATCAATGCAGCCTGATCAGTGCCCATCAATGCAGCCTGATCAGTGCCCATAATTTCAGTCTCACCAGTGTCAATCAATGCAGCCTCACCAGTGCCCATCTATGCAGCCTCACCCGTGCACATTAATGCAGCCTCATCAGTACCCATCAGCGCAGCCTCACTAGTGCTAATCAGCTCAGCTTCACCAGTTCTCATCAATACAGCCTCACCAGTGCCCATCAGTGCAGCCTCATCAGTGACCATCAATGCAGCCTGATCAGTGCCCATCAATGCAACCTCACCAGTGCCCATCAATGCAGCCTCACTAGTGCCCATCAATGCAGCCTGATCAGTGCCCTTCAATTCAGCCTTACAAGTGTCCATCAATCCTAATCAGTGACCATCAGTGCAGCCTCACTAGTGCCAATCGGTTCGGCTTCACCAGTGACCATAAATTCAGCCTGTTCAGTGTCTAGCAGCTTAGCTTGTTCAGTACCCAGCAGCTCAGCCTGCTCAGGCCCAGCAGCTCAGCCTCTTCAGTGTCCAGCAGCTCAAACTATTCAGTGTCCATCAGCTCAGCCTGTTTAGTGCCAATCAATGCAGCCTGTTCAGTGCCCAGAAGCTCAGCCTGTTCAGTGCCCATCAATGCAGCCTGCTCAGTACCCAGCAGCTCAGCCTGTTCAATGCCCAGCAGCTCAGCCTGTTCAGTGACCATAAATGCAGCCTGTTCAGTGCCCATAAATGCAGCCTGTTCAGTGCCCATAAATGCAGCCTGTTCAGTGCCCAGCAGCTCAGCCTGTTCAGTGCCCAGCAGCTCAACCTGTTCAGTGCCCATAAGTGCAGCCTGTTCTGTGCCCATAAATGCAGCCTGTTTAGTGCCCAGCAGCTCAGCCTGTTCAGTGCCCATAAATGCAGCCTGTTCCATGCCCATAAATGCAGCCTGTTCCATGCCCATAAATGCAGCCTGTTCCATGCCCAGCAGCTCAGCATGTTCCGTGCCCATAAATGCAGCCTGTTCCATGCCCAGCAGCTCAGCCTGTTCTGTGCCCATAAATGCAGCCTGTTTCATGCCCACAAATGCAGCCTGTTCTGTGCCCATAAATGCAGCCTGTTAGTGCCCAACAGCTCAGCCCATTCCCTGTCCATACATGCAACCTGTTCCGGGCCCTTAAATGCAGCCTGTTCCGTGCCCAGCAGCTCAGCCTGTTCAGCGCCCATGCATGCAGCCTGTTCTGTGCCCAGCAGCTCAACCTGTTTAGTGCCCATCAGCTCAGCCTTACCTAGAGGAGAGGAGACGTATTATACAGAGCGGGAATCTCCCATTTACCCTGCGTGGTTGCTGTCCTCAGACAAAGTCCCGCCTCCTGTGATAGACGTCACCAGTGTGTTGCCTATCATAGGAGTCGGCCCAAGAGGCGGGACTTCGTCTGAAAGCCGGGCAAGCGGAAGATCTCAGCTCTGTATAATCTGCCGGTGCTCCCATCCGGGACAGCCCAGTGGGACTTAACGGAGGATCGTCATTTCACAGCTCAGCTTTACTATAGAGTAGGATGACCAGTCGTCCGTGGCCCTGCAAAGCGTGGACAAATCCTCCACTGTGGACCTCTGGTCATCCTAGCCTCAGTACTGCTCTTAACCACCTCAGCACCGGAAGGTAAAACAATTGCACCACTGCACAGAGCAGGTAAGTATAACACCTTTTTTATTATAGGGAAAAAAATCAAGCCTTTATTACCACTTTGACAAAAATACATTATCTGAGCCTATTGCCACTCATTTAACCTCCCTGGCGGTATGATTATGTCAGATTTTTGCGTCTCAAAGCGGTACTTTTTTTTGCATAGAAATTTGGCGTTTTATATTGTAAGTCTGTAATTATTAGGAATAACTCACTTAAGACAAGAGTCTAGAAGACATCCTGGGTATGATAAAGTTTGAAATAATGAAATCATAAATTATAATATATATGAAAAAAAAAATAATATAATAATAAAACAATGTATTCAATAATGTAATCTAGTCAAAACACTGAAATTTGCTCAGTTGCAGAATTGTCGCTGTCGTCACTTTCAGTGTCTGATAATAAATTTCCCCAAAAATCAGTATCACTCAATTCTGCAAATGATTCTTATTTACTATCGCTGTTTTCTAGCTGATCAAAAACCACTTTTGATGTAAAGGGGCGCTTTTTGGATGCAATGGACATTCTTAAGTTTCCAGGCGGAAAGTACATGCAGGGCACTGGACAAAGCACTAGCGACAAAGGGGATGTGAAATGATTTCATACAGTAATGTAATCTTACAGATTACAGTGTACTGTAGGTTTACTATGTGTTTCACTTTTTGAATCTCCCGCCAGGCTCTGCCCCCGTGGCAGGGAACGGAGCCCGGCACACAGAGGCATCGGGCGAAGGACACAGCCCGCAGACACAGCGGGGGACATCGCTGGATCCACGGGACAAGGTAAGTAACCCAGCCTTGCAATCCCGAGTGTGGCTTGGGGTTGCCACTATTTGCAATGAAAACTCTCCCCGAACCCCACTCAGGAATACCGTCAAGGAGGGTACAGCAGAACTCTATCCACAAAAAAGCATTATGTTTGGTTGGAATAGGCCAGGGTTTGGTCTCTCATTCAGTGATTCTCCACCAGAAACCGTGAATGTTTATAAACAATAAGGAAAATGTGACATTTGTCAGATGTCACATAAATGTGGCAAATGTTACTAAGACCTCAACTGGAAAGCTAGATGTGCCAGGGTGAATGGTCAATAAATTCAACACGTCTTCTGATGAAAGTTTGGTGGCAAAAGATCAATAAACTGATGATCTTCTGCTTTATTAATAGGTTCCTTTTGAATGCAGTCATGATAGATAAAAATCTGACCCAGAAAATTTCCTAGTAACTAGCAGTGGCAGCTGGTGCTCAATTTTGGGGGGAAGAGGGAGGGGGGGAGGGTGCCAAAGCTCCTAAACTCAACTCCATAAAAGCCAATGGGGTTGATTTACTAAAGCTTGAAAGTGCAAAATTTGGTGCAGCTCCACACAGAAACCAATCAGCTTCAAGGTTTTATTGTCAAAGCTTGATTGAACAAGCTGAGGTTAGAAGCTGTTTGGCTAGTATGTACAACTGCACCGGTTTTTGCACTCTCCAGCTTTAGTAAATCAACCCCTATGTGTCCAGGCACACATGGGCTTTCAGCAGAGTTTAGGAGCTACTGCGTTTAGGGGACGTTAAACCTCCCTCTCCTGAACGTGGAAGAATCATGTTCAGGAGAGGAAGATTTTGGCCAAAGACCGCTGCAAAAACCTATGTAAACCGCAGTAATGGTTTACCTGCGTTTTTGCAGTGTTTAGCGTTTTTCCGAGTCCGGCGTTCAGGGGAGGTTAGTCTTCACAAAGCCTAAAAAAAATATTTATATACTTACCTATTTTCAGTCTTTTCCTGTCTGGCAATGTTATTCCTTGTGACAGTCAGCGTAGGCTGCAGGGGAGAGGAGAGAGAGCCCCGACAACGGCTGGAAATTCTGGGAGCGGTGAGGCCACCATGGTGAAGCTGTTGTTGCCGCAACCTCCTCTGCCCTGCAGCTACCACTGGCTGACACCGGGGAGCTGAATCACATACCTGGACTGGAGCAGGCTGAAAATAGGTAAGTATACAGATCTTTTTTTACAGAGGTTAGTCAGCATGGGTGTTGGGGGAGGGGGGAGAACATTTTTAAGGTTAATGAAGTTTAAGTTGGATGTCCAATTTGAAGTGTTACCAAACCCAGGTCCCTGCATTCACTAGATCTGGTCTCCCACAGTACACAGAACATGGAAATGCAATTATTTTAGTAAATATAAACTGCTAAATACCTTTTCTCATCAGCAGTATATAGCAGTCTTATGACTTCTATCAGTTAAAGCTTGTAGGAGAAGTTTTCATTCTCCTCTGACTGTCCTATGAGGCTGTATGACCCCTGACCCTCTGTCTGGACTGTGCTGATCACATGCACCCCCCCCAAAAAAAAACTCTCCAGCAACACACATCAAACTGAGCATGTGCAGAGTGCCTCCAAGGCTCTGTACTATCAGGAGAAGGGTTGGGGGCAGTAAAAGAAGGGGAGCATCAAAGAATCCAGGATCAAACATCCTTTTTACACAATGCGCAGGATCCACAGTGAGTATAACTAGCATGCTTTACTGCATATACAGACTGAATTTACTGTTGTGGGTTTAAATAACAATTTAAGCTTTGAAAATAAAATATATAAGCTGATTGGTTGCATACAAGCCCATGGGAGGGAACATTCAAATGTTGTTTTATTACTTAGCCTTTCCTTCTATTTGAAGGGCCCCTGTATAAAAAAAAATTGAACAACCCTTCTCCTGAGGCTTTATGATGGTCGTAGTTGGAAGATAGAGGTGAAAACTCAGACAAGGAAAAAAATATATATTATGGTTGATTCAATTCACAGCTATCCACCCAAAACCAAAAGATTTCTTTTTTTTTTCCTTAATAAGATTGTAATTAAAAAAAAATTGTAAACATACAGAGTTTTCCACAGACATATAAAAACCAACCAACCTCATGACCAAAGCGGTATAATAAGTGAAACATATTGAAGTTAGTATCAGCAAGCCATCACAGAGATGTCCGTGGAGCCCAGCCCCCAAAGGGCCCAACAAGTAACACTATCATTCTTATGAAAGAAAGTGAACATAAAACTAACAGTAACATAAAATTCTAAAAAAAAAAAAATAATAATTTTATGTGGAATTGTCCTTGATATAAACTTGATAATTCCTTCTGCTCCATGTGCCTTCCTTTATATCATTAGAGAGCCCAATATTCTGTGATTTATGTGGATTTACTTCTTATTGATCTCTCACTGTATATACAAATTGCTTTTCTCCTCTCTGCAGACTCCTCATTTTTGAGAGAAATGACCGTGGAGGCTCGGCGTTCATCTCTTTCCATTTCAGAGGCTGTTGGATAAAGAAAAGTGGAAAGGGAAAGTTGTGTGCCTTGCTAATTCTGAAAAAAGTTATCATTTTCGAGTCCTTCCAGCCAATGGGTGTACAGTAAATGCTCAGTCCACTGTGCAATCTTCTCCATGCATGAGAGGGAAAGTTCATCAAGCTTGTAATGAAGTAGCATGGTCTCGATTCTAATTTGGATTGGGTATGAGGGTAAATTTAACCCATCACCGAGCTTAGCCAGTAGATAATTATTCTATTATTGTATGTGTTTATCATGCTGGAAAGAGAATTTGTTGAACAAAATGTTTAACTCCCTAGCAACACACATTTAAAGGGCTCATCCCCTTTATGGAGAAAATTAGAAACCTGTGCTTGCACTTCCATTCCTGAATGGTAAGAAAACCGCTGGTGATCAGCTGACCTAGCAGCACTGCAAGCTATTGGTAAGAGCTCATTCACGATATAACATGGAAAAGATATATCATCCACACATCAACACACTTGTTTCAAAGTGCAAAGGTCTTCTTTATTGCATAATCATGCAGAAAGACAATGTTCCAGGACTGTGAAAGAAAAACGTATGAATCCCTTGGAATTAACTGGTATTTTGCAGTAATTTGCCATAAAATGTTATCTGATCCTCATCGTGAACCTAGTACACACTAGAAGGTTTTTTTAGTTCTACCCAGTGGGCTGAACAAAAAAACTGAAGGACTTGGGAGGAGCTGCTGTACTAACTTTCTGGTGTTAGTACATTGATCTCCCCTGCTAAGCTATTGTGTTCTGACAGAGGGACGGCCGATGTCTGAGAGCGCTGATCTGGTGCCGATTAGCAGAACTTTTTTGGGTATGCCCCTTTAACCAAAGCCGGCCGTCTTCTTTCTGACCAGCTGCCATATACACAAGCTGAATGTTGGCTGGTTTCTATTGAACTGGACGATGTCGCCCCATGTTCAGCCTGTGTGTACGGCCACTTGCCTACTGGGCACTTTCACCCCCTTCCTGCCCAGCCCAATTTTCAGCTTTCAGGACTGTCACACTTTGAATGACACCACTTTACCCAAATGAAATTTTTATCATTTTTTCCCACAAATAGATCATTCTTTTGGTGGTATTTGGTCCCCACTGGGCTTTTTATTTTTTGCTAAACAAATATAAATAAAAATGAAAAAAAAAGTGTTTCTTCGTTTCTGTTATACAATTTTGTAAATAAGTAAGATTTCTCCTTCACTGATGGGCACTGATGAGGCTGCAGTGACGTATACTGATGAGGCGGAACTGATGGGCACTGATGAGGAGGCACTAATATGCAGCACTGCTAGGTGGCACTAATATGCAGCACTGATGGACACTGATAGGCGGCGCTGATGGGCACTGATGGGCAATGATTGGTAGCACTGATGGGGACTGATAGACGGCACTGAGAGGCCGAACTGATGAGGAGGCTCGAATAGAGAAAAGCCATCCTAGTTACATTGTTATCAGCTGTGATTGGACACAGCTGATCACATGGCAAAGAACTAACATCAGAGGCTCTTTACTGAGTTTGGAGATACAGTGTGTCAGAGCGACACACCACTGATCGCCGTGCTGCGCGCCTAATACTGCTGGACGTCACGGCTCGACGGGATGTGGGTAAAGAGTAATTCAACTTTTGTTGAGAAAAAAAACATTCTCCTCTGGGTGATCTCTGTACATTGCAAGGATTTTTAACAAACTTTGAGTCCTACCTTTTGTAATTCTGAAGAAATCCCTGTTTGTTCCCCTGTTCCCTCTGTGCTGAGTGAGTCTAATGGAAGTGGTTTCATGATTATCAATCAGTTGATACACCAGGAAAATCGCAGGGTCTGCATCCCTTTAGATGTGATTTACCTTTGGGAGTATCTCACCAAAAATCATATTTTTATTGCAGGGGATGCCAAAAATCTGACTTGTATCTTAGTGTACACTTCTGGGAAAATCAGTGAGCCAATCATACAAGCAGAAAATGATGTTTCTGGGGGGCGTTCTGTATACATTCTGTGTACAGAACACCTCAGGGTAGCCATATTGCATTTTACAGAAAATTACAGAGCTGCAGAGTGAAAAGGAAAAGTAATTTTTAATATGTTATTATTTTTTTATTTTCTATTTTTTTCCCATGGAAGTGGAGTCACCCTTTAAGTCACAACAATGGACAAACACAACATGCTTAAGCTGATAACACACAAACAATTCCAATTTCTTGAGTCTTTATTGAACACAACCATTAAACCATTAAACATTCACAGTGCTGGGGGTGGTTTAGAGCTACTTTGATTGATAAGGGTGGCCATACACTATACAATTTTCTTGTTCAACTTTCCTTTAGATTTACCAAAACCATATAATATGAGGTCAAACCTAAACCCTTTCAATTTGTTTGCAATCAGGCAGACCCTTGCACTACATAGTTGAAGGTAAATCTAAAGGAAATTGAATAAGAAAATTGTATATTATATGGCCAGCCTAAGAGACACTTATTAAGATTGCTGATCATAAGAAGCATCAACTGATATGAACCAAGGCTTGCAAAAAGGAGCTCTCTGAGTACATACCATCAAGAGTAGTTGATTTGCATAAGGCTGGAAGGAGATACAAAGTAATCTCTCCTGCGTAAAGGCAAACAGGCGTGTCGGTCCTACATGCACGCAAACAGCGATCGTCCCACACATGCGAGACATCACCGCAAACGTCAGATCAGTAAGTTTAGCACTAGACCTCCTCTGTAAATCTAATGTGATAACTTGTAAAGGCTTTTAAAGCATTGCCTATAGATAATAAAATGTAGGTTGTTTGCCATTCTTGCTCAGGGGTGCGCAATTTTAACCACTTCCTTACTGGGCACTTAAACCCCCCTCCTGCCCAGACCAATTTTTGGCTTTCAGCGCTGTCACATTTTGAATGACAATTGCGCGGTCGTGCGACGTTGTAGCGACTTTCGGTTTTTAACCAGACCCGTCCTCCCCCCAAATTCACGGGTCATTCCTTCACCAATTTTAACGCGTGGGGACTCGTTCTTACCGTTTGTTGGATGTAAAATAATAGATATCCGTTACGAAATTTTCGGAAATGTTCAATAGTGTAATCTAAATGTCTCCTCCAGATCACGATTTGAATGACTAGACTGCAAACGCCACTACAGAGCGTACACACCCTGCTAGCGACAAACGCACGTACATCCTGGCTGTGCGGACAAACGGAAATGCGTCCTCTCTAATGAAACATAGAGGAAGGTCGGAATACGTTTAGTTGATGAG
>BLSH010377541.1:1156491-1167590 GCA_018402905.1 Glandirana rugosa | reverse complement strand
CAATGCCTCCTAACACATACATCCCCCCGCATTCCTCCTAGCACAAATCCCCCCTCCTTAACTACCATTACCCTTCCCAGCACAAACGACCACCCCCCTCCAACCTTACAGGTGTAGTGGGGAGGTGCAGGCTTTCTGTGCCCCCCCCCATCCCCATGAACATTGTACCCAAGCCCGCTACAAGTCCAGACAGGAGAATCGTCAGTGAAGAGAGAGCTGGGATAATATCGCTCCTCCATACAGCTGATTACACAAGATTCTCTTAGATTGGACAGTACACGGCTTGATTACCCATCCCCTACCTCCTCCGAGGACTTATCATCTCCCAGAAATATGGGTAGGGTTGGTCAATCAAGCTGAGTACCTAAGAGGATCCTGTGTAATCACGGACAGGAGCAGGGAGAGCACATAAAACCCACACCTCCTCCCAGCTTTTCTCCTGTCTGGTCTTGCAGCAGGTGTGAGTACAATGTTCATGGGGGGCACAACTGAAATCTGGGGGGACACAGGGGTGGACGCATTCCCACCCCAGCACCCCCATAGATCCGCCCATGTACAAATGGGCACCTTTCTAGAAAGGGCCCCGTAGACACATGCCTACAGTGTCTATTGGGAAAACCGGTCCTGTTTACAGTGCATTTATGACGCGTTTCAATAGAAGTGAATGGAGGCGGTTGCAAAGCATCAATGCCTGCTGAGCTCTGCGGGCAGCAATATTTTTTCTTATCTGCATGCAATGGAACAGGAACACTGCAGTGTGTACATCTTTGTTCAGTTCCTATTTATACAATTTTGAGTGGAGTTGTCAGGAAGCAGTAAAAACACAAACCAACTGCCTATTTCCACTGCCTGTGTGAAAAAGCCCCAAAATGTACTTTGCAATGGCATTTGCTGCAGAGCTTAGTAAATGAAATGAAGCTACACTTTGCAAAGAATATCCAATCACATGCAGGGAAACTAATAAAAACTGCATTTTTGCTTGCACATGATTGGATGATGGAAGTCAGCAGAGCTTCCCCTCATTTATTAAAGAGGTTGCAAAGCCTCTAAAAAATAAAATAAATAAAACTCTGCAAGAGAAAGGCATTATGAAATACTTACCTCAGAACGAAGCCCTGTATCGGAGTCGGCACTCTGAGCACAGGGCCGACATCTTCCACCCAAAGTTACTTCCGGGTTCACGGCTCCGGCGCTGTGATTGACCGGAGCCGTGACGACATCACTCCCGTGCATGCGTGCGAGAGCCGTCCGCAACGGCACTGCCCCTTAGAAACGACACCAATCGGCCCGTTACCTCAGTGCGCATGTGCCGATGCCGTCGGCACATGCAGATACAGGGTATATCACCTAAACTGTGCAAGTTTAGGAAATATTCCCGGGACCTACAGGTAGGTAAGCCTTATTATAGGCTTACCTGTAGTTTAAAGTGGTTGTCCAGAGTTGACAAGTGCTCTAGTGCAACTTGCAAAGTGCACAGTGTATTTTCCTTTTGTAGATCACCGCCATGTTTTTTTTCGAGGAGCCATTCACCCATGGATCAACCACCACCCCAACCAAAAGTAACTGTTAGATAGGCCCTACCCAAACAGTACATACAGTATAGCTTCTTGGTTCAGAGCACACATATAGTGCTTGTGTACACATGTATATGTTTGATTCTGAATTGTTTTTCTTCTTTATACAAGTCATGATGAGTACAAAGGCAGCTTGAAATATCTGAGAAGCAACGTGAAGCAGCTCAAAGCAACTAAAGCTTGCCATGCACAGATCTAATTTCATCCATTCCCTGTTGAATTGGTCAAAATTAAATCTGTGGGTGGCCTGGCCGGTACCAACTGGCTTGATAGACTTCAATCAGGCAACAAATTGTCGGCCCGAACAATGACAGCAGCCAATCAGCTGCAGTCATTATTCAGGTATTCTGATAGCCAAGGGAGCTGGCTGTCAGAATTCAATAGCCCAGCAGGAAAGATTCCTATACCCATACAGCTTAGCAGGGATGAAGGAATCTGTTACATTTCTTTAGTTCAGCCTGCAGGCTGAGCAAAAGAAGTCTATGCATGTATGGCTAGAAGTAGTATGAAACAATGCACAAGCGCTAACCAAAACGGCAGTAAAAACTTTCTGCATTTGATTTGTTTCTTAGTCCGGAGTCCATGAATACGAGCTCCTATACCCATCATTGGGCCCATGGTGTGAAGAAACCCACATAGAGATAAACAGATAATGATGTTCATATTATATTCTGTACACTTTATTACCTGAGGTGGACTTTTTTTTTATAAAGGTCTTTGAAGTCCTGCCAACTGCTCCTCCACCATCTAATGATACTGCCTCAGTGGCCAATAATAGTAGCCAGGGGGATGCCAGTTGGCAGAGTTCAATGAGGAAGTCAAGTAAAGTCGGACCCCTGGAGCACTCTGAAACTCAATCAAACAGAAGCACCAAAGAATTTGTTGTATTTTTTTAGATGTAAAAAAAAGAAGAAAAAATCAGGCATCTTATGCATTCAAATGGAGAACATGTTGACTTTAAAGCGTATTTCTACTTTTGCAGTCAAATTTGAGAAAATACCACTATATTTATGTGTTCCTATTCGCACAGCATACCTATGTAGCCAGAAGTTAAATAGTGCTCCTGTAACTTGGGACATTTTATGTTTATTGATGTTGTGGAGACTCCCCTCTGGTGTTGAAACTGCTGAACAGAATGGTCATGTGAGAGGTACTGCTTACGGGATTTGTAGTGCTACAGAGGAAGTCGGTCTCTGGACTAAGGATGGGTCAAACACCCCCCCCCCCCCCCCCCCCCCCCCCCGTTCGGTTCCCACCAGAACATCTGAACAGACAAAAAATTTGTGCGTACATTCGAACACCGTTAAAGTCTATGGGACCCGAACATGAAAAATCAAAAGTGCTAATTTTAAAAGCTTATATGCAAGTTATTTTGCATTAAAAAGTGTATGGGGACCCGGATCCTGCCCTAGGGGACATGTGTCAATGCAAAAAAAAGTTTTTAAATTGATTCTTTTTGCAGGAGCAGTGATTTTAATAATGCTTAAAGTGAAACAATAAAAATTAAATATTCCTTTAAATAATGTGCCCGGGGGGCATCTCTGTGGTGCTTAGAACATATCCGGAGCAAAATGCCATTTCCAAAGGAAAAATTGTCATTATCGTGGCTGTAATGTACTGTAAGAAAATCACTGAAAAAAATTGTGTGGGGACAAGAGCCTCTTGCCCACAACCCTGGGCTGTGGTTGTGGGGGTCTGATTGGAATCTTGAAGCCCCCTTTAATAAGGGGGCCCCCAGATCCCAACACCCCCCCATGTCAATTAGTATCGGGTACAACGTACCCCACTAATTGACCAAAAGTGTCAAAAAAGAAAAAAAAAACACAGGAGACAATTAGGGACAAGTCCTTTATTAAAAAAAAAAAAAATTTAAATAAGTGTCTCCCGTTGTAATCCATCGTCAATCAAGGCGAGCGACGGACCCGAAAAAAAACCAAAAAAAAAACCAGCTCCTCCATGGGAGGGCTCCGACTGAGCTCTCTTTATTTTTATGTTGTATTTATAGAGAAGGGCGGAGCAACCCGGTGATGTATTTGAGCGACCCGCCCCTCTGACGTCACATGATGTCAGAAGGGGGCAGCGTCACTTGTACGTCACCCGGCACTATGAATAAAACATCAAAACAAAGCCCATGGAGGAGGAGCTGTGCGCGCCATCTGCGAGCATGGTGGCTGGGCGATTATGAGATGTTCGGCGGCACTGAAGTCGCACCGAACACCCCATAATGTTCTAAATTCGGGGAGCGGGCGAACAGCAACTGTTTAGCCTGAACATATGCTCAGGCCGAACCATTCGCCCATCCCTACTCTGGACTCTGCTATAGAAGGACTCCAATTCCAGATCGACCAGTGGGGACCTTTGTGTATGTACTACAGCCAGATTGCAGCCGGCGGCTTAAAACAAGTGATCCAGCAGGCTACATTTACATCGCACCCCAGCGAGTTGCAACACTACTTTGTGTTCCAGTGAGTGATCAGCGGAGCCAGCGTGCCAGCACCAGAGTTGTTCCAGATTCAGTGGCAGTGTGAGCGCCAGTCGATCCGGAGAGAACTGCGGGGAGAGCAGTGGAGGACGGTCTCCCTAAAGCAAAGAGTAAGTGGATACCATCAGTTCCAGCATCTACAGCACAGCCTGAGCAGCCGGACCACTTTATGTGATCTACAGATCTACAGGGTGGTGAGCGGGCAGAAGCCCATATTTGAGTATACTCTGTTGTTCTATACTTCCTTATCAGTACAGATTCGGCTGTCCTATTGGATTACAAAAAATCCTGTGCACAGGTCCTTCTTTAACTGCTGTTATTACTTGAAGTCAGCAATCATTA
Organism: Glandirana rugosa; assembly: GCA_018402905.1. Classification (NCBI taxonomy): domain Eukaryota; kingdom Metazoa; phylum Chordata; class Amphibia; order Anura; family Ranidae; genus Glandirana; species Glandirana rugosa. The sequence continues at coordinate 1,163,192 of BLSH010377541.1, read as the reverse complement.
TGAGGCTCTTCCCTAAAGTTTACTCAAGTTGCCTATTTTGTGCCTTAATTTGGGGATTACGTTTATTTAGGTACCCAAATTTAGAACCAAACAAGCCGGCAGAAGATTGAACTGAACTTCATTAACTGGACCCTTTGCATTGCAGTAACCATTTCGCACATGACAAAAGTTAAAGTTAAATCTCCTAAGGAACTCTTTGAATAATAATTGTTATTGGTAATGGTATCTGTGTTGAACCACATTGAACTCTTTTAGAGTAATAATAATATTTCTCAGGCTTTATTGAGCTGTATTAATATATTTGATAGCTCACTCATTCAATTTGCTGCAGTACTAGAGTTAGTCTTTACATTCTTATCACTCATTGTGCCTACCTAGATCTTGAGTTGTTATATCATTTATGGGACTATCAGATATGTGATTACTCTCTATTTGAGAAAAAGGGAATATATTTTTTGTTGCACTTATTCTGTTTATTAACCACTTCCTGGCCGCCGCACAACTTTAAGCGGCGACAGCGTGGCTCTTTCCCGCGAATTTCTGCTTATAGTCGTCACTTTCGTGCTCGGCGGCTAGGGGGTGAGCGGGGCAGCGGGTCGGGCGGACTCGATGTCCACCGGCGACTCACGATGCCCTGTTACAGAGCCAGAACAGGAAACCACCAATGTAAACACGGCAGTTCTCCATTCTGACAGGCAGCATGTCAGAGATCTACTGATCCCTGTACTCGGCATCAGTTAGATCTCTGCTACCCCTGCCAGCCCAGCCCCCACACAGTTAGGACACACCCAGAGAACACAGTTAACCCCTTCACTGCCCCCTTAGTGTTAACCCCTTCACTGCCAATGACATTTATACAGTAACCAGTGGATATTTAAATTTCTGATTGCTGTATAAATGTCATTGGTCCCAAAAAAAGTGTAAAAATGTCCGACATGTCCGCTGCAATATCTCAGTCCAGATAAAAATCACAGATTGCCGCCATTACTAGTAAAAAAAAAAATTGTAAAAACGCCAGGAATGAATTCTCATGGTTTGTAAACGCAGCAAACCAATCAATAATCGCAGATTGACATTTTTTTTTACCAAAAATATGAAGAAGAATATAAATCGGCCAAAATTGATGAATGAATTCGTTTTGTTATTTATTTATTTTTGTTTTGATTTGTATTTTAGTAAAAAGTAAGAAATATAGATTTTTTTGCAAAATTGTCGCTTTTTTTTGTTTATAGCAGTGATCAGTAATGATGCAGAGGCAATCAAATACCACCAAAAGAAAGCTCTATTTGTGGGAAAAAAGGACGCAAATTTTGTTTGGGTACAGCGTCGTAAGATCGCGCAGTCAGTTAGAGCGGCGCAGTGCCGAATCGCAAAAAGTGCTCTGGTCCTAACATGGGAAATCCTTCCGGTCTTTAAGTGGTTAACAGTATCAACGTGTGCAATTAATATGTTATGCTGATATCTTTTCTGCTCAAACAAATTATCTACAGTTGCTTTATATATTCAATTCACTCTTAAGAGTTATAGCTCTAAATATTATAAGTAAACTCTTCTGAATTTAATCCAAGTGTGGTCTCCATTACTCTTGTAGTATTAATATTTATAATATTGCATAAAAATGAGTGAATCCAGAGTGTCAGGGGTGATGGAGGACTCTAGAAGTGGGGAGGACCAAGTGGGAATTGATTTCTCATGCGACCCTCAAGAGGGCAGCGTTACACCTAAAAAAATAAACAAAAGAAATGTTCACCTTTTAGATGTTTCTCATAAGGAGGTGTCATGGCTGACTGCAAGATTTTTTGAACAATATTAAAGTGAGCCTGCCCCAGGTCTGTCCTCATTAACATATAACGCAAGACGCCCAGCTTCCATTCCTTTAACTCTTTGCTAGGGCAGACAGAGGTTGATTTACTAAAACTATCTATGTTTCTATGAAAGCCCGCAAACAGTTTGCTGAAGACAAGCAGACTAAGGACATGAATTACTTGAACCACGTTCTGTGGTCTGATGAAACCGAGATAAATTTATTTGGTTCAGATGGTGTCAAGCATGTGTAGCTGCAACCAGGTGAGGAGTACAAAGACAAGTGTGTCTTGCCTACAGTCAAGCATGGTGGTGGGAGTGTCATGGTCTGGGGCTGCATGAGTGCTGCCGGCACTGTGGAGCTACAGCTCATTGAGGGAACCATGAATGCCAACATGTACTGTGACATACTGAAGCAGAGCATGATCCTCTCCCTTTGGAGACTGGGCCGCAGGGCAGTATTCAAATATATTAATTACTCCAAACACACCTACAAGATGACCACTGCCTTGCTAAAGAAGCTGAGGGTAAAGGTGATGGACTGGCCAAGCATGTCTCTAGACCTAAACCCTATTGAGCATCTGTGGGGCATCCTTAAATGGAAGGTGGAGGAGTGGAAGAGGACTCCAGTGGCAACCTGTGAAGCTCTGGTAAACTCCATGCCCAAGAGGGTTAAGGCAGTGCTGGAAAATAATGGTGGCCACACAAAATATTGACACTTTGGGCCCAATTTGGACATTTTCACTTATGGGTGTACTCACTGTTGTTGCCAGTGGTTTAGACATTAATGGCTGTGTGTTGAGTTACTTTGAGGGAACAGTAAATTTACACTGTTATACAAGCTGTGCACTCACTACTTTGCATTGTAGCAAAGTGTCATTTCTTCAGTGTTGTCACAAGAAAAAATAGAATAAAATATTTACAAAAATGTGAGGGGTGTATTCGCTTTTGTGAGATACTGTAGGTGCTTTCCAAATTTGGATGCAAAAGTGGAAATATGCGTTACAGTAGAAATAAATGAGCTTGTTTGTGACGAGATTTTACTAGTTGTAATTGTACCTCTCTTGCTATTAGTCATTGTATGGTTGAACGTATGTTGTTGAGCACAACTTGGCACAGCTAATGAGTGATTCAAGCTGGCAGGCAGATGTTAGCAGGGAAAAGCATATGCTTACATTGCTGGTGGCTTTTATTACAATTGTACATTTCTCTGCGGGCAGAAAAACATGAACACAAAGACACAATGGTGGGGGGGGGGGTCATGTTTTCCAGCTTTTTGAGTTTATTGGCTAAGTTCTGCTTCCCCCTTCTCTCCACATGCTGTGGGATTACATATAGAAAACAACTGGATGTAATCACTTTATGTAATAGGTGGGCAGCATTCATCCTGTACTTTAATCCGTCCATTATGAGCAATTTATGAGAGTGGGTCTTTTGTTAGCTATTAATATGGGCCAAATAAACACTAGAGCAGTAGGACTTTATTTTGAAATATAACCACTCATGTTGAAGTCATAAAAGTGAATCTGTACTTTCCCATACAATCAGATAATTTTAAAAAGGTATACGAAATCTGGAAGCTGTGCCCAAAAAAGGCAAGCATATGGCAATGGACTAGTCACCAGTATTGCCCGTTGTCTCTTGACAATGAATGACTCATCAATATTCTGCTTTGTGTCTCTGTATGGAAAGGTTGCCATCTTTGTAGAGGCAGAGCTTTGCATCCTCATGTCAAAGCTGGGCCCCTGATGACTAGCGATTTGATAATCAGTAGGGAATATTCAAACGGCAGCAGGAGAAACTTGCAAAGCACAGATCCATGGAATGAATTAAGCAAGGAGGTGCATGAGTGCAGGTTCCTCTCCAGTAGATATAAGCTTGGATCGAGTCCAAAACTATGTTCAGCTGAACCTGGGAGGTTGTGGTCCAATCATCTGTGGTTACTGCATTCCCTGCTCGAATAGTAGGGGATTTTTCTAACATCATTGACCTAATATGGTCATGTGGCTATATTAGGTCGATGATGTCACCAGTATCCTCACTCCTTTTTGTGCAGCTGCAGGGTGGGAAATACCTCATCCCCAGATGATTGGCCCAGCACTAATAGCTTCCTTACAGGTTTGATGGAACCTAAGTTCATCCCTAGCTCTCTCTCAGCAGTTGTGACATCACCAAATCTCAAATTCTTATGAGACGAACAATCACAGGCAGAAAGACTTATATAATCTCACACTGCAGATATACAGTTATGAGAGTGAAGTCAGATACATTGGGAATTGGGAGCATTACTTAAATCTTAGCCCATCTATGGCCACCCCAGATTAATGCCCAATGCCGGGTTTGTGGGGAAAAAACATGCAATGGAGCTCCCAGCACTGCAAGTGTAAAATTCTAGTGAAGTCTAGGGGGTGATGAAAAGGCTCTATTACTTACCCCTGTTCTGGCAGGGTCCTGCACCCTCCTTCTCTCCCTCAGAGACCCTGATGAAGTGACGGATAAGGTAAGTATTACTCTTTATTCCTTTAACCCAAAAATGGGCATTTAACCCTTGTAGCATGGACATCCCACTGCAAAGGTAGTTTTTATCTTGTACCTGGAGTTGGTCTTCAAAGCCCTTTTGACATTTCACACCTCTTTTCTTTAAAGTTCTTTAACATTATATATTATGATTTGTAACTGATTCTCACTTGGAAATCCCCTGAAGTACATCTTTTCTCCCAATAGAAACACTCTTCCTGCCCTCCCACTCCAGTGCTCTATGCTGCCATAGATTAATAATGGCCACATACCTTATAACAATCATCAAGCAGACTTATGAGGTTGAGAAAGAAATGGGGGGGGGCGGGCGTGTTTGACCAGATCTGTTAGATTACAGAGCGCATAGGAAAATGTGGTCAAGCTCTGGTGCCTATTGGACTTCACAGTTATATTTAGACACACTGCACAACTGATATAACAGGAAAGTGGATGGTGAGTTTAAAATTGAGGCCGTTAGTAAAATGTCAATCTGATGGAATATCTATTTCTTTGAATTTATTATTTATTATCCTCATGCGTATGAAGCCATATGCACACTAAAACTGCATGCTCTTCATACAGTTCATAAAACACACATTTGATTGACAGCTAAGGTAACTCCACTTTCGTGGGGAGAAAAATAGCAAATAAAGAAAACATAATATAGCGCGCACAATTGCAATATTTTAAATTATATTTTAATTGAATGTTATTAAAAATTCCCTTTCCTTTTCAATCTGCAGCCGCTGTCATTTTCTATAAATGGCATGCAATATGGCTACCTGGAGTTGTTCTGTACACAGAATGTATACTGACCACTCCCCAGAAACATAATTTCCTGCTTGTGTGATTGGCTCACCAATTTTCCCAGAAGTCTGATTTCAGGCATCTCTGCAACAAAAATTCAATTTTTGGAGAGATACTTTCAATAGGGACATGTCTAAAGGGATGCAGGCCCAGTAGATGTCCTCATTACTGCTCTGCTGCTGCCACAGCTGACTAATAATTATGAAACCCCTCCCATTAGACCCATTTAGCAGAGGCACAGAGGAAAAAACAGTGATTTCTTCAGAATAACAATAGGTAGGAATCTGCAACAATGTTTGTTATAATCCCTGTAATGTACATAGATCACCCAGAGGGGAACCAGAGTGGAGTTACGCTTTAAACATTCTCCTAAATGGCAGGTTATAAAAAAAAGGTATTTAACTCACCACTTCCGGTACACACATGACGTCACGTCTGGTACGAAAGTAAGGCTTTGAACGCATGCCAAAGCCGAAAAAAGCGGTATACACCGGTGCTGGCATTGGGCACTGTAACATGTGAGTTGGCAATCTCTACTTTTTATACCAGTTTTAATTTTATTATATGCTACACTATGAGTATTCCCTTTGGTATGCTTTATTTTATGTGAGGAACTAAACATCTTAGAGATTGTTGAAATAAAGGGGCTATTGGAGAAATTAACCAGGCATTGGGTAACCTAAGAGCTGTTTGACCTTCTGTAAGGGGGGTCATGGAATTTTGGTGAGTGTGCAATTCAGCTATTCTTTGGGCACAAGTGGTGAAGATATAACAATTGTATGTTGTTATTGAAGAACTGTCTTTATTTCGTATCACATCTTTGGTGCTGGGCTGTGCACATTAAAGGACTTTTAAAAAACAAAACAAAAAAAAAAATCTTTTTACTGCTGTTTTATTACATACTACTTTACACTTATTTTGCATTGCCTAATGTTGTTGCCACATTGTGATATTGCACCTTAACCACTTCCATACAGGACACTTACACCCCCTTCCTTACCAGACCAATTTTCAGCTTTCAGCACTCTCACACTTTAAATGACAATTACTCAGTCATGCAACACTGCACTCTCACGACTTTCGACTTTTAACCAGACCATTCCTTCCCCCACATTCACAGGACATACCTTCACCAATTCCACGTTATAGTGTTACACCGTTGTTGTAATCCGTTACGTTTTATTCACATTTCATCATACATTATTTTGTCGTCATTTTTCTAAAAAAAAAAACAAAACAAAAAATTTTCAGGAAATTACACGTGTCGGGTCGTGGTTTCTACACTATGCTTTATTTCTGTCAAGAAGTTATTGTTGTATGTTAACAATATAGAAGTGGTGAACACGGGTTTCTTATCGACTTAACGTGTGAGTGGTTTTAAGGTACTGGGGGGAATGTCTTCCAGTTTGTCGAGAATCCAATGGGTTACGGACCAATTAAAGAGGTTATCGGGGAAATAAAGTTGTTAGAGATTCTACAAATCAAGGAGTGTATTTTATTTCGTATGGTTTCCCTTATGAGTATCACATCGTATATTATTTTAATTTTGACCATATTTTTCATCTCTAACGGTT
>BLSH010377541.1:1117125-1145058 GCA_018402905.1 Glandirana rugosa | reverse complement strand
CACAGCCGATCACAAGGTATCAGCCGCCGGCCGGCGGCTGATACCTGTGTCGGTGACAGGCAGTGTTCCCCGGGAACACGCCGCCACCGACACGCACGCGCAGCGCGCTCCCGATTGCGCGCATGCGCCGTGTGAACGGCGGGCGTGCCGTTTGTGATCAGCTGTGACTTCGTCACAGCCGATCACGTGGTGAACAGCCATAACCAATGGCTGTTCACCCCTGTCGGTGAAGCGGCGTGTCCTGGGGACACGCCGACACCGACAGAGCCGGGATGCGCGCGCCCGATCGCGCGCAATCCCGGCTTAAAGGGAGGACGTCATATGACGTCCACCCGCTGGGAGATCAGGACCGCTCCGCCGTCATTTGACGGTGGGCGGTCCTGAGGCGGTTAAAAAGGGGATTAAAACAATAATTCTCCCACTCTATAAGACTCTGGTCCGGCTGCATCTTTTTTTTTTTAACAATAACGATTTATTGCAGAAATTGCAATATACAATGTATATAACAGTTTACATCTTGAACATACATGCAAGGGTATAAGAAAAACATGTATTTCAATAAAAGATATGGTGAACCAAAGGTAAATCATCATAGAGACCGCATTTTGAGTATGCCATCCAATTCTGGGCACTAGTCCTCAGGAGGGATCTGCTGGAACTGGAGAGGGTCCAGAGAAGGGCCACAAAATTCATAAAGGGATTGGAGGATCTCAGCTATGGGGAAAGACTACAAGCATTGAACTTATTCTCTTTGGAGAGGAGACCCTTGAGAGGGGAAATTATATCAATGTACAAATGCCATACTGGTGACCCCAAAATAGGCAAAAAGCTTTTCCATGAAAGGGAATTTAAAAAGACATGCGGCCATTCCCTAAAATTAGAAGAGAAGTGGTTTAACCTTAAACTGCATGGGGGGTTCTTTACTGTAAGAGCGGAAAGGATGTGGAATTCTCTTCCACAAGCAGTGGTTTCAGCAGGGAGCACTGATCATTTAAAAAAATGATTAGATGGGCACCTTAACGATGACAATATACAGGGGTATGTGCCTGCGTGGGTTTCCTCCGGGTACTCTAGTTTCCTCCCACACTCCAAAGACATGCTGCTAGGTTAATTGGATCCTGTCTAAATTGGCCCTAGTATATGTATGAATGTGAGTTAGGGGCCTTAGATTGTAAGCTCCTTGAAGGTAGGGACTGGTGTGAATGTACAATATATATGTAAAGCGCTGCGTAAATTGATAGCGCTATATAAGTACCTGAAATAAAAAAATAACAAATATACAATGTACTATTAACATATAAGCACACACTCAGGTTGGACTGAATGGACATGTGTCTTTTTCCAACCTTACCAACTATGTATTTATCACTGACAATGGTCAGCTTTTATTCATTTCATTCATTTATTACAGGCTAACCTGTAGGTACTGCTGAAAAAATGGACTTTACTACAGCTTGAATTGTTTACTCAAGTCCATCTAAACCTGCTAGTCCATCTAACACTACCCTCAGCTCAGACTGACAATGCTGCTGTCCAAAGGTGTCTCCATTGCTCCCCCATCCAGGTTGGAGACACTCTAAGACAAGAATTGTGTTACCGGCCGCATCATCTGGTGAAAAAAAGGAGGACAAAAAGCAGAAAATGAATGCAGCCAACACATTTAAAAAATTGTAAGCTGCAATATATTACATTTTTTTTTAATTTAATACTGCTTTAACTAATGTCCGCTGTGCAAGGTGTGCACTAAACCATTCAGTGCATTACACTCCTGCACCCTCACTTGGCAGATGCTGATGTCCATATGAACACAGTCTAATGTGTATACTGTATAGCATTCATCATTGTTAGGAATGTCATACATAATATGGTTTCCCCCATGGTGGCCCTATGAGTTACATCACTTAATTTTACAAATGGACAGTAATTCATCATTTTGTGACCATGCTTTGTAGTTATCTACTAAAATGCTGATCATGTGTTGGACTGAATTTACATATTCGCAGACAATGAGCACCATATACAGTAGATGGGTTTTAGGGCCGCTTCACACTGGTGCAATGCCCGAGATCAGATGTGATTCGCACCGCACTGCAGGTAGTATGGCTGAAATCGCATTACATTCGGACCAAACTCGCACAGGGCCCTTTTTTTGGTCTGCAGCAGAATCGGACACTTATTCACACCCATGCGATCCGATTTCTGTCCAAGTTTGCAGTTTGCACTGCGATATGCAGACTGATTTGGAGTGTCATTAGCTTTCTATTGACACTCCCCGCAGTTCACATAGTGCAGTGTGAACTGCCTACGAGTCGGGTGCGATGCAGTGGATTCGCAGGGTTCTCGCATCGCACCAGTGTGAACCCCATCTTTGCTATGTTAGGAAACACACCACATATTCATGTCCATATGCTTTAAAAGTGGTAAGGGCCAGGCCTTCAAAAAAAACAAATATCCCAGACGGTTGTGTTGTTCCCTACCTTCCAAAAGTGGTCCATGTGTCCAATACATAGAGTGGATACATATACACTATATCAGTGTCTCTCAACCTGTTTTCAGTTAAGGCACCCTTTAAAATTACAGACAGTCTCAAGGAACCCCATTCTAAAATGTAAAAAAACAACCTAATAACTTTCCACCAAAACATTTCAACCAAATTAGAAAACATTTCAACCGTATTAGAAAACATTTCAACCGCATTGAAAAAAAACATTTCAACCACATTAATAAACATTTTAACTGCATTACAAAACATTTCAACATTTATCCAGTTGCTGACCGCCCACCGTGGATTGACAGTGGTAACTCGGCTCAATATTGCCATCCCCAGACGGTGGCTGCGAGACCGCGGATCGCTCACTGTGTATCGGGGGAGCCAGGGAGCGGGTGGGGCAGACTCGATATCCACCGGCTACCCGCAATCACTTCCCTGCAGTGACAGAGTGGGAATCCGTGTGTGTGAACAACGGATCTCCGTTCTGACAGGGGGGGAAGGATTGTGATCGTAGGCTCCCTGTATATGGGAGCAACGATCACTCTCCTCCCCCACTCAGCCCAACCCCCACATAGTTAGAAACACATCCCAGGAAACACAGTTAACCCTTTGATCGCCTAGTGTTAACCCGTTCTCTGCCAGTGACATTTTACACAGTTATCAGTGCATTTTCATAGCACTGATCGCTGTATAAATGCCAATGGTCCCAAAAAAAGTGTCAAAGGTGTCTGAGTGTCCGATCACAGATCACCACCATTACTAGTAAAAAATAAAAACCCCATAAATTAATTCTCGTTTGTAAACGCGGCAACTTTTTCGCAAACCAATCAATATACACCGATTGCGATTTTTTTTACAAAAAAGGGGGAAGAGGAAGAGTATATATCGACCTAAACTGATGAATAAATGTGTTTCTCTATATTTTTTTTTGGGGATATGTATTTTAGCAAAAAGCAAGAAATATTGTTTTTTTTTCAAAATTGTTGCTCTGTTTTTGTTTATAGCGGTGATCAGATACCACCAAAAGAAAGCTCTATTTGTGAGGAAAATAAGGACGTCAATTTCGTTTGGGTACAACATCGCACGACCGCGCAATTGTCAGTTAAAGAGACACAGTGCCAAATCGCAAAAAGTGCTCTGGTCATAAAGGGGATAATCCTTCCAGGGCTGAAGTGGTTAATAAACATATCCGCATTAGAAAACATTTCAAACAAATCCGTGTGTGACAGATGTTTTGGTGTGCGCTGGTACACACTGAGACAGATGTTGATGGGACACTAGTTGTACAGATGTTTTGTACAGTATTAGTAGTAGTATTTATTGTTTTTTTCTCTATTCTAATCTAATATTTCCTATACTAATCTAATCTATTATTTTCTATTCCAATTAAAATGTATTCTAATTGTAATTTGAATTTTGGAAGAGGATTATATTCTTTTCTATTCTATTCTATTTTTTTCTTTTCTATTCTATTCAACTCCTTTATTTTCTGTTCTAGTTTATTCTGTTCTTTTATTTTCTATTCTATTTTGTTCTGATTTGCTCTATTATTTTCTATTCCTTTATTTTCTATTCTACTCCTTTATTTTCTGTTCTATTCCTTTATATTCTATTCTTTTCTATTCTTTTACAGTCTATTGTATTATATTCCTTTATTTTCTATTATATTCTTTTGTTTTCCTTTCCTTTATTTTCTATTATATTATTTTGTATTCTATTCATTTACTTTTTATTATATTTTTTTTGTATTTGGAAATTCAAATTTAAATCGCATTCGAAAATGATTCGAAAAAAAAACGAAAACACTTTGAATTTTATTATTTGTCTAACATTTTGTTTCGTTATTTCGGATTTGTTTAAATTCATTAATATTGAAATTCGGATACATCCAATTATCAGAGTAATGAATAATTAGTCAGAACTTTGATTTGGAACGAAACAAATTGCACATGTCTACCCTGGTGTATACTACAAAAAAATAATTTGCTGTGCGCCGCTAAAGTCTTCGGGTTTGGCTTTATTTGACTTAGTAATCCTAGGAAAACTGCAAATCAGTTTATGAATCCCCATTGCACCCCTCACCCTGCACGGGTGAAAACCCCTGAGTACTTCAAACTGCTTCTTTTCATCCCCTTAAAGGTACCACAACCTAAACAAAGGGACACGTACTTCCCATCCAGGACCCATCCCTGGCATTCTGTACAGTGTACACCATCGACCTTTACTATAGCCTTTTCCAACCTTTTTTACCCCAGAGAAACCCTTGAAATAATTCACGAGACCAGAAAAATGATACCTACAGTTTGCAGATCATTAGTATAATCATGTTTTGAATATAAGAATAAAGCGGCATATCTAGCATATTTGACACTCTGGGCAGATAATATTGCAACAGAAAAGAACGCGGACACTAAAAACGGTGGTTTTCCCTAACATGAGTGGTCAATGTAGTCCCCTGGCAACCTCAGGAGGAACCCTATGGTTTTACGGAACCTTGGTTGAGAAAGGCTGCTCTACAGTGTAAAAATAATAGTAAGAAATTGCCGGCTACATCAAATCAAATCAAACTGACATTTCCAGCAGCATATCGTTCCACAGAGTAGGATTTCCCCAAGTGACTAGTTTAAAACCACTATAGCAATAATTGCCTTAAATAATATGTTGGAGAAAAGGTTATGGATATTGTCTATAATAAAAGCAATAACGGGTGCTTGCTTGAGACGCCGATCTGCTTACTTGACACTTATTAGCATAGAAATTGTTGTTTTCAAACAGTTTTCCACGGTTAGCGATATTAATTACATATAACGCTGAGAAAGGGTAAGCTGTATACTGCCCCTGGGGCATCTAAGAGCTTTCCAAACATACGTTTATCAAACAGATGGTAGGAAAAGCCGAATGAACATGCCTTCGAAGGAATATACAAGAAAGAAGGGCAAGATGTTTTACCATATACATAATTCTCTGAATTAAGCTGAAGTATATTGTCCTTGAAAATGTCAAGTCTATTATACCGTCATTGAGCCTCCATGATTGGCTGCTAAGTTGAACCCCTTCATAGTTGAGGAATTTAGTGCCTTTGTGATTAGAGAAAATTTAGTAAGGCTATTTTTTTGGATGGCAGAAACTTTGGCCTTAGAGGCTTTATTCAGTTTACAAAAAAAATGTAAATCTGAACCATAGGCGTGTGCAGGGGGTGTGCCAGGTGTGCCTGGGCACACCCTAATCACTATGTGCAATGCCAATTCCCCTTCCTGGTCAGGGTTCCCCCTGTGTTGTGCCTTTCCACCCACAGTGCTGCTGGCTTCCCTCCTAGGGTTGCCACCTCATCCCTTTAAAACACATATTAATTGTACAGGTTCTGTGGTTGATTAACCACTTCATCCCTGGAAGGATTTCCCACTGTAGGACCAGAGCACTTTTTGTGATTCGGCACTGTGTTGCTTTAACTGACAACTGTGTGATCATGCGACGTTGTACCCAAACTAAACTTGCGTCCTTTTTTTCCCACAAATAGAGCTTTCTTTTGGTGGTATTTGATTGCCTCTGCGTCATTTCTGATCGCCGCTATAAAGAAAAGAAAAGCGACAATTTTGTAAAAAAAAAAACAATATTTCTTATTTTTTACTAAAATACAAATAAAAAAAAAATATATATAACAAACAAATGTATTCATCGGTTTTGGCCGATTTATATTCGTCCTCATATTTCTGGTAAATAAAAATGCAATTGGCGTTTATTGATTGGCTTGCGCAAAAGTTGTCACTTTACAATCCATGAGAATTTGTTTCTGGTGTTTTTACATTATTTACATTTTTTACTAGTAATGGCGGCGATCTGCGACTTTTATCAGGACTTTGATATTGCAGCGGACATGTCGGACATTTTTGACACTTTTTTGGGACCAATGACATTTATACAGCGATCAGAAATGTAAATATCCACTGATTACTGTATAAATGTCATTGGCAGTGAAGGGGTTAACCTGGGGGGGAGAGCTAGGGGTTAATAGTGTTCCCTGGGTGTGTTCTTACTGTGGGGGGGTTGGGCTAACATGGGCATGAGAGATCTAACTGATCCCAGTGACAGGGATCAGTAGATCTCTCATGCCCCACTGACAGGGGGGGAACCGCCGTGTTTACATCGGCGGTTCCCCGTTCTTTTCCTGTAGCTGCTCATCGCGGCTCGCCGGCGGACATCGGGTCCGCCCGAGCCGCGGGCACACTCCCCAGGAGTGCGGCGGGTGCGCGCTCCCCCTGGTGGCCAAATGCGAATCGCCGCTTATTTACGACTACCGCCGTGAAAAGACGGCGCGCGCTCGGGAACCTGTTAACTGACAATTGCACGGTCGTGCAGTGCTGTAACCAAAAAGTTTATCTCCTTTTTTTCCCCACAAATATCGAAACAAACAAACATGCCCCCCCCCCCCCCCCATGCTCAGACCTAAGCAGCACTCAGTCCTCAATATTCAAGAACAACCAAAACAACAATTCACCCATGGGACTTTGTGAGTGGTGCTTAACCACTTGCCGACCAGCTCACATAAATATACTATGGCAGGTCGGCTCTCCTGCGCAAAGGTCCATGCATTTGATATTGCAGGCGTATGCCGCGTGATCGCTAGGTACAGAGGCAGAATGGGGATCTGCCTATGTAAACAAGGATCCCCGTTCTGACAGGGGACATGACAGATCTGCTGTTCCTAGTAATCGGGAACAGTGATCTCTGTCATGTTCCCCCCCTACAGTAGGAACACCCACAGGGAACACAGTTAACCCCTTGATCGCCCCCTAGTGTTAATCTGCATTTTTATAGCACTGATCAATGTAATAATGTCATTGGTCTCCAAAAAAGTGTCATTTGGGGTCAGATTTGTCCGCCGCAATGTCGCAGTCCCGCTAAAAATCGCAGATCGCTGCCATTACTAGTAAAAACAATAAAAAAAAAAGTCCTTAAATCTATTCCCATAGTTTGTAGACATGATAACTTTTGCGCAACCCAATCAATATGCGCCTATTGCAATTTTTTTTACCATAAATATGTAGAAGAATATATATCGGCCTAAACTGAGAAATACATTTTTTTTGGGATATGCATTTATAGCAAAAAGTAAAAAAATTGTTTCTTTTTTTCTAAATTGTCACTCTTTGTTTATAGCACAAAAACTAAAAACTGCAGAGGTGATCAAATACCATCAAAAGAAAGCTCTATTTTTGGGAAAAAAAGGACGTCAATTTTGTTTGAGTATAGCATTGCACGACCACGCAATTGTCAGTTGAAGCAACGCAATGCCGTATCGCAAAAAATAGCCTGGTCATTAAGGGGGCAAATCCTTCCAGGGCTCAAGTGGTTAAAGTAGAAAAGTACCACAAATGTACATATCAAAAAATACAAAATGTATTTCAAATTACATAAAAAAACATTTATAGACATTCACATTGTTATAGTGAAGATAGAAAGCACACTGTTTCACCAATGTGCATTCCGGATGATAAAATTATTATTCATTTGCAGGAACTGTACTCTCTATGCATTTCGCGGGACAGCGCCCACTTCATCAGGAGACAGCCCCAGTTTATATGCGCATCAGTATGCAGGTAAATTACAAATGTGTTCAGTGGGTCATAACAAACAAAAATATAGGTTATATAGGGAAGGAGATCAATCTCCATAAATAAGGTGAAAATATACTCACTTGAAAGCTACATAGGATGAGATCAAAACCACATAGAGAAGATAAAACAGAATGACATCCAGATCTAAAATGCTGCGAGAACCACAGCAAAGGTCCCCCCGGGAGCTGAGGGTAAATGGGAGAACAGGAGGGAGTGCTAAGTAGCAGGACCCCCACTGACCCCTATGAAAAAAAAAGGTTGAACGGTAGGACAGTGAATGAACTAATCAGGTGAATGTGGAACACTAAAATAAAGAAAGTGAATGAGGGCATACCACTGGCATCTCTAAAAAGTGACTAAGGTGCTCCATAAAGCAGTAGGTATACATGGTATGAAATGAGGTGATATGGTGCAAATGGATGGACTAGCCAAAAAACAAGAGCAATATATAATAGAAATAGGTTATCCAACGAGGCAATATAAATTATATCAGTGTATATAATGAATAGCGCTTTCTTTTGGTGGTATTTGATCATCTCTGTGGTTTTTATTTTTTGCGCTATAAACTAAAAAGAAAAAGCGACAATTTTGGAAAAAAAACAATATTTTTTACTTTTTGCTATAATAAATATAAAAAAAAATGTAAAAAAAAAATTCTTCCTCAGCTTAGACCGATATATATTCTTCTACATATTTTTGGTAAAAAAAAAAAAATCGCAATCGACGTATATTGATTGGGTTGCGCAAAAGTTATCGCGTCTACAAACTATGGGAATAGATTTATGGCATTTTTATTAATTTTTTTTTACTAGTAATGGCAGCGATCTGTGATTTTGCGGTGGACAGATTGGACACTTTTTGGGACCAGTGACATGTATACAGCGAGCAGAGCTAAAAATAGAACTGATTACTGTATTTCATTCATGTCATTGGCAGGGAAGGGGTTAAACTGTAGAGGGTGATCAAGGGGTTGAGTGTGTTCCTTCTGTGTGTTCTAACTGTGTGGGGGCTGGGCTGGCAGGGGCATGACAGATGTAACTGTTCCCGATTATTGGGAACAATGGATCTGTCATATGTGCCCTGACAGAACGGAGATCCGCCGTGTTTGCATTGGCAGATATCCTTTCATTGAGTCCACCCGACCCACAGGCACGCTCACGCAGCATGCAGTGGCGCGAGAGCGCTCCGCCGTTGGCACGCTCCCGACCGCAACTGCGGCTACGCATGCTGCAGTACAGCTATGGTGATTCGCGCAGCAGTGCCAAACTGCCGCCATATTATGACGGCGGCCGGTCAGCAAGCGGTCAACAGTTTTCTACTAGTGCAATTTTTTAATGTTTTTAATGAATATCTCCTAAACCAGGGGTAGGCAACCTGCGGCCCTCCAGCTGTTGTAGAACTACATTTCCCATGAGGCATTGCAAGGCTGACGTGTACAATTACTCCAAGAGGCATGATGGGACTTGTGGTTTTGCAACAGCTGGAGGGCCGCAGGTTGCCTACCCCTGGTTTAGGAGATATTCACCCTGGATGCAGCTGGTGACCTCCCCATCGCATGCACTCTAAAGGTCCAGCACAGTATGCCGGACCTTCAGAGTTTTGTGCTGGAACCGAGGGCTCCCGCGCACATGTGCGGTAGTGGCGCCATCGCGGCTCCAGCCACTCACAGCGCCGGAGCCTGAGAACCCGGAATAAAGATGGGGGGAGAATGTCCATCCTCTCATCGGCGACGGCACGCCGCTGTAAGGCTTCATTCTAAGGTAAGTATTTCATATTGTGCTAGTATGTGATGCTTACTAACACATTATGCCATTGTTTTTTTTGCTGTTTTTACCTCAGCCGTGGTTTACTACCACTTTAACACCACAACACCTCCCTTCCCCCATAACTGGCAAGTGCTCTGCCCCAACCCAAAGTCTCTGTACTCCAACTTTAGGTTTGTCTTAAAGTGGTTGTAAACTCTGTTACACCACTTGTACCCAGTGGCAGCTGGTGGGCTTTTGCTTCCTTCTGCAGGGGCGGCAAACAACCAGCACTAACCCCCCTCCGGCCAGCGTGGCACTGGTTCACCCCCCTGCACCACGGGGCTCGTGTCCCTGTCAGCCAGCATCTCCCCCCCCCCGCAGGAGGTCCAGCACTTATATGCGGTGGGCTGTGTCCTCCTCTCTTGCTGTGTCCTCTGGGCAGCGGCGGGTCCGGCTCCAGCGTGTCTCCTCTTCCAAAGCGCTAGCCATCCAATAGGATCGCCTGGCGCTTTGGCCAATCGGGAAACAGGTCTCACTGAGCTGACTCCTGATTGGTGGGAAGGAACTGTAGTGTGAATATAGCGAAAATTAATTTGCTATAGTCACAATAGTCGCCCTTGCTTGTACCTACAGGCAAGCCTATAATAAGGCTTACCTGTAGGTACCGTGAACATCTCCTAAAATTGGAGGTATAAGGGGTAGAAGACAAGGCGCCTCAAAGTGTAATATGTAAAGGATTTTTTGGTGCACACACGATTAAAAATACTTACACTGTAGAAGATCAAATATGCATAGGATCTAATATAGTTTGGATACACATTCTTCCATCTGAGTGGAGTAGTTCGTTCCTGAAGGATAAAAACACAGAGAAAGCCTCTAAGTGCAGCAGAGGGTGGTCAGTGCAGGCGCACAGGGGGTTAACACTTACAGGATGATGGTAAGATATGAGCGTCAGATTTCCTTGTTCCTCAAGCCTATGGAGGGTGGATGTAAGGGGCCTGCAGCTGTCATTAGAGTCCAATGGCGTGCTGGTGTGTGTGGAACTGGAGGAGATTTCCTGGTGTTTCTCCGGCTGGAGTGCACAGAGCTGTGCACGTCTACACTGATGGTGGGCGGTTACATGATTCGGGGCCTGCGTAGCTCCTTCCTCAGACTGCTCCACTCAGATGGAAGAATGTGTATCCACACTATATTAGATCCTATGCATATTTGATCTTCTACAGTGTAAGTGTTTTTAACTGTGTGTGCACCAATAAATCCTTTAAATATTACACTTAGAGGAGCCTTGTCTTCTACCCCTTATACCTCCAGATTTGCTTCTTCTGTCCAAGAGCTGCCCTAAGGACACCACTTGGCCACCAGCCCCGCCATCCGAAAACCGGAGTGCCCTAAAACCTCTCTCCTATATCATCTCCTAAACTTGCACAGTTTAGGAGATATTCACTATATGCACTTTTGCCAACGTCATTGGCGCATGTGCACTGAAGAAACGGCCCATTGTTGCCGTGATCAGAGGCTCCCGCATGGGAGTGACGTCATCGCATTTCTGGAGCCGGCAAACCCGGAAGAAGCTCCGGGAAATATGTCGGTGATGATATCAATGTGCGGGGACCTCTGCAACAGCTTTCATCGCATACTAGCTCATTGTGCATTTGGCACTGCGTCATTTTAACTGACAATTGAGCGGTTGTGCGACATTGTACCCAAACGAAATCTGCGTCCTTTTTTTCCCACAAATAGAGCTTTCTTTTGGTGGTATTTGATCACCTCTGCGTCATTTGTAATCACTGCTATAAACAATAAAACAGCGCCAATTTTGCAAACAACCCAATAGTTCTTACTTTTTGCTAAAATACATATTCAAAAAATTATAAAAAAACATTTGTTTTCATCGGTTTTGGCCAATTTATATTCTTCCTCATATTTTTGGTAAAAAAAAATTGCAATCGGCGTATATTGACTGGTTTCTCCAAAGTTGCCGCGTTTACGAATGATGATAATTAATTTATGGGGTTTCTATTTTTTTTATTTTTTACTGGTAATGGCGGCGATCTGCGATTTGTAGTGGGACTACGATATTGCGGCGGACATGTCGAACCATTTTGACACTTTTTTGGGACCATTGGCATTTATACAGCGATCAATGCTATGAAAATGCACTGATTACTGTATAAATGTCACTTGCAGAGAAGGGGTTGAACTGCAGGGGGTGCTCTAAGGGTTAACTGTGTTCCCAGTGTGTGTTACTAACTAGATGGGGGTTGGGCTGAGTGCGGGAGGAGAGTGATCGCTGCTCCCATACACAGGGAGCCTGCGATCACATTCCTTTCCCCTGTCAGAACAGAAATCCGTGTGTTTACATCGAGTCCACCCTACCCGCTCCCTGGCTCCACCAATACACAGTGAGCGTGCGAGCGCGCCTCCGGCAGTGCACGCATGCTCACGATCCGTGATGGTCGGCAAGTGGTTAAAATTGTGCACACTGGTGGAATGGCGCCAAACTTTGGTACTTAAAATCTCCATAGGCAACACAAAATGTAGCTGTTAAGAGTGAGGTCCGGTTCAAACTGGAGCGGCGCGATGCGGCGCGACTTCGCGGCCCGTTCACATCTAGGCGAATTGTCAGGCGACTTGAGTCGCCTGACAATTCGCCTCAATGCTGTGCAAATGGGACCGTTCTAATAGGAGCGAATCGCTTCGCTCCGCCTTAGAAAAATGGTCCCTGCACTATTTTCAGGGCGATCTCAGGCGGCTTGCATTGACTTCTATGATAGAAGTCTCCTGGCAAGCCGCCTTGAGATCGCCTCGAGCGCTGCATCGCGCCGCTCCGCGCCGCTCCAGTGTGAACCAGCCCTTACAGAGGATGTCTTGAGATAGAATTGTTGCTTTCACTCTAACCTTTGCAGCAATACCTCACGTATGTTTTGAATGCCGTTTACATATGTGGGTGCAACGTATGCATGCATTCGCTTCTGCGTATGAGTATGCGAGGACGAGGGCGCTTTAATTTTTTTTTTTACACTTTCCCTTTAAATGTTTTATTTTATTTTTTGAAAACTTTTATTCCTATTACAAGGAATGTAAAAACATTGGTAACCGGAATGCTCCATGACAGACCCTCTTTACAGAGAGATCTGGGGTCTCTCCTTTAGCCTGGGAAGACTGAGATTAATAAAAAAAAAAAAACAAAAAAAAAACAAACCATCTCAGACTTTCCAGCCAAATATATGGCAGTGTTTACAACTCCCGGGGTTGGACGTGACTTCTTAACGTTGCGCCCAGCCTCTGAAGGTCATAAAGACTGCCAGGGACCATCTGGTCCGCGGTACTCTCTATAGTGAACTTCCACCATCTGCGGATTCCTTCTCCAGCTTGCCTATCGCATGGGTGAGCCACTAGAAGCACTGGAGGGCAGCAGGAGGGGGGGGTGTCCATGCTCTGCTGCCTGCTAGAACAATCAAGCGGCTGAACAGCCACTATGATTGTTTTCAGAGGCGTAACTAGAACCTGCAGGACACCGGTGCAAGAAATTATGAAGGGCACCCCTGGCCAAGGCCCATCTCTCTTCCCACTGATCCTGGGGCCCTTTACTCCTGTCCGCTTATTACGGTACCACAGCGGGCTCCCATTGACAAGCTCTGCAGCAGGCACCCTTTCTGCCATCTTTGGGCCTCCGCATGGTGGTGAATTGCCAGGGCCCGGTCACAATTGTGACCTGTGCAATCCTGATAGTTCCCTCACTGGTGTGTTTTTAATTTTAATTTTATTATTATTTTTTTACCATTTCATCTTATTTCTTTTATAATTTTATTTTTACAATTTTTGGGGGGCTTTGATGAGATATCAGGGGTCTAAACAAACCTCATCCCTCAATATCCATCTGTGTAGCCTCAGCTGCACAGAATGAATGGACAGGAATAGCTGTGCACCGAGCCTTCCATTCATTCAGAAACAGAAGTATAGTAAAAACAGTTTACTATGCTTAAGTTATGAATGAACCAATTGGTACCAATCACTGACTCATTCATTCAGAAAAGGAGGGAGCCAGTAAATGACAAATTTACCGTCCCGTTCCCATCTCTCCATCATGACACATCTTCTACAGCAGCTGGCAGGAGAGAGGAGGGGGAAGCCAGCAGCTCTGTGGGGGGACCAGGGGAGCACACAGGACCCCTGGAAACAGCAGAAGACAAGTAAACTGTATAGGAGGGGCGATGGGGGCAGCATATAGAGGAAACAATCTCCTCCATTAGAAGGGAAATGGGGGAGATTGGTTCCTCTAAATGCCACCCCACCATCCCTCCTATCCAGGTGTACAAGGGAGACACAGGCCCCCTGGAGCATGGGGCCCAGTTGCAAATGCAACCCCTGTAGTTACGCCCCTGATTGTTTTTATGGTGTAGGGAATCGCCGGCGGAAAAGCATAATATCTGAATATCATTCAGATATCCCCACTCAAATCCCAGGACTTTATATGACGTACTGCGGTATGGAAGATCATACCACCTGAATTGTGTCATAAGCTCTTTAATGAATCCCCTATTGTGTTTGTTGCACACTATACAGGTTTGTCATCTAGACTAGGTAGGGTGCTGTAGTTAATCAGTGGATGGTAGCACAAAAAATCGTGAAAGAACAGGAAGTGTCATCAGCACACCTTACTGTTCAAGAAGTGTTCATTTTATTCACATTAGAACAAAGACACTATGGGGTTGATTTACTAAAACTGGAGAGTGCAAAATCTGCTGCAACTGTGCATGGTAACCAATCAGCTTCTAACTTCAGCTTGCTCAATTAAGCTTTGATAAAAAAAAAAAAATAAACAATAACCTGGAAGCTGATTGGTCTCTAGGCAGAGCTGCACCAAATTTTACACACCTCGGATTTAGTAAATCAACCCCACGGATCTGTAATGCCTTTGGCCTATTGTGAATAAAACTATTCTTGAATGTTGGTGGTGCACCAGTGACAATTCCTGTTTTTACAACAGGGTAAGAGGCAGTTATAATAATAACACCTGACATGCAATCAATCCCTTCCACACGCTCCAAAGCTAAAAGGTTTAATAGGCGTTTCATTGTAGCAATGTTTAATAGCAGATTAACCACCGAGGTTACCTTGAATATTATACTCTTGGGTACAGTTTCCTGTTTGTACATAACTGCCTTTCATCTTTCTGCAACAGGAGGTGGAAATAGAATTCACTGACATCATTCATAAACTCTTTACTAAATAAACACCCTTATTTTTAGACAATCCTCTTACGAACATTTGCCAATCATGGTTTTGGATTTGAGGATAAATGCTTTTACCAATTTAAGTCATACTGTATATCCCCATGCACAGCTTCCCATGAAAGCCAAATGCAGCAGAAAAAAGTGGGACGTTTAGCTAAATTGATGCAATTGGATGTCATGTGTTGTGTCTGCAGTGTGCTTACAAGGGAATGAATTATATAACAAGCTACAACAAAAGAAACATGATGAATGAACATTTACAGCAACCAACAGCAGAAACAGATCAGCATCTACATCAGCCTTTTCCAACCTTTTTACCCTGGAGGGACCCTTAAAATGCTTAGGTCTCAGGGAACCTCGGCTACAAATGATTTTATCCACAGCTCACACTACATGAGCATAATCAGCAAGTTGGTGTATATAAAAAAAAAAAAATATATATATATATTGATATATATATATATATATATATATATGTATTTATTTATATTAACTACTTGAGCTATGGAAGATTGTATTACCTTTATGAACAGGCATTTTTGCAGTTCGGCATTGTGCTACTTTAACTGGCAATTGCACAGTCACGCAAATCTGTGCGCAAAATAAATTTATATAACTGTTTTCATAAAAATAGAGCTTTCTTTTGTTGGTATTTGATCACCACTAGGGTTTTCATTTTTTGGGATGCAAAATAAAATGATAGACAACATTTTGAACAAAAAAAAAAAAAAATTTTATACTTTCTGTTACAAAACATATCCAATAAAAAAATTTAAAACATAGAATTTCTTCATAAATTTTGGCCAAATATATTCTGCTACATGTCTTTGGTAAATAAATATATTGATTAGTTTGCATGGGACTCGGGGGCACTGCCCCCCTTATTCAGGATCCCAGCCTCTAATTTACATTCAGGGCACCAGACGCATGGATTCCAATGGGTTGTTTTTTTTTTAGAAGCACGTGATTAGAGCCTGAGGCTCTAATTGGCTTCAAAAATGGGTGGGCTTGGGGCACAGTGTCCACCCAGTTGTATGATAATATGGAATTAATATTCGCTATTGTCTTCCTGATTCTCCTCCCGGCCAACCCCAACTCAGGAAGCGAGTCCTGAGACCTGACTGACCGAGAGGAGAAGCGATCCTATTGGCCGCCGAGGACGAGGAGGGAGAAAACGCAGGGGAAGCCTGGCCATCGTGAAGCCGAGGAAGAAGGAGATATAGGGTGAAGCCGCCATCCGGAAGAAGCCCACCACTGATATAGATACTGGATTTTCTTTTTATACATATATATATTACTAATGGCTTGATCGGCGACTTATAGTGGGACTGCAATAGTGTGGCAGGCAATCGGCCACTAACTGATGCTGAGTGGGAACTGACTGCCACTGACATCACCAGTGACACTAATACAGTGATCAGTGCTAAAAATATACACTGTCACTGTTATAGTGACACTGGCTGGGAAGGGGTCAACATCTAAGGCAATCAAGGGGTTAAATGTGTGCCTAACAATGTTTAGTGTGTTTACTGTGTGGTGTTCTACTGAACTTTCCAGGGAGAAAAATAAAGACACATCGCTGCTGTATGAAGCCAACCCTCTGTTTACCAACACAGAGCTCTCTTCTATTATTCTCTAAGCCAGTCCAATCAAACCAACTATGAGGATCTGTTTTAATCCATGTGAAGTGTGAGTTCTAATGATAAGCCAGTTTTTATTAAAAAAGGGAACATAATAAATAACACACAGTGCACAAATGTAGAGCTGACATCAGACTGGTGAATAAAATAAAGTTAAAATCCCAACTCTCAATTAGGGGGTTCCAAGAAGCACGAAAATCCCTAGATATTTGATACATACGGACAAGTGCTGTCTAATCTGAACCACTAAAGCCATCTGATAAGCCATTTCTGCTATAATAACCATAGCAAGCAAAATAATAGCAACATTAGCAGCATGGCATTTATTTATATGGTAATTTTCTTCAGCTGGAACTGCAGGGAACTTTGCAATTTGAAGATGAAAGCTATTGTAATCAAAAGAAAGCCGCAGAAATGCAATATATGGAAAGACAGCTCAAGAACAATGGAAAAGGATTGCTTGTAATCATGGTAAGATAAGTGATTCTGTTCAAGGAATCAATTGGGTCCTTTTCTATGCTATGTACTAGTATAATTTGTAAATGTAAATGTATGTAAAATATAGCTGTCAAATACAAGGAATGTGTAGTTGTTTTATATTTTATTCCTTTCTTTTTTAGGGTCAGGACTAGTGAGTTGGATTCAAGCTGAACGTGAATCAGATCCATATTTTGGAATTTAAGTTCATCTAATTGAATTTGCAGTGCTTAGGTTTTGCTTTGACCCATAATGAGCTACATACTGTGGACTGGATTTATCATATAGATAAGACCAGGCATTCCCCATCACTTTAAAGTGGTATTAAAACTTAGTTTTTTTGTTTTTTTCTTAAATAACAAACATATTATTATTATATTATTATGATTATTATTATGATACAGGGTTTATATAGCACCAACAGTTTACGCAGCACTTTAGAACTTGAGGGTAGACAGTACAAATACAATACACTTAAAGTGGAGTTCCACCCACAAATACATCTTTATATATTTCAAATCTTCCATGCATGATGAATCTCCTTTAGAAAAAAAAAATATACTCACCCTAAGTGCCCTGTTGCTATGTGGTCCCTGTAATCTTCCACTTCCTGATCTGCGGCACTCCACACCACTTCCTGCCTCGCCTGGGCTCATGGGAGATGTGAGTCATCATTTCCCATGAGTCAGTGGGCATCCCTGAGCTGTAAAATCGTGTTATTTCCAGACAGGAAATGACACTATTTTGTGGGGGAGAGACACGTTATCTATGTTGCCATAACAACGGGGCAGGACCTTCCTCCATCACTGCCCGTTGTTATGGCAATGAGACAGACTCGAGAACGAGAGGTGCATGATGGTTACCCAGCATGCACCTTATCCAGGAAGAGTCTCGAGGAGGGTGCGAGTGGGCTTTACATGCCCACAGCTAAGATGGGAACTCGCAGTAAAGAAAACAATCAGCAATGTAAGTACAAAATAAATAGGAAGACTACGCGGCTTTAAAGCTATCAATTACTTTATTTGTGTAATGAATACTAACTAGGTGGATGCCAGCAAAAAAAAAATGTATGTGGGTGGAACTTCGCTTAAAATACAGTAGGAATCAGAGGACCCTGCTTGTTAGAGCTTACAATCTAAGAGGGAAGGGCAGCAGATACAAGACGTAATAACTGTGGGGGATGTGCTGATGGAGAGGATAAATGTACATTTGTTAGATGGGAGCCAGATAGGCTTCTCTGAAGACATGAGTTTTTAGGGATCATCTGAAGGTTGACAAAGTAGGAGAAAGTCGGACAGATTGGAGTAGAGCATTCCAGAGGATGGAAGAGGCTCTGACGAAGTTCTGGAGGCGAGCATGGGATGAGGTGAAAAGTGAGCTAGAGAGCAGGAAGTCTTGGGTGGAGCGAAGAGATCGATTTGGTTGGTATTTTGAGACCAGGTTAGTGATGTAGCTGGGGACCAGGTTGTGGATGGCTTTATCAGTTATTGTTAGTATCTTGAATTTCATTTGTTGGTTGAGTGGCAGCCAATGGAGGGATTGACATAGGAGTGTAGCAGACGCCAAGCGTGTTTTATGATGGATGAGCCTGGCGGCAGCATTCATGATGGACTGAAGTGGGGATAGCCTATTTAGAGGTACGCCAGTGAGGAGGGAGTTGCAGTAGTCGAGGTGAGAGATGACCAGGGAGTGTATTAGAAGCTTTGTGGTGTCATTGGTTAGGAAGGGGCACCTCTTTGAGATGTTGAGGCGGCAAATTTTGGATAGCGATTGGATGAGGGGTCGAAAGATTAGTTCAGAGTCCAGGATTACACCTAGGACCTTGGCATGGGGGGATAGGTTGATAGTTGAGCCATTGATTTTGACAGAGAAATCTGGGGAAGTGGCACGAGGGTGAGGAAATATCATAAGCCCAGTTTTGGATAGGTTGAGTTTGAGAAAGTGATGTGACATCCAGGCTGATAGGTCTGTTTGTAAGTTGGTGATGCGTGAGGAGACAGATGGAGAGAGCTGGGGGGTGGAGAGAGAGATTTGTGTGTCATCAGCGTAGAGATGGTACTGAAAGCCGTGGGAGGCATTCAGCTGACCCAGGGAGGCGGTGTAGATTGAGAAAATGAGAGGTCCAAGAACAGAACCTTAGGGGACACCAACAGAGAAAGGAAGAGGAGAGGAGGAAGTAGAGTTGTAACTGACACTGAAGGAACGGTGGAATAGGTAGGATGAGAACCAGCAAAGAGTACAGTCACAGAGACCAATGAGTGGAGTTTTTTTTAGGAGGAGGGGGTGGTCCACTGTGTCAAAGGCAGCAGAGAGGTCCAGGAGTAGTAGTACAGAATAGTATCCATTGGTTTTAGAAGTTAGTAGGTAATTTGTGAGTTTAAGGAGAGCAGTTTCCATGGAGTGTTGAAGGCGAAATCTCAGTCGGTTGTAGACCAGTCTTTTGATGAGTTTGGAGGAGAAGGGGAGTAAGGAGATGGGGTGTAGGTTTTTAAGATTATATGGGTCCAGTGAGGGCTTTTTAAGGATTGGGGTGACTAGTGCATGTTTTAGAGAGTTTGGGAAGATGCCAGAAGAGAGAGAAAGGTTTAAAATGTCAGTTAGAGTGTAGAATTGAGTCAGAGGGTGAGCGTAGCATTTGCGAGGGAGTAGGATCCATTGAGCAGGTGATTAGATGGGTGTGCAATAAAAGTTTAGCAGCCTCGCTAATACTAAGGGTTGAATGTAGAAAGTAGTGATTGTATCTGTGGACATGGGGTGTTGAGTGGGGGTGGTTTGTGCGCATTGGAGATCTCCTCATGAATGTTATCAATCTTAGTTTTAAAGTGATTGGCAATCTCCTGGCCAGTGAGTGAATTAGAGGGCAGAGGCAGTGGAGGACAGAGTAGAGTCTTAAAGGTCGAGAAGAGTTGATGGGGACTGGAAGATAATGTGTTAATGAGTGTGATAAAGTAGGTCTGTGTGGCAGTTTGGAGGCAGGACTAGTATTTTAGGAGGGCAGATTTGTAATGTTTGAAGTCTTCTTGGAGCTTAGTCTTATGCTGCAGGCACTCAAGAGCGCGGCTACATTTCTGAGACTTCTGGTGTTGTCTGTTTACCAGGGTTGTGTTATACTTACCTGCTCTGTGCAGTAGTTTTGCACAGAGCAGCTTTGATCCTCTTCTCGGATCCCCCGCCTGAGCTCCTGGCTCCTCCCCCTCAAGCGGTGCCCCCAGAGAAAGATACTTGTCCCGGAGGCACTGCTGTATGTTTGCTCCCATGCTGCTGCTCTATGCGTCCATAAGACACATAGAGCCATGGCTCCCACCTCATTGGCTCACTGGCTGTGATTGACTGTGAATGAGGAGGGGGAGTCCCAGGACAGCCAAGGCTATTGTGAACATCGCTGGATCAGAGGGAGCTCAAGTAAGGTTTGGTGGGAGATAGGGGTAGCGCACAGAAGGTTTTTTTACCTTCATGCGTAAATTAATGAAAGTAAAAAACCTTCAGCCTTTAGAACCACTTTAAGTCACGGCACTGTAATGTAGACCAGTGTTTCTCAAATCCAGTCCTCAAGGCGCTCCAACAAGTAATGTTTTCATGCTTGCCATTATTTTGCTCAGGTGATTTGATCAGTTTCACTGCCTTAGTAATTACCAAAGCTGTATCATTTGAGGGAAATCCTAAAAACATGACCTGTTGGGGCGCCTTGAGGACTTGAGTTGAGAAACCTTCTGTAGACCAGCCTTTTTCAACTAGGGTGCCCAGGCACCCTGGGGTGTCTTCAGGTTTCTTCAGGGGTTCCTTGGCAAAATGCCTACAATTCCTCAAAGGTTTTCATTGTGCATCATTACAACCTTCAAGCCCCCGACATCCTAACATCCAATGAAGTAATCGGTGGATAAGGAGAACATTGGGTGCCTGCACTGCACTGCCTCCCTTGTTCCTCTATGTCAGCACTGAGGTTACATTAGCTGAGTGAGGGAAGGAAACTGAGAGATAAACATTGGAACACTAGTCAGTACCCGTGTGCAAAGGTGTATTTGCTTTAGAAGAATAAAACATCTCTAGCGTTGGGTGTCCTACATGTGTGAATATTGCTACATAAAACTATTAGTTTCGATTTTTTTTTACATTTTAGAATGGGGTGCCTCAAGATTGTGCTTAATTTTAAAGGGTTCCTTGATCGAAGGTTGAGAAACACTGAAGTAGATGATACCTTGCCTTTCCCCAACAATAAACAAAAAAGGTATTGCTGTCAGAAGAGCTTGTTGCCTGTTGGTACCACCCATGGTCCCCCATTACTTCAGACTGCATTCCACTAAGAAGGGCTGTCAAAAGAGCTAATAGTAAGTCAGTATAACAGTGAACGCTAATGTCTAGATTCATAACATTGAGGCTATGTACATACAAGCATAATCACAAAAAAAAAAAGAAAATGAATAGATTGCATCTTAGTCATTAGAATCTGAAGGTAATTGAAGTTCATTGCAATTAACTTTTTGAATAGGACTTTGCAAGAAAAATAATTGAGTGTATGGAAACCTAAAATCTATGTTTCAGTATGATAGGGGACATGTTTCACTGTATATACTGGTTGCTTTAGCAAATATTATTATTTGTGAATCCATTGCAAAGCTTCTTACCTGGAGGTTCCTGCCAATAACAGCACCTCCTGTTCTGGACAAGTTTACCGCCTGGCAAAGAAGCTGTCACTGCAGGCTGACAACATTGCTGCCAATCTCAAGGTGTCGGCTTCATTTTGGGCTGACTATCTGATAGACCTGAAACGCAGCCCAGTGGGAAACTGAAGGAACTCTTGTGGTGGGATGACAATACTGATAGTAAAAATAAAATATAACTCTGTACACTGCAAGGTGGTATTCCAAAAGCTCCAAAACAAGCATAAAATATATGCAGCACTGTATATGTGCAAAAAATAATAAATAGTCTACAGATAAAAGTATAAACAGTCCCTCTATGTCCTGTGTTAAACAGAAAATATCCTCCTGGGGTTCCAATTGACACACGTGAAGAGTAAGAATATTCTTCCAGTGATTGAGATCAGAGGCTTACCAGAAATATTAGCTGCTCAATAAAGTGCAGAAAACAAGCATAAACAGCATCACCATCAGGGGACAGATGTGTCTTCTTAGTAATCCTTGATATTTAGGACTCCAATCATAAATCCAAAAAAGAAACAAATATAGTGTAATACTGCTTAATATAAGCGACAATCACACCCAGGTCAGTATAGTGACAATACGTGCAAATTAGTGTGCGGTCACCGGTCACCAGGCCTCACCCCCATGCAATGCCCACTCACCGCCAACTGGATTTTTAAACAGCGTTATGGGTGGAGGAATCACTGGTCACAGGCATTAAGCTGCAAACCCCTTCCCAGGCTCTCTCCTTTCTCTGAGTAGTGCAGAAATGAGTACAGCAAACAAGCATACACAGCATCACCCTCAGGGGACAGGTACTTCTTCTTAGTAATCCTCAATAATACTGATGGTAGCTATCAAGTGGAGATTATAACTTGTCCAAGGACAGGCAGGTATCTCACCTTCCATAAGATTCACTATACTGTGTCCAAAGGTTTTTCAATACCTAATCATCACAACTATACAAGCTGGCTGGACATCCCAAAACCTTGGACATTAAAATGAAGTTCACTTTAAAGTGGCTCTAAAGGCAGAACATTTTTTTTACCATAAAGGAATTGTAAAGGCAGAAGTTTTTTTTTTATCTTAATGCATTCCATGCATTAAGATAAAAAAAACATCTATGTGTAGCAGCCCCCCCGGTACCCCCTGATACTTACCTGAGCCCCATCTCTCTCCAGCAATGTCCACGAATGTCCTAGCCATCCCAGACACACTGATTGGCTGAGACACAGCAGCAGCACCATTGGCTCCCACGGCTGTCAATCAAAGCCAGTCAGCCAATCAGGGGAGAGAGGGGCAGAGCCAGGTTGGGGCTCCGTGTCTGAATGGATACATAGAGCTCTGATTCAGCTCGGGTGCCCCCGTAGACAGCTGATGGCTGAGGGGGCACTCAATAGGAGGGAGGGACCAGGAGCAGCAAAGAGGAACCCGAGAAGAGGAGGATCTGGACCACTCTGGGCAAAACCAACTGCACAGAGGAGGTAAGTATAACATGTTGGTTATTTAAGGCTGGGTTCACACCTATGCGAAGTGGATGCGGCTTACACCGCATCTAATTTGCAGGACACTTGAAAACACATTGTTTTCAATGTGTCCAGTTCACATAGGTGAGGTGCATTGCACAGAAAACGTGTGTGTTTTCTGTGCAATACAGTGCAAATTCCCAGCCCATTATGTTCAATGGGAATGTATCTGACACGGAGATGTGTTCCGCATTGAATGGGGATTCTCTCCCCCTCCTCACTGCACCTCCCCCCTCCCCGGTCAGCTGATCAGCTGATCCGCACTGAGAATGGACAGGAGCCATTGAACAGCAGCTACTGTCCTTCTCACGGACAATAAGGCTGGAATTTGCACCAGACTGGTGTGAATACAGCCTAAATAAAAAAACAAGACTTTGTAATCATTTTAATGCAGTCTATACTTTAACGTAAAAACCCTTCTGAGCCCGATTGCGATCTAGCAATGTGCATGAGAGCAGTGTCTCTCCCAGGTCTCTCTCTCCTCCTTGGCTCACACAGCAGCGGGCACCACTGGCTCCTGCTGCTGTCAATCACAGCTAGTCAGCCAATGAGAAGAGAGCAGGATCAGGGCTGTGTGTGAATGGACAATTTTCATTCAAGAGATTGTGGCTCGGGAGCGAGCCTGTTCGAGTGCCACCATAGCAAGAGGTTAGCTATTGGGGGCACACAGCAGGGGGAAGGACCGCTGTCAGAGGACCAATGCACAGAGCAGGTAAGTATGACATGTTTGTTATTTTAAAAAATTACACTCTTTACAATCACTTTAACAACCTGCACTCTTCTGGTTTGGGTTTTAACAACATTTTAGAGTGTCAGCCAAAAAAGCATTTGTGAGGTAAGGTGATGTTAGACGAGAAGATCTGGCTCACAATTTGCATTCTAATGAATCTCAAAGGCATTCAGTAGAGTTGACAGCTAGACTCTTTGCAGGTCACTTGAGGTCCTTTACACCAAATTCAATAAATCATATCTTTATGGAGCTGGCTTTCTGCACATTGGCACAGCCATGCTGAATCTGAAAAATACATTCTCCAAACTGCTATCACAGGGCTGGGAGTGCACGAGTGTCTAAATCAGTTTTGTATGCTGTAGTATTAACAGTTCCATTCACTGAACCCAATCATTTGAAGGCATCTCTACATACTTTTGGCCATGTAGTGTATCTGACCACCTATTGCATTGCTTTTTCTACTTTGTTGCTTTTTTAACTCTTCAGAAGAAGGGAAAAGCAAGTTCCTAAATTGCTACAACTCCCAGGATGTGCCAGACTCAAGATACCAGTCTGCCCACCATAAAAAAAATTGAAATAGGGAACAGATCTGATATAAGAGTAAGTTATCGCCTGAATCCTGCCGAGTGATAGCACATAGGATTGGATAAATCTGCCCTGCGCTAACCACAGTTCTCTGGGGTTAAAGCCGTGCCTTAAGATTTTGAAAGCAATGCTCTGCAAGATGAGCAATAACCAATTACTTAAAATTTACCATTACTTAAAGTAGTTGTAACCCTAAAAAACTAAGATCCTGCTCCTTTAAGCTCCCTGGCGGTATGATTATGTCAGATTTTTGCATCTCAAAAGCAGTACATTATTTTGCATAGAAATTAAAGATAATAAAGTTTGAAACAACGAAATCATAAATTATAATATAATAAATAACTATAAATAATTATCAACAATGATATAATAATAATAACAATAAAATGTAAGGAACATTAGAGGCGAATATTGCTATTGTGACACCACATCCCATAGAAAATGCAAGCAAAAACCCGAAAAAGAGGAAAAATGTGACTTTTAAGGTTGTCACTATGGTTACCCAAATAATAACATGAAACAGTGAGATATGAATAAAAACAATGTTTATTATATTACATAGGTATAAAATTTAACACAGGTAGTATAAAAAATGGAGCAATAGATACATATGACACTGTGGACATGAATGAACAAAATCGGCCCAGTTCCTGGTCGTCCTCATATAGACAACAAGTGACGCGTTTCGCTGCGTGCTTCCTCAGGCAATCCGGTGGTTGAATGGTAGTCAGTCCCAAGTTAATACATGAAAGAGCCTCTAGGGCAGCCGAACGTATAGATCTGGGTGTCAACAAAAGTATCCCGTCTAGTAAGAAAAGGTCCTCCTCTCTGTTACACGTGTCCAGGGCGTCTAGTCATGACCATAATAAAATGTAATCAATAATGTAATCAAGTCAAAAAACACTGAAATTTGCTCAGTTGCAGAATTGTCGCTGTCGTCACTTTCAGGGTCTGATGACGAATTTCCCCACAAATCAGTATCACTTAATTCTGCAAATGATTCTTATTTACTATCGGTGTTTTCTAGCTGATGAAAAAACACTTTTGACGTAAAGGGATGCTTTTTTATGTCATGGACAATCTCAAGTTTCCAGGCAGAAAAAATCGCATATATATAATATTGAAGTGCATGCAGGGCACTGGGAAAAGCACTAGGGACAAAGGGGATGTGAAATGATTTCATACAGTAATGTAATCTTACAGACTACAGTGTACTGTATGTGTTATGTGTGTTTCACTTTTTGAATTTGCCGCTGGGCTCCGCCCCATGCGTCGCGTCCTTCGCAGGGAACGGAGCCCAGCAACCAGAGGCATCGGGTGGAGGACACAGCCCTCAGACACAGCGTGGGACATCGCTAGATCCAGGGGACAAGGTGAGTAACTTTGCCTGGATCCTGCGATGCGATCCCGAGTGTGGCTCGGGGTTACAGCTTTTGGTAGTGAAAACTCACCCCGAGCCACACTCTGGATTGCCACTAAGGAGGCTACAGCATGCTTTATAGCACAGTGCTTGTGCTGTGTAATTTTTCTCTTCCTATCTTGTAATATACCTGGTTGATCCTGCCAGTTCTTGTGTCCCCTTGTCTGTGCTGACCACGGTAATCATGGCTGCTGATCTATGATTACCATGGTCAGTTTGGGTGCCTCCATCATCCTGCTGCTCTACTGTGACAGTCCCTTCTCCCACTTCCTCCCTGTCAGCGTGAGAGCAGCTCTCCTCCCCGCCCCCCCGCCGCTATTCAACTGCATAATGCAGCAAATATATATGGAACCCCTCCTGTTTATGCTGCCATTAACTATAGTGTATATGTTTTTTGAAATTAAAATGCTAAATACTTTTTTTCCACACTGCAGCTATGCGGTCATGTGATCCACCTGTGCTGCCCGGCTGGCGTCCCCTCCCACTTCTCTCCATAGATCGGGGAAAACGAGCGGAGGGGATCACGTGACAGCTGCAGTGTAAGAAAAGGTATTTACCCTCTTCATTAAAAACCCATAGGCATGCGCACATAGGGTGGCAGGGGTGCCTGGGCACACCCTAATCACCCTGTACTGTGCACATTGCCCCTGCTGCCTGGCTGCAGGGAAAGGGACTGGGGAATTTCTGTCCTCAGTCTCTTTCTCTGTCTCGAAAGTGAGGCATAAGGGGTCTGTTTAGACCCCTGATATTTAACCACAGCCCCCCAGCAGGGCTCCTAAAAGAATTGTAAAAAAATAATAAAATATAATATTGTAAAAAAAAATAATGAAACAAAAATTGTTAAAAAAATAAAATAAAAATAAACTACTGACACGATCTCTGCCCTACTGGCACCGTCCTCTGCCCTTCTGACACACTCACTCACACACACACATTCATGTTTGCGCTTTTATGGTGCACATCCTAATGCAATAGGCTGCGCACACCTATGACACGACCCCTGTGCAATCTCCTCTGTTTCCGCCACAGAGCTGTGAGAACCGGCTCCATTGAGAGCCAGGCACAGTCTCCTGTCATGCGAATTGGATGCTGGTTCCATGCGAATTGGATGCGGATAAACCAGCTTCCAATTTGCATAAGTGTGAACCCAGCCTTACACTATTGTTAATGACAGCATGCTCCGGAGGGGGTACATGTAAAGTCACATGGTGACTTTACAAACACTTTAATATGTATTTCCATGCTTGCCTCTAAATTGGGATAACACCTACTTTATATTTGTTACATGTCCCCCTTCACATCACATAGCTTATTAACCACTTAACAACCGCCCTATAGACAAATGACGTCTACAGTGCGGTTGCTTAATTCTGGGAGGACGTCTATCGACGTCCTCCCAGAATCGCGCTTCCCGCGCGCCCCCCGGGGCGCGCACACGGGAACATCCGTGACCGTCGGGTCCGGGGGACCCGACTGATCATGGATCGTGGTGAATGGCCGCTGTGAGCGGCCTTTCACCACGTGATCGCGCCGTCAAATGACGGCGTGATCACATGTAAACAAGCCGGCGGAAGCGCCGGCTTTTCTCTC
The DNA here is from genome assembly GCA_018402905.1 of Glandirana rugosa. NCBI lineage: Eukaryota > Metazoa > Chordata > Amphibia > Anura > Ranidae > Glandirana > Glandirana rugosa. Next base: position 1,117,362 of record BLSH010377541.1, on the reverse strand, counting down.
CTCTCCGCACCGATAGGTGCAGTGTGAGAGGAGAGAGGGGGGAGAGAGGACACGCTGCAGCGCTGTGGGCATTACACATCGCCCACAGCGCTAGGTGACAAAATACACCCCCCACCATCTATTTACCAGCCATCCACCACCCACCCAGCCATCATCAGCCACCCACCACCCACCCAGCCATCATCAGCCACCCACCACCCCTACAAGGGCACACGCGCGGGGCCCCCCGCGCGCCCT
>BLSH010377541.1:1104259-1116489 GCA_018402905.1 Glandirana rugosa | reverse complement strand
GTGACACATCCATGCCACTACAGTGCCCATCCGTGCCACTACAGTGCCCATCCATGCCACTACACTGCCCATCCGTGCCACTACACTGCCCATCCATGACACTACACTGCCCATCCATGCCACTACAGTGCCCACCTGTGCCACTACAGTGACCATCCGTGCCATTCTACTGCTCATCCGTGCCAATACCCTGCCCATCTGTGCCACTACAGTGCCTATATATGCCACCACAGTGCCTCACAATAGTGTAATAGGTGGTCAAATTAGATTCTAAATGTATGCCCCTAGAATACCTGACGGTGCTCCCTGCATGTTGGGCCTCTGTATGTGGTCCCGCTGTGTAAAAGTGTCACACATGTGGTATCGTCATACTCGGGAGAAGTAGCAGAATATATTTTAGGGTGTCATTTTTGCGGGGTACATGCTGTGTGTTAGAAATATTGTATAAATTGACAACTTTGTGTAAAAAAAAAATGCGTTTTCATTTTCTTTCCACATTTTCCAAAAACTTGTGGAAAAAATGAACCGTTCAAAAGACTCATTATGCTTCCTAGAATATACGTTGGGGTGTTTGCTTTCCAAAATGGGGTGATTTTTTGGGCGTTTCCAATGGCCTGGTGCTCTAGGACCTTCAAAAGTGCAAGAGGTAGTCAAGAAATGATGTGTGTAATTTATGCTCCTAGAACGCCTGACATTGCTCCCTGCATGTTGGGCCTCTGTATGTGGCCAGGCTGTGTAAAAGTGTCACACATGTGGTATCGCCATACTCGGGAGGAGTAGTAGAATGTGTAATTTGTGGTATGCATATGCTGGGTGCGAGAAATAACCTGTTAACATATGACAATTTTGGGTAAAAAAAATAAATAAATAAAAAATTAATTTTGCAAAGAATTGTGGGAAAAAATTACAACTTCAAAAAATTCACTACGCCTCTTACCAAATACCTTGGAATGTCTACTTTCCAAGAAGGGGTAATTTGGGGGGTATTTGTACTTTCCTGGCTTGTTAGGGTCTCGGGAAATGAGATAGGCCGTCAGTAAATCAAGTGTGATCAATATTCAGTGATTGGCACCATAGCTTGTAGACTCTATAACTTTCACAAAGACCAAATAATACACACTAATTAGTTTTTTTTTTTTACCAAAGATAGGTAGCAGTATAAATTTTGACCAAAATTTATGAAGAAAAATTACTAATTTGCAAAATTTTATAACAGAAACGAAGAACAATTCATTTTTTTACAAAATTTTCAGTCTTTTTTTAATTATAGCGCAAAAAATAAAAAACCCAGCGATGATTAAATACCACCAAAAGAAAGCTCTATTTGTGTGAAAAAAAGGACGCAAATTTCATATGGGTACAGTGTTGCATGACTGAGTAATTGTCATTCAAAGTGTGAGAGCGCTGAAAGCTGAAAATTGGTCTGGTTGTTAAGGGGGTTTAAGTGCCCAGTGGTCAAGTGGTTAAAAAAAAAAAAAAAAAAAAGATTGCAGTTTACTATTTTGGATGCTCTATTCTGGACAAGGAACAATCTACAATGTTCTCTTTGTCTATGAAGGGGCTGGATAGCTGTATTTGCCATAGTTTACCCTGACTGTACTGTGCAGGCAGATCTTCTTTATCAAGTGCTAAATACAATCTGTGCAACCACAAAGAAATACGAAAAACAAATAAACTATACTATAATAAAAATCTGCTATCAAGGATAGAGCAAAAAACACCACACTCACTTTTAGAGTCCAATTATACCTTAAATAGTGCAGTACAACCCACATTAACCCCTTTGGAATACAGAATAAAAATAAATAAAATATATAAGTAAACTGTTTTAAATTGGCATACAAATATACAGTATATTTGAAATCAAATCTTTACTATTTTGTGGAAATAACATGGTGCAGGCGGATTTCTGCCAGTCACAGATTGTGTCACGCCATACTAGTCTGTGTCTTAAGTCCCGTGTACCCTGGCCAAATATGGGGAGACAATGGCCAGTTAAAAAAAAAAAACACAGTCAACATTTGGCCTGTGGTTATGTGGGTCAGCCCGATGGAAGCCAGCCAACGGATGTGCATTCTGGAAAACCAGCAGCCGACCGACTCCCAATCAACGCTCTCAGCCAATGGCAGAGAGTGCTGATCGGAGTGCTCTGGTGGGGGCGCTGTCCCCCTGTCAGAACACAACAGCTCAGTAAATAAAGTGTATCCGACCAGTCACAAAAAAAACTGTAGTGTATACCCGGCTTTAGAATAAGAGGGGGGTAAAGCCTCTATTAATCTACATGTAATATTCCACTCCATTGTGTTTATCTGGTTAGTGTGCATGGAGGAGGAGGGAGGGAATGGGCTGTATTTACCACTCTGCAGACACCCACATATGTGACTGTATTGTCACATGGGCTGCACAGATGTGATAGGGAGGAAATGTTTAGCATAGAAACTCACTAAAAACTGAGCATGTGCAGAGTTGCCACCATATCTGCAAAATCCCTGTCAAATTGGGGATATGAACAAAAGGGGGAGTCAGAGAACTGCAGGATCAACCAGGTTTTTTTGCGGAATACAGAAAATGAATCTGATAGTAGTATGAACAGCATGTAATACACCATTTGTTGATATTTTTTATGATGTGGGTTTAGGGTCACTTTAAGGTATAGTTATATCTTCATTATCAATTGTAATTGTATTGTAACTCAATTGGAAAACTGTCTGTCCTAACAAAGGGTTAGAAGTTCTTGCATTATATGTTAATGAAGACAGACCTGGGACAGGCTTACTCTGATTTTGTTCAAAAAACCTGTCAGTCAGCCATGACACCTCCTCTTGAGAAACATCTAAAAGATTAGAAATATTACAAAAAGAAAAAAAAAAAGAAAAACATTTACAGTCTCTGTGATCGGGAACACATAACAAATCTTTAGAGGGGTTTTCTCAAATTTGACTGCAAAAGTGGAACGCCAGGATTGTAAGAAAATATACTCTTGCAGTGGGGTCACCTCATACTGTAAAGCATTAGTAGGCAACCTTGGCACTCCAGCTGTGGTGAAACTACAAATCCCATCATTCCTCTGCCTTTAGGAGTCATGCCTGTGATTGTCAGGGTTGCGCAATGTCCATGCGGAGGGCCGAGCTGGAGGCCGAGGTTGCCTACTCCTGCTGTAAAGGTTAAATACGTGTTATTAAGCTAATGCAATTCGTTTCAACCCCAATTTAGTTTTTACCAAATTTTGCAAAATTCGGCAATTCGGACGAATTTCGAATTTCCGTTTTTCCGAATCGTGGTAATTTGGCAATTGTGGTAATTGCAGTAATTCGGAAATTCTCGGTAATTCGGCAATTGCGGAAATTCAGAAATTTGCGGTAATTCGGCAATTGTGGTAATTGCAGTAATTCAGAAATTTGCGGTAATTCAGCAATTGCGGTAATTGCGGAAGTTTGGCAATTGGATCAGCAGAAAATCTGAAATGTGAAAATTTGGAAATTTGGAAATCTGAAAATTTGAAAATAACAAAGAACATTTGAAATAATAACTGACTAATAAATAACTATTAAATTATAGGTATTGGAATTTCCTTGAAAATATGGCTGTTAGTGATACATTTCATATTTAAGTTTACTAATAGCCACATTTTCAAGGAAATTCCAATACCTATAATTTAATAGTTATTTATTATTATTTCAAATGTTCTTTATTATTTCCGAACTTCGAAAATTTGGAAATAAGAAAGAACATTTGAAATAATAAGTTACCGCAGTTACCACAATTACCGCAATTGCTGAATTACAACAAATTTCTGAATTACCACAATTATCGCGATTGCCACAATTGCCAAATTACCGCAAATTTCGGATTTCTGAATTTTGGAATTTCCGAGTTCCGAAGTTTTCCACTTTCCGAATTTCCGAAAAATTTAAAAAAACGAAAACGAAGAAAAACAAATTTTTCAGCCATGCACAAGTCTACTTGTTGTGTCTGAAAAATAAAAACAGAGAAATAAGGGCAGTGCAAAAATGACCCAAATGCTAATGGGTCAGATAACAGAACTACTGACTCACCACGTATAGGGTGGGGTTCCGGTTTGGACACAGGGATGCACGTCAAAAACAACAACTGGGGGGTGAACCCCAGAGGTAGGTAGTCCTTTACCTCCAGAAAAATGGAGAGGGAGCCTACTGCAGTAGTTACTGAAAAAAATACTTTATTAAGCAAATTCAAATGAAATAATACATAGTCACACGAATAGAGGGAAATAACATCAAAAAGGGGTAGGTACAACTTAAGCATAAAATTGACAACGTTGTCATAAATAAAAGTGGACCACTCATGAACTCTGCCAGACTCTCACATTCAGACGTGCCAATATCTTAATGATTGGTGACTTCTTACAATACATGCAATACAGGTAGGTGTATGTGATATAGGGCTGGTGACAAAAGGAAAACCTGGGAAAACCCAGCAGTAAGTAATGCTTTGGTACTTCCAGGGTCCCTATATGTCCTCTCAAGCCGGTCAGTAATGGTAATGACCAGGAGTGTCACTGCCTATGTTATTGCGACTATGTGTGAGTAGTACCGAGGGAGACCTGGGGATTCCAGTTATCAGATGTGATCTGTGTGGTGTTTAACCACTAACTAGGAACTTCCAGGCACCCTAAATGCCCTCATAACAGGTAAATATGTGCTTAGAGGTCTGAAAGTGGATGCATGTAGGACTGAAGTGGTTCTGGGGAAACTGGGTGGTCAGCACTCTGATCAAGTATGGTGATTCACCTGGTACTTCCAGACCACTTAATTTGTCCTATAGGAAAGTGAGTGACCTCAGCACTTCGCCTGCCCACTAATTATGTCTGTATAGGTTGGTTCATTATCCCTGCAAATCATTTATTTCCAGTTGCAGGATCTGTATGTGCAGTATTTTATTATAATATCTTTCTGTTTTGCCTATGTTTATTGCTGTGAGTGCCCAATATTTAGCAGGACCTGTGGGTGGGTTGGATGTATTAGGGGTGTCACCCTACTCCATAATCCATACACCATACTTCTTAAATGTATTGCTGAGGTCACTCACTTTCCTATAGGACAAATTAAGTGGTCTGGAAGTACCAGGTGAATCACCATACTTGATCAGAGTGCTGACCACCCAGTTTCCCCAGAACCACTTCAGTCCTACATGCATCCACTTTCAGACCTCTAAGCAAATGATATTTACCTGTTATGAGGGCATTTAGGGTGCCTGGAAGCTCCTACTTAGTGGTTAGACACCACACAGATCACATCTGATAACTGGATTCCCCAGGTCTCCCTTGGTACTACTCACACATAGTCGCAATAACATAGGCGGTGACACTCCTGGTCATTACCATTACTGACCGGCTTGAGAGGACATATAGGGACCCTGGAAGTACCAAAGCATTACTTACTGCTGGGTTTTCCCAGGTTTCCCTTTTGTCACCAGCCCTATATCACATACACCTACCTGTATTGCATGTATTGTAAGAAGTCACCAATCATTAAGATATTGGCACGTCTGAATGTGAGAGTCTGGCAGAGTTCATGAGTGGTCCACTTTTATTTATGACAACGTTGTCAATTTTATGCTTGAGTTGTACCTACCCCTTTTTGATGTTATTTCCCTCTATTTGGTGTTTTTTACTTGTTATGTCTAGATGAGTGGATGAATAGGCAGTATTACTTTTGGCAGAGGGAAGGGGGCAGGTCGGACTTAATAACTACACTTAGGAAGTGCCTAGCTACATGGGGCAGAGTACTAAGTGTACTTTGTCCCATGCAGGGCAGAGCAGTGTAAAACATTCTGTACTGATAGATATTCTTTAAAGTGAATAATTGTATTTGTACATGGTAATCGTATCTCCCGTCCCTGTCCTGTTAAACTGCTGCTTTTGTTTAATTTTTTTTTTTAGTGACAGCATCGCCTTAAGATTAGCAATTAATACATTTTTACACTGCAGTAATCTATTGATTTCATAAGATCCGGAAGGGTTCCCAAGGGCCAATCCAATAGGCCTTAAATAATTACTTAGCCTAAGTGTTTAGGAGTAATTTTCCTTTATGTCAATAAATGTCTTTCTTGTGTGACTTGGCTAATTCTTTAGCTGGCACAGCTGACAACAGGACTGTCTTATGGGCAGTTTAGGTGACTGTCTTTGGGAATGAAGCTTTCTCATCGATCAAGGACTTGAAGGTGCTAATGAAAGCTGAGGCTGGTCAATACAGACATGCACAGCATCAATAGATATGTATGAAATATTTCAACATACAAGGATTTAAATTGCTTTTAGCAGATTCAATGGGCCCCAGACTATCCAAAATTAAAGTGACATTCCGCAGGGTAGAACGGGTAAATACAAAGTTCAATAATATACAGTATATGGAATGGAAACATATTATTTGCCCATTTCTGTTCATTCCTACATTCACCTTGTTTGTGGTAGGAATCTGTGAGTATTTTTTTTTAATTTAGCCTGCTGGCTAAATTAAAAAAATAAAAATTATCTTTCCATGGCCAGCTTTAGCTACTCTTCCATCCGATCCATTGTTCCTACCCCATAATGCATTGCCTTGGTGAGGGCAGGGTGCCTACCAGCACCATAACCGCCAAAAACACTGCAGGGCCAGGATGCACAGCATCATCTCTTGCCATGGTGCTGGCAGCTAGCCCACCCACACCATGGAAATGTATGACGCTGATCCAAGCAGGCAGCATGCAGGGCCATCCCTATAATTCTGGAGAGGACCAAAGTTCACCTCCATCTACACCTGCTCTACCTCCTGCCATGCTGCTGGAGCTGTAAGGTGGAGTTCCTTTGGGGAAAAGGGGACTAATTATATCAAAGCAGTTGTGTGCATTGTCCCAGGCTCAGGTTTCCTATTCTAATAGATGGAAAATACTGCGCTAATGTACCTAGTCCCCCAAACAAAGCTGCAGCTTATAATGCGATAATGCACAAATAAGATACAATTGGATGGAAAAGCTGCGCTATAGCTTTAAAAACAGACCCACGTGAAATGGCATCAAAATCAAGTGGATCTTATGTATCAAACAACAATCACACATTCAAAGACAATTGAACTAAATAAAGTCCTTAGATAATGTGTTTCTTCTTATTTTGAATATCTTGTGAATATATTGAACTTCACCGCTGTGTTCCACAGCACACACTAAGTGTACCGCCACCTTATGAAATACCTGCTTACTGCAAGGCAAGCTCAACAAGCTTGCAAATATCAACCCAGCCAGGGCCTTTACTCCACACGATCGTTCCAAATCCTCACAGATAGCGTGGATAACTCAGGAAAAATACCTCTCCTCTTTCAGTACAACTCATGTCAAGGCAGTCCCCAAAAAAGAAAAAAGCTTGCCATAAAGTAATAACATCAACACATTTATTAAGTATAAAAGGGGTTTGCATCATCGTTTTAGGTCCTTACAGAGGACAAGGGGGCACTCCGTATGTCTGGAGTAAAAGTGATTTACCAACACAGATGGATTCTTCACTATAAGAACTGGAAAATAAAAAATTGATTCCCTCAAGAACTGGTTCTGGCATTCCTATCTATAATATAAATATAACTGGATATTAACATTTATAGGTAATAACCCCAAAGGTTGTTTATCAAAGGAATATTGACAGTATAAATCAGGTGGGTTCATCGTGTCTGACTGGTCTATGGGGAGGCTGAAGGAAGAGATCAGGGACAGTGATGGTCTCCACCGTCATTTTTGATCACGCTGTACAAACTTTTTGGGAATTATTTTGACACCAACTTTTACTTGAAATGATCACAATGACGGTTGTGCCACCTTGGAAGTATGTAGCTGTTATTACCACAGTTCTGGCTATTTAGAACCATTGTTGGTTGCCTGTACCTTTTTCCCATTCTTTTTCTATGGTGCTCTATGCACATTGGAAACCATCACTGTCTCTGATCTCTTTCTTCAGCCTCCCCATTGCCCAGTCAGACATGATGAACCCACCTGATTTAAATTGCCGATATTAGACACTTTTGTCACACAAAGAAATCTCCAACTCCAAGAAAGTGGCTGCCACCATGAAACGCATAGAAAGAAAATATTTCAATTACCTCTGACTATTGCCTTAATGGTTTTACTTATGTTTGATCAATGTAGATTTGTTCTTGATCTTGACTGTTCAAACTTTTAATATTTTTGTGATAAAATGATGGATTTTTTATATTATATATGTTATTTGTCCAAATTAATTTACTGAAAGACCATCCTCGAACACCCATATTTTGCTATGTTTTTCTATTTCTATATTAGTGTATGGCCAGCTTAATATTGCTAATGATAAACAGAGTACAGAGGGCAGCTGTCACACAGACAGTAGAGCCCCACTGATTACACTGAGTGACAGTATCCCAGTGTATTCTGCAGTGCTGAGTCCTCAACGTGACAACTCAGTCATGCTTCTCATTAATTTATCTATAAAAGCTACAGTTGCAGACTTTATTCATAAATTTGTATTCCGTATGAATTGTAAACCAGTTAGACTTTAAGCCCTCGTTAACTTGAATTACTATTTATTAACCCCTTCATCACCTTCTCCCCTATCTTTTTTTCCATTTATTTTCTTGCTCCTCCATTAATGCAGGGTGAAGTTTTGTATATATGCGTGTGCATATTTTTTTATATAACATGTACTTATTGTGACGCTTTTTTTTTTTTTTACTTTCTATTGGCATAATTTTACACAGAAGTGGGAAATAAGAAGCAGCAGAGGCTCAGTAGTGGTAAGGAACAAAAAAATGTATTTTGAATACCAAGAGGAGGAGTTTTTAGGCTTATGTGCTGTAGTAATGTATGTACCTACCACAGTGTTTCTCCCTACAAAGTATTCCTTCATCACTGAACCAAGAAATATTGTCTGGTAGGAAACATACCACCTCTCTTCTCTTTATCTTAACATCAGTGGAGGCCCGTTCATACGGGGCGCAGGGGCGCCGCCCCCTAATCCAGGCGCCCGGCCTCTAATCTACATGCAGGGTGCCAGACACATGGATTTCAATGGGGTTTTTTTTTAAGCACATGATTAGAGCCTGAGGCTTAAAAAAAGGGTTGACTCGGGGTGCAGAGCACTGCAGCCTGAGCCCACCCAGTTGTGTGACAATAGCAAATTAATATTCGCTATTGACTTCCTGATTCTCCTCTCAGCCAATCAGGAAGCGTGTCCTGAGACCCTATTGGTCAGGGAGTCTTAGGACTTCCGGCCAATCAGGTCTCAGGACCCACTTCCTGTTCGGCTGGTAGGAGAAGCCCTGGCTCTTCCCTCAGCAAGCTGGAGCAGCAGCTCTACCCTGGATCCTAGTCATCTACCTTCTTAGGTAAAGCCATCTTCCCGTCTGTCTCCCATGATGGGGGGGTGTCGTCCGCGGGTGGAGGCAGCGGTGTGAGTGAGGGGGAGGGGGGTTGACAGCGGCGGTGCGAGTGAAGGGGGGTTGGAGGCGGTGCGAGTGAGGGGGGAGGTTTGTTTGCCGCCCCCCCCCACTGCTTAACATCGTACATCATTAGGTCCCTCCGTGTGAGCCACCCGTAGAGTAGACAGACAACACAGCTGGGACCCTGCCCATATAAAACTACTTAAAAGAAAATGATGTCCACTACCCCACCATGGTTTAACTTATCATGAACAAGAGCCTCCATCTCTGTATGGTTTGCTTTGAACATTAGGACTGATGGTTGTTTCAGATGTACTAATTTGCCTGACATGTATTTGTTACATGCTTCCCGTTATTTACCAAGGTACTTTATAAATGCCATTACAATGTACTGTTCTTTTACTTTCAATAAAACATTTTTTGAAAAAAAAAAGAAAACATTTAGGATGGAGAGGGTGACTGGAGGGGTCCACAGTGTAAAATGGTGCATTTTATTAGACTAACATCAAGTTTAGTTAAATTGTAATGCATTATTTAAACATTTCGCTATCATTTCCAAACTCATTATATACTCCTGGAGTAAAAACCTAATAATATGTAATAATTTATGGTATTAAGGTTTCACCATGCACTACAGACACAGATGTAGCCATTATATAACTACAAATATATATATATTTTTATTCCATTTTCGTTTGTTGATGAAATTGGAATTGATTTTCGTCATAGTTTTCGTCACTTTGAAGTCGTTTTCATTTAGTTTTCTTCATTGGAAACATGCCACTGACAAAAATATTTTTGTCAACGAAATTAACACTGTTAGCCAGAATAGTTCTAGACCGTGTAGTGAACATTACAGAGTTGCATTTGTTTTTAGTATGATGTTCAGCATCAATAAATAGCCTTATAAATAAAAAGATTAGGCTTGCTTTTATAGTTATTATAATTCCTTGTAGTTCCCCACTACAAGGGGATTTATATCAATATTTACAGCATTTACAAATGCTGTAAATATTGGTCGTCTCTAGGACATTAAATTATGTCCCAGGGAAAAACAAATTCTGGGTTGGAGGCTATTAACTATACGGCAACCCTGGACACCTTGGAAGTATGTAGCTGTTATTACCATGGTTCCGGCCTTTTAGAACCATGGTTGGTCATCGGTACCTTTTTACAGGGTGGATAAAAATCAATGATTTTTTTAAAAAGCTGAAACAATCAGATTTTTTTATTTATTTAAATCTGATTTTTTTATTTAAATCAGGCGATCGGTGATGTGGTGTCTGACACACCGCATCTCCCATCTATGTAAAGAGCTTCTGTCACCAGGGAGCCCTCCCAGGGAGCACCAGGAATGTCACCTAGGGACCACCAGGGATGCCACCCAAGACCACCAGTTAAGGGGCACACAATGCCCAATATGGATAGCACTGTGCCCATCTGTGATGCCTGCCAGTGCCATCCCTATAGCTGCTGCCTAACAGTGACACTTATCAGTGCCCACTAGTGCCCATCAGTGCCACCTATTAGTGCCACCCATCAGTGCCACCTATCAGTGCCCAGTGCCACCTATCAGTGCCCATCAGTGCTGCCTATCAGTGCCCATCAGTGCCACTTATATGTGCCCATCAGCGCTGCATATCAGTGCCACAAATCAGTGCCCGTCAGTGCTGCTTATCAGTGCCGCCTATCAGTGCTGCATTTATGTGCCACCTCATCAGTGCCACCTCAGTGCCAATCAGTACTGCCTCATCAGTGCCCGTCAGTGCAGCCTCATCAGTGAAGGAGAAAATTTACTTATTTACAAAGTTTTGTGACAGAAAAAAAGAAAAAACATTTTTTTTTTCAAATTTTCGGTCTTTTTTTTATTTGAAGCGCAAAAAATTAAAAAACCCAGAAGTGATCAAATACCACCAAAAGAAATTGTGTATGGGGGTAGTGAAGCACTATCAAATAATATCTAAAATACACCAAAACAATTATAATTGTGACTGGATGATTGCACAGCAAGTAAAATTCTTTCTCTGTGACCATATACTATATCACCTTATTGTGCAAGATACATCCAGCATCTGGTATGTTACTCTTACCATAAATTCATAGCAATAAATCATATATAAACCATCAAAATAATAAATGTGTCTCAAGGCTGGACATCCAACTTAAGTGCAGTGAAACAAAAATACATACGTTCTTTGTTTCTTATAGTCCAAAGAAATATGTTATTAAAGTTCAAATTTGTGACTTTCTTCTGTGTACTTATGATTAGTGTTGAGCAAACCCGGACTGTAACGTTCGGGTCCGTACCGAACTTTGGGGTGTCCGGGACCCGGACCCGAACACGGACATTTCAAAAAACGTTCGGGTTCGGGTTCTGGTAGTTGATCACGCATGTTGAATAGCTGCAGGGCAGCCAGTCAACAAGCGTTTCACTGGTGTGCCCTTAGAAGACATCACAGCCATGCCTACTAATGGCATGGCTGTGATTGGCCAGTGCATCATGTGACCCAGCCTCTATATGAGGCTGGAGTCACAGTGCTGCATGTCACATGCTCTTGGGTTAGTGTGGGGAGAGGAAGCTGTCGGCGTTTTTGTGAGGGACAGATTGCAGACATTTGAGATTTCACATACTGCTGCTTTGAGTGACAGATTGCAGATCAAACTCTGCATAAAACAACGATTGCTACGATCGTACACAACGATCAGATTGTGGGAGTAATTTGAGATTTCACATACTGCTGCTTTGAGCGATCTGACTGCACTAGGTAGAGGCTTCTGCTTAGAGGCTAGCGAGTTTCGTCGTCATACACTTTA
>BLSH010377541.1:1082684-1103073 GCA_018402905.1 Glandirana rugosa | reverse complement strand
AATTGCTGGCCATCAAGTCGGCTTTGGAGGAATGGCGGTACCTCCTGGAAGGAGCAGCTCACCCGGTATTGGTTGTTACTGACCATAAAAACCATAAAAAAACCATATGCTGTGAAGATACGAGATGTGCAGCACCTGAAACTACGGATACTGGAAGCCTGTGCTAGCATTTCTCCTGCGGTGTTGCTATCAGTGTGTGAAGAGTGGGAGAAGAGGGTTGCATTGACAATCCAACACAATGGGCAGCACATTGAACACATTTTATAAGTGGTCAGAAACTTGTAAATAACTCATGAAAGAATAAAGTTACGTTAAAACCAAGCACACCATTGTTTTTCTTGTGAAATTCCCAATAAGTTTGATGTGTCACATGACCTTCTTCCTATTGAAAAAACAAAAGTTGGATTAAAAATGGCCGACTTCAAAATGGCCACCATGGTCACCACCCATCTTGAAAAGTTTCCCCCCTTCATATATACTAATGTGCCACAAACAGGAAGTTAATATCACCAACCATTCCCATTTTATTAAGGTGTATCCATATAAATGGCCCACCCTGTACTGTTTGAAATTCATACATTTAAGAAAAATTCTCCATCCTGTTCTTTCCAATGTTCTCATTACTGCTGTCGAAAATGAATGCCAATTTGACCCCACTAATGGCTGGAAAAACAAAGTATGAAAAATGTCAAATTAAATTCAAATAGAGTATATGCAGCTTTAGTGAAAATCATATCTAAGGATCCCACAATTCATAAATCCCAGACACAGGATGCTGAAATGTTCACATTAGGTTCACCCCTTAAAGATACTTACTATTGTTTCCACCCCCCCTAATCCCAACACACATATAAATCCAGTGTAGTGCTAGGGGGTCCTTCGGGGGGGAAGGAGCCGATTGCTAATTTGAGTTCTCTGTTCTGCGATTCAAATCCAAGAACAACCTCAGCCTTTCTGACACACCTAGTTGAGTGAAAGTTACTGCAAACACTTATAGGAATACAAGTGTAGATACCTTTAACTTGGTTGTGAATCAGTACCAGGAAATAAACACAAAGCTGTTTAGTGGTAAATAAACCCAAATGTATTGGTACGGGTTGAAATAAATGGTGTTTTGAGCATAAACGGACACACAGAAGGTACGTTCAAACACAGTCCACTATACAGTATGATCACTATGCCAAGGTAAGGCCTCATACACACGGACGTTTTTTGATGCCGGCGTTTTTTTCAGCTCTCCATGTTAGTCAATGGCCCCCAATGGCGTTAGTGAGCTGAAACTAGAACCCACGGCCAGTGCGTTCTGAGACTGTAACGTTTTGGCATTTTTTTGACGCCGACGCCGCAAACACCAACAAACACGAACAAACGCCAACTAATATTGTACCGGCATTAACCGGCGTTTTTTGACGCCGACATTTTTAGGTTGAAAAATAGCAGAGGGATGATTTTTTTTAAAAACCGCCTATTAACGCTCACTAACGCCGATGCATAACGCCGAAAAACGCCAATTTTTTTTCCTTGACGTCAGGCCCAACGTTTTGTTTATTTTTTAAGAAATGTCCGTGTGTATGTGGCCTTAATTAGAAATAAAGTTCTATACCACTAGACTGGGATGAACTCATAAATTAGTAACAATAAACAGTGCATGTAAGCATCAACTGCAATGTGAATAAGAATACTAGAACTAGTCTAGGGTGCACTCTAGGAGAATGGCTAGGATATGGTGCAATGTCCTCTAAGAGGAACCTCTTAGCATAAGCAGTAGTTGAAGGTCTCTGTGTAACAGCTGTAAAGAGGCACATGAGAATAGTCCCAGTTGACCCCACAAGCAGCAATAATGCTACTAGATGGTTGTATGGTCAGTTCCTAAAGAGCTCAGTCTCTCTAGCAGAAGATAGTAAATCCCCACAGCAGCAGCTCATCAGTCCCAGTAATATTGCAGCTCACCATCCGGTCACACCCAGCAATTAGTCCACACTCTTCCCTGCACCCAGGTGACTCTGGCACACCTACACTCAGCACCCTGGATCCTGTCCTACTGTTATGCAGTAGTGGTGGTGCACACTGGATAGTGATGTGTACTCTCTGTTCTCTCTCATAGCAATAGAAAACTGTGTCCCAAACAGCTTGAGAAAATGCAGCTCATTCCCCTTCTCCCTGTAATCTCTCTTGCTAGGAAGTGTAGTTCAAAAGCTTTTGATTACAGTAGAGTGTCTCTCCTCTGAACTACAGTTCCCATAGTGCAGTGCTGCCTGACTCAGTCTATTGAACTCTTCCTGCAAAGCAGCTCCTTCCTCTTGCTGATATAACTGTTAACCAGTTCAGCATTGCAGGGCAGCTACAGCCAGTGTTTCTCTCACTCTCATTCATAGCCAAGAACCTGGCTACACAATTTAACGTACAAGTTTGTTTTAAATTGTTGTAGAAGACTAAAAGAAGAAAGGAAAAGCAATCAAACATGAGAATTTCGCACTGATGATCCTAGCATTCTAATGCAAGAGTGCTAAGAAATATGTTGAGTCTTGGCTATCTGAAAGCACTTATCCTAACTCCACAAGGCTTGTCAAAACCCTCTCTACTGTAGTCATTATAAAATCCACATAATCCTGATGTATAATTAAAACCTTACTTCAGATAATTCTGCTTATGTACAGTTTTAAAAAAAGCGGGAAAACATTAAACTTTCTACCATGTGTTTATTTGTGGCCCAATTGGGGGCAATATTTTCTCACTTCCTATCATTGTAATGCTTGCATAAGAAATAGGGGGCACAGTAGTCACCAGGACAAGAAGTAATGGACAGCAATAAAACTGCAGAAACAGGGAGTTTTTGGCACTACAGGTCCTCAGGTACAGCTTCCTCTTCAGCAAAGAAAACTGTAATGGCAATACCCCCTGGCAGGTGACATGGTCCCACCTGAGAAGTGGAGTACCAGATGGTTTTCACTAGAGCTCCTGATAGTAGAGATGGGTTTTGCTGTGTGTTTGTACCAGGTCATGGTCTAATGATTGCCCCTTCTAATGGGAAAGCAGATACCGACAGGCAACAATGTGAAAACGGTACAGCAGGGAGTGACTAGAGAATGGTGAGGTCCAGGCCAAGCTTGGCAACAAGCAAGGCAGCAGAAGAAAAAACAGGAAAACAGGCGAGACAGCAGAAGAGTGGTCTGAGCAGCATGGGTCAGCAACGGCAAGACGGCAGAGTTCCTTGTAGTGCGATTGGAAGTACTGGCAGTGATGCTGTGCGCACCAACTGAAGTACTCGCAGAGATTTTAGGAGTCCTGGTGGAAGTCTTGGTAGACCTGAAAGTCCCAGGAATCCTGGAAATGCAGAAATGGGAGGTATAGGGCATGTTCTAGAAATGCGGAGATGCGGGGTGAGAAACGCTTTTAACAAGAACAGTCAGCAGCACAGTAGTGACCTGACCAAATCTCAATCCAAACCTTGCTAGGATAGCAGTCAGAGGCTACAGTGCAGATAAACAGCTAAAAGGCTACAATAGTGCTGATATACAGCATTGAGGTTGAATGCACAGGAAGTGCACTGGCACTGCTATTTTTAGGGCAATGCAAGGCAAGGTACTACTTAAGCACAGTTACCATTTCCAGAGGTTCCCTATAACATATCAAGTCCAAACATAATATTCGCCATGCACATGTTCAAGAAAATGGCTGTTAGTAATGCTGGGTGCTGTAATGACCATAGGCTGGAGACTGTGGATGATCAAAGTGAAGAAATGCCATCAGCACACCAAGGATTCATCGAAAGGGTCCAAAGCTTTATTTTTGTGGTCACATGGTAACCATGCAGCAACAGTCGGAGCCACGTCAGGCAAGTGCCTTGACGAAGGGGCCCTGCGTGGCTCCGAAATGTTGCTGTATGTTTACCATAGCATATCAAATCTTCACAGTCACTTTGCAAAGTGTTGGAAATTTGAAAATCAAAGACTGAGAACGTTTATTTGCTTCTATATAGATACTGTCTTGTTTTACAGGCAGCCTATTTCATCGTACAAATAGCAAGTCAAAAAATCATCTGATAAGGCATGGAAGCGAGATAAAGACAGTAGGAACAGAAGGAACATATTGCCTGAAATATATTGGAATGGTGCCCTTACTTGTCACATTTATAAGGATTGTGGAGGGCACTGCCTTTATACTTCCTAATAAGTGTATACATTTCAGTAGATATATACATTAAGCCTTATGTCCTACTGAATGAATCAAACACCAGTGTACTAATTGCTATAAAGTATGTTTGTAGGGTTGACATAATATAATTTAATTGTTTTATTTTACAGTAACTAATGGGAGTAGCCATCCATCAACGAGTGATAGTGTTCATAAAAGATCAGCAAGTTGAACCGTAACACTGTTCCTTGGTGTAGACACAAACCCCTCCATTAATATACTGTATCTAAAACGAAAAAAGAAAGTAATGGCTTTATAAACTGCTAGAAAAACGACCTGACATAGTTACAACTTACAAGTTTCACTACTAGTTATACATTTCTGCCATCTCTACATGGAGCTATACAAGCTTAGTGAGTTTTACAGGAAAGGAAGGGCACATGCCCCAACTTTTTGTAAAGCATCCCTTACCTTTAAGGAAACTATGACAGTTGCATTTTTTGTATGAGATATATGGGTAGACTCACAAAGGTAAATAAAAGAACACATAAAAACCAAGGGGAGGAAGCCTGTTGTGACGACACAGTGCCATACACATGCAGCTGGTTGGACAGATGAGTTGCTATAGGCACAGTGTAGAGATCGTGGTGCAGCCGCCGGCTGCTGGATGCCGAACTGCTAGGATTGCCCGGCTTGCATGATGTGCCTTGGCCAATGGATGGTGTTGTCCACCTGGCGTCCAGGGTCACAAGAAATGTAAAGAAGAGGGGCGCTCTGGTGACCAGAGACCATTTTACATCAGAGTTCCCCTTTACATCATGGACGGTCTGCAGCGCTTGTCCTTATATCAGAGTCCACAGTGTTTTCCTTTACATCAGGGTCTGCAGAGAACCCTGTAGACTCTGATGTAAAGGGGAACTACTGTATGTGGACTCTGATGTAAGGGAGAAATTTGTGGACTGTGATGCAAAGGGGAACTCTGCATTCTTATATAGGGGGGACTCTGTGGACTCTAATGTAAAGGGGAACTCTGTGGACTCTGATGTAAGAGAGAACTTTGTGGACTATTATGTAAAGGGGAGCTCTGTGGACTCTTGTGTGTTTGTTACATCAGTTTCCCTTTACACCAGAGTCCATAGCGTTCCCTCTTACATCAGACTCCAGAATTCTCCTTTACATCACAGTCCATGGTGTTCCCTTTTACATCAGGGTCCACTGAGTTCCCCTTTGCTCTGTAAAGGGGAACCATGCAGATTCTGATGAAACTACTGTGTTGGGCTATATTAACCTGACCTTCATGCAAATGTAGAAATGTGTTTTTTTCCCTTTTAAACACATCTAATGTAGCTTAAATTGTCATTTTATGTACTCTTTTTGAAGTGTCTGTAAAAAATTTGACTCTGTCAGTAAATTTATTGATTTTTGTCAGTAAAAAATTGGTGCTGTGAGTAAATTCTTGGTGTGATGTCAGTAAATTTCACTTCGGGGGGTTGGCAACACTGATATCCCCCTGTACTGACATCGGCTTACAGATCGTGCTGCTTGTCAAGTCAGTATGTCTTTTTAAATTTGCCATGGCATGAGAACAGCCTCCTCCAGCTGTTGTTCAACTGTGGGCAGTAAAACTATGGCTCAGCCTCTTGTTTTTACTGCCCCCGGCTGCCTGTGTGAGAGAGGTCTAAAATCAAGGGCAAAAAACTCTCCTTACAGAAAGATGAGGCTGACTCCGACATAGAAAACATGTCTCTCCAACTCCTTACTGGTTCTAGGGCAAGAGGCATACTACTGGCAGATTTTACTGTGCCCAATCAGAAGAGGGAAGCAGAAGCCCAATGCAAAACCAATGGGAATTGTCCCTCTTGGTCAGAAAATGTAAAAGTACAGATTTTTCTGCAAGCTTATCTATTAAGTCAGATTGGTGGCATGGAGGGTGTGATAGGTAAATATTCTTTTCTTTGCAGGCAGGCCTCTTGAGTTTTTAAAAATACCAACAATCAGTTTAAAGTATATATAGTATCTGACTGGGAATGAAAATATAAAGTGTACTATTCCCCACAGCCACAGCCAGAAAGAGAGTCCAGTTTGGTGATGATGATCATCAAAGCTGATCTCAAGAAACATAACAAATACCCTAGTACAGGGGTGCCCAACCTTTTGAAGAGCGAGGGCCACTTTAGCGACTTGGAAACCATTTGCGGGCCACAATGAAAGGTAGCGGGCGGATGACAGGTCTGTGTCCACTCTGCATATGTAGAGCAGACACGGACACAGCCCACTCTACTCTATGGGCCCTCCGATCCATCCAGACAGAAGGGGACGGATCCCCTTCTATTTTTTGAGCAGATCGGATTGGAGACTGGCGGGTGTAAATGGACACAAGTCCGTTTACATCTGACGCTCTATAGGGGTGAATCGAGAGTCCGTTGGGGTCTGCATAAAAAACAGACAGGCGGACCCAATCAGACCGATCGTGTGAAGGGGGCCTAAGGTTGCTATCATACTGATGCACTGCAGTACCTGCACCTCTACTGACCTCAATCTTCAATTCTTCTTCAGGATTCCTGCAGGTTTCACTGGCTGCTGCTGTTCCCCAGGCAGATATTGCTGCTGCTGGCTGTCCTTCAGGGCTGCTACTACTGGCTGGCACTTAACTGCCGACCTTTACTGCTGCTTGGTATTACTGGCTGGTACTGCTGGTGGGTACTACTGGCTGGTATTGCTGGCTGGTACTGCTGGCTGGTACTGCTGGTTGGTACTGCTGGCTGGTACTGCTGAATGGTACTGCTGGGGGTACTGCTAGCTGGTACTGCTGGGGATACTGCTGGCTGGTACTGCTGGGGTTACTGCTGGCTGGTACTGCTGGGGGTACTGCTGGGGATACTGCTGGGGATACTGCTGGCTGGTACTTCTGGATGGTAATGCTGGCTGGTACTGCTGGGGATAGTGCTGGATGGTACTGCTTTGGGTACTGCTGGATGGTACTGCTGTCACTGCTGGGGGTACTGCTATTACTGATATAGGTAGTGGCATATGGATCGGGGCATCACCTTTGCGCACCTGTTTAATGCAGTATTTAAATGCTGTAACCGAGCCCACAATTGTGGGGGGTATATGGGGGTGTCTGTTTTTTAGCCTTGGATTGCTAAGGAGCCAGGCAGTTAAATCATTGCTTGGAATTTTGGTTGCCTCGATATTTCTCCATGGGCAGATTAGTTTGTTTAGGAACCATGGTTTGATTTGTGCTAGTATGGTTGTGTAATAGTTTCCATATGTATTTGCTCACTATATTTTGTAGAGATATGAAAAAAGAAGTTGGGATTGGAATGGGAACAGATCTGAATATATAAAGAATTTGTGGGAGTTTGCCTAGCTGACCATGAAAAATAAAATTTCAAAAGGCTTGCCAGTTCTTTAGGTAAATTTGTTAAGATGGAGGTGTAATTGGAGTTGAACAGGGATGAGACTTGTGTTTAGGTAGGTTGATCCCCAGATATGATATCAAGTTTTTGGCCCACGAGTACGGGTATAATGCTTTCAAATGAGTTTGTTGTTCTAGGGGTAGCCCTAGTGATAGAATGACTTAGAGGCATTGGCTTTTTAGTACGATATGTGACTGAAATAATCAAGAATGCTACTTACCGAAGCCAGGGAAGGAGGTAGCCAGATTTAAGAGGATGAGGATTATATTGTCTGCAAATAGATTAATCTTATTATCCTGAGTGTCAATTTGTAGGCCCTCAATGTTCTGGAGGGATCTTATTTTTTCTGCTAAAGGTTCCATCACTAGATTAAAAATGAGTGGGGAGAGGGGACAACCCTGTCTAGTTCCATTTGTTATAAAAAATGGCTTGGAGATCATAGAAGAACAGTATACTTGGACTGACGGGTTAGAATAAAGCGCTAGTATTGCTGACAAAATGTGCTCATGAAAACCAATTTTTTTCAGTGCTAGTTCCATATATCCCCAGTGAACCCTGTCGGACACCTTCTCTGCATCCAGGGATAGGAGCAGAGAAGGCGTTCTGGTGGATTCTGCGTGGTGAATTAAGTTAACCATTCTTCGGGTTGCATCTGAGGCCTGTCGCCCTTTAATAAAGCCAGATTGGTCAGGATGGATCAAGTTGGGTAGAAGGTCGACTAGTGTATATGCAATGGCTTTACGGAATAATTTGGTGTCATGGTTGAGGAGGGATATGAGGCGGAAATTTTGGGGGGAGCTGGGTTCTTTGCCTGGCTTTGGCAAGGTAATGATCATTGCTTTCAACATTTCTGTAGGCAGAGAGGCAGAGGAGGCAGCATCATTGAACACAGGTATCAGATAGTCTAGTAATTTGTTTTTGAATTTCTTGTAGTATTCGCCCACAAATCTGTCAGGTCCAGGTGCTTTGTTTTTGGGTAAAGTGTTACTAGTCTTACTTATTTTTAATTTAGTGAAGGGGTATTTAGGAGAGCTAGTTGATCATCAGTGAGTTTAGGCAGTTGGACAGATTCTAGGAATGGCTGTATGGAGGATAGAGTGGGTTGAGGTGTGTTCTTGTCCTCTTTTAAATTGTATACGTTTTTATAGAAGTCGCTGAAAGCATTGGCAATAGTTTGTGGATCAAACAATATTAATTTGGTGGCATAGTGGTAAAGGTACCGGATGTGTGACTTAGTATGGTGACCTTTAATTTGTTGGGCTATATATTTACCAGCTTTGTTGCTGCAAGCATAGGATTGCATTTTGTGCCATTTTTGGGCGTAGTCAAACATGTCTAATAGAATCGCTCTAAGCTCCAATCTTAGTGTGAAAATTTTTGATTTGAGATCAGAGGAAGGATTTTGTTTGTTTAGGAAGTCCAAGGATTGAATTTCCGTTAAAATTTCATTAACTTTCTGCCTCCTTTGCCTCTTCTCCCTAGCACCATAAAGGCCTCGTACAAAGACCTTGTGGGCTTCCCATAGAGTATGCAAGTTTTTGACTGATCCTGAGTTCTGCGAAAAGAAAACTCTCAACTTATCACTTTGGGCGTTAGAGAAAGGTCATAAAGGTTCATTTTGAAGATTAATGAATTTAAACCAGGTTTCCCACACGTGGAGGGAGCCATGGTGTCTATTTGAAGGTCTGCTGAAATGTTGAAGTCTCCACACCAACTTACTGCTCCCTGTTGAATTTTTGTGACTTTTTTATGCAGCTTCCATATTAACCTCAATTGATGGATATTTGGAGTGTATATGGATGAAAAGGTGTATCTTGCCTCGTTCATTGTGCCGATTACAATGAGGTAACAACTGTTCGGGTCTTGTATACATGTTTCCATTTGGAAGGACAAGGGCTTTTTAAAAGCTATCAGAACTCCTTTCTTTTTTTTGAGGGGCATTCGCTGTGAAGACCATGGAAAAGTCATGGGACATGCAACAAGGTGGTTTATCTTTGCTGAAATGAGTCTCCTGGGAGCATATATCGTCACATTTGCTTTGTGTTGCTAGTTTCCAGAATGAGGATCTTTTTGAAGGTGGTTAAGTCCATTTACGTTGATCTAAAGAATTTTTATCGTCATGGAGCTGTTATAGGAATGACCATTGTTACAGGGAAAATGTTGTGTTTAACGGTGTTGTTGGAGGATAAACCTCAGTGTGATGAGATATTGGAGTATCTCAAAGCTTGTAGATTGCATAGTGCGTAGAATAACGTGTTTAACAGCAATACTTTTAAAGCAACCTTGTGTGAACTTGAAGAAGAAAAAAGAAAAAGAAACAAAAATAAGAACACGCCTCAGCGAAAAGAATGGAGGGGAGAACCTCTAGGTATGGTTGCTCCTGTGGTGTTGGTTCCAGAGTATAGACACTATCGGTGTCTGGGAACTCAGAACTGGGGGAAGATAAGATTTCATTGGGCCGAGGAAAACAGCAAGTGTCCTGTGAACCACCTGTTATTACAGACCTAGTTACTGCTAGGTAAGTTGACGTTTCCTATTGGATCATTGTGGTAGTGGCCTGGATTGGTGGAATCTTTGTGCTTTGATCCATTGGGGAGTTGTCAGATGTTTCTGGAATAATGCCCCGATCTTGTAGTAATTGAATCCCATTTTGGAATGAGGTTACCACATGTTTTATACCATTATAGGTAATAGAAATGTTGGAAGGTGCAATCCATTGATATTGTATTTGGTTATTGCGTTGCATTTTTGCTATGTTTTTAAGCTGTCTCTGGTTGCTTAGCATTTGGGATAGGTCAGCATAGATTTGAAGCTGGCCATATAGATTAGGTAGAGTGCCTATTGTTCATGCTTCTTGCATAAGTTATTCCTTTACATGGAAAAAAATGTATCCTGAGGATCACATCCCTGGGCACAGTGTCTGGTAGAAAAAATGGCTTTGGTAGCCTGTGAATGTGATCAATCACAAGTTTGATATTTTTTGTGTCTGGCAGCAGAGCATTAATCAGACATCTGGCATATGAGGACAGGCCAGCAGGTTGCACTGATTCTGGCACACCACGTAATTTTATATTGTTCCTTCTTGACCTGTCCTCAATATCCGCCAGTTTGTCTATTATCCATCTGGTATCTTGGGCTTACTCTTCTTGAGTATCAATAATATAATTTATGGTGTCAGTGAAATCTCCCATGCTGGCTGCCATTTGTGAGACTCTATGTTCCAACACATCTATGTTTTGACCAATGCTATGCATTACTGAGAGCATGTCTGCTTGAATTGAGCTTCTCAGGAACATGTCTTTCAACACATTGTCCATCACAGGTTGTCCCACTGTGGGGAAGGCCACAATAGGATCAGGCATGGAGAGATAGGTAGTCATTGTGTGGGTGAGAGCATTCATATGGCTTACCTCATGTTGTAAGGATGCTGTGTCTAATCTCATTTTTGCATTTGCTGGGCTCCCAGAAAGTGGTTTGCCAGGCTGGGATGTAGGTAGCTCTGTTCCGGGGCCCAGGGCAGTGTCTTGATGGGTTAGGGATAGAGCTGCATAACCCGGAGGCGCTGTGGAGGAAGCCGCTGCCTCTGTGTACTGTGAGCCCGCCACGGTGCCATCTTGGCTGTGCCTTGGCTGGTACATGAGCTTCTGGGGCTTGCAATTCTCCTTCCTCTTGAGCGACATGTGTCCTTGGGTGTGATCGCTGTGCTGTGGGGTGACCGGTGTATCGGTAGGCTGCTCGTGGACGCTGGGAGTCGCGGTCTCTGGACGGAGCTCTTCTCCTATGCGACCATAACACTCATGCACCAGCCCTGCCCCCCATCAACTAGACTTCTGAACAGACTCCTAGAATGTTTAAATGTATCACTGCGTCAAAGTGTATTGTCTGTTTTATCTTTTCTTAGTAAGGCCTCTTTCAGACGGAGCAGAATCCATCCAAGTGGATCCGCCTGCTTAGGGTCATCTGTAAGGCAGGGTAAAAGGGGAAGCTGCCTAGGGTCCCATCATTGCTATGGTGCCCAAAGCAGCTACCTCATGCTTGTCAACTATCCCAGTTTAAATTCCCTTGTCCCTTGAAGTTTAAGTCCCGTACTGTGTCCCTCTATCTCAGTGTGAAGTTCTGTTACTAATGCTACCCAGCTCTGCCCTATTGCCATGTACAGATAACTCTGCAGACCCCGTGTTTACATATAAATAACCTGCATTGATACATAAACAGTGGTGGTATTAATATGTAAATAGCAGCAGACCAGCGGCATTGATATGTAAATAGAGGCGGCATTCATATGTATATAAATCCCCCTTCCCCGAGGTCATATCCACCATCACTTCTGCTGAATGCTGTCCAATGGGGAGGTAAAGGGGCATGCTTGAAAGTCTTGCCTATAACTGTGGTCAGTAAGCCTAACATCAGCCTGTTCTGCAAAGGTAAGCAAATTGGAGATGGAAACCTTTTTCAAAATAACATGGTGCCATAGCACTGTGAATTTTGGTGCATGTATATACGCACCTCTCAGCAGATGTTTGAGGGTGTCATCAACAATTAATGGCACTGCTGTGTATCTGCTAAAGGGCAGCATGTTTCTGTGGTGTCAGGAAAGTGATTTTGCATGCATTCCCAACACACACCAGGTGAACGCAGGCTAAATGTCTCAGTTACATTGGTGGTCAGTGTAAATCTGGTGTATAATCCTTTCATTCACACTATTGGCTAGTGTGAATGCCCCCCTTACTTTGGTGGCCAGTGTGAAGGTCCTCCTTACATTTGTGGTCAGTGTAAATCCCTCCTTACATTGGGGGTTACTGTGAATGCTCCTATTACATTGGTGGTCAGTGTAAATCCCCATTACATTAGTGGTCATTTTAAATCCCCATTACATTGGTGGCCAGTGTAGAAAATCTTTATATTGGTAATCGGTAAAAAAAATCCAAACTTGCAGTTTCGGATCCTCCCTTACATTGGTGGTCCATGTAGAGGTCCCCTTTAAATTGATGGTGAGTGTAAATTCGCCCTTACATTGGTGGCCAGTGTAGAATAGCCCTTTATTGGTTGTTGATGTAAAATCCCCCATTACATTAGTTGTCAGAGTAAATTCTTCATTACATTGGTGATCAGTGTGCATTTCCTTTTACATTGGTGGTAAGTGCAGAATTGCCCTTACACTGGTGGTCAGTGTAAATCCCCCTTTACATTGGTGGTCAGTGTAAATCTTTCCTAACATTGATGGTCAGTGTAGAAGTGTCACCTTACATTGGTGGTCAGTAGGAATCTCCTCGACAGTGGTTGTCAGTGTAAATTCCCCCCTTCATAAGGTCATTGTATATTCCCCCTTACACTGGTGGTTGGTGTAAAATCTCCTATTATATTGGTGTCAGTGTAGAAATCCCTCTTTATATTGGTGGGCGGCGTAAAATCTCCTGTTACATGGTGGTCAGTGCAAATTCCCCCTCACATTGGTGGTCAATGCAAATCTCCCCATACATTGATGGCCATTGTATATTCCCATTACATTGGTGGTCATTGTAGAATATGCCACTGTATACTTGCCAAAGAATTCCAGCTTTGCTCTACATGATTCAGAATTTTCCACAGTGTACTGCCTCCTATCTAATCCCACCCCCCCACCACTGCCACTGACACCATCAACCCCCCAGCATTGCCACTAATCACACCCCCCCCCCCAGCATCGCCACTGATCCTAGGAGTCCTAGGATCCCTAAGAGTTTTTTGTCTATTGATGGGTCCCCTCACCTCCCCAGTCCAAAGATGTGCAGGCAGTGAGGAGATGATGTGCTGTAACATTTAGCAACCAATCAGCGAGCAGTAATAATGTGCACTAACCTTTTTGCAACCAATCATTGAGAGGTAAGGAAATGCAGTAACCTCTAGCAACTAATCAGTGAGCAGTAATATTGTGCAGCAACCAATTCATTTTTTTTTGTTTTTTTAAATCAGTAATACGTTTTATTAGTATTTATTTATTATTATTAAAACGGATACAGCCATCAATAGCCTATCAATCACCAAGTCGGTAGGGGCAAGGCCCGGTATTGCCAGCCAATCACCCCATAGGCGTTCAAACTTATGTGGACTCCCTCTGTGCTGGAAGATTACTTTTTCCAATTTAAGGGTACATTCCATATTGTATATCCACTCTTTATGTGTCGGTGCTCTATCTGTCTTCCACGGTTGTAAAATAAGTTTACGAGCCTGAAATAGGGCTCTGTTAATCGCTGTTTGCTGGAGCTCTGTGACTTGAAGATCATCTAAAATCCCCAGTATACACCTAGTCAGTTCCCGGGGGGTGGAGACCTGCAATGCCGAATGTATAGTGTCTAGTACTGCTTTCCAATACCAATGCAACTTGGGGCACCTCCACAAAAGGTGGATAAGGTCCTTCTCCTCCACTTTGCATCTTGCACACATAGGGGACTGCAATAATCCCATTCGATGTAGCCTAAGGGGAGTATAGTGGCCTCTAAGTATAATACAAAGTTGCGATAGCCTCTGGGCAGTATTTAAGGAAATGTGTAGGACGGACTCAAGTGCATTATCCCAAAGTTCCTCTTCCAGTGGACCTACATCTCCCTCCC
This sequence comes from Glandirana rugosa, assembly GCA_018402905.1. Lineage (NCBI taxonomy): Eukaryota > Metazoa > Chordata > Amphibia > Anura > Ranidae > Glandirana > Glandirana rugosa. The sequence goes on along the minus strand of BLSH010377541.1, from coordinate 1,088,930 downwards.
ATCTTTCCTTAGCATTGCTAGGGTAGCCCTCCAAATGAGGGCAGCAGCATTCCATAGCAAGTGGATATGAACCCCTTAGTGTACACAGCAGATTGCACATATCTAAACATTGGCATGGGGGACAGGGACCAGTCTGTGGCTAAGCCCTGGGCCCGAATCGCATGCAAGAATTTGGAAGTAATGAAACCTCGTTGTGGGTGGAAGGCGGAAGACAGCGTACAAATCCTCAAAGGAACAGAGTACTCCATTGGGGAAAATTTGGTTCATATGAGTAACACCCCAACGCATCCAGTGTCCCGCACATGCGAGGCTTGACAGTTCTTCATACCCAGGGATGAGCCATATTAAATTTTAGCTCGTAAAGCCTGTGACATTCTGCAGGGTACAAACCTTTGCCCAAACTTTCACCATTAGGCCTCACATTGCTGTTGGTAAACGGACGTTTAGAGGCATTTGTGGGGTTTTTTCAGCTGCCCCTAAACTCATCTAATGTTATCTTATCAGTACATTTACACAGGGTCGTTTAAGGTCATTTCCAGGCAGTTGATTTTAGAGGCTTTTTTTGGAACGCAAATATGCCATTTCAGAGGCATATGAAACACATACAGACGATTCCATTTAAAAAACAATAAATAAATACTTTTTTTTTCAAAAACACTCCTAGACAGGGCCGGTGCAAGGATTTTTGGCTACTCAGGCGAAGGGGCAACTTTTTTTTTTACTTGCCTTTATTGCTATAACATAGGGAACCGGTAGCCGCCTATGTGATAGCACTTTGGTGACAGGAACTCTTGATGAGACATCTGGGGTCTATCCTTTCTGGTGCCCTAAGGTAGCTGCCAATACCCATTCTGCTGTACCAGAGTCAGGCTGAGCTCAGCTATCTAATAATCAGCCAGCTCTGGAACTGTACATGTGCAGAAAAGAGCCCGGGAAAAGCTGCAAAATTTGCCGGTGCTCTTCCCTTGTCTACAGATATTTAGCCCTGGTTCACATTGCAGTGATGGGGGAACCCTGCAGATCCACTGTGGCTTCCCGCATCGCTTGTCTCCCAGCGGCAGTACACACTGCCATATGCAAACTGCTGAGAGTGTCAGTATAAAGCTAATGACACCCCCAAATCAGTTTGCATATCACAGGGCAAACTGCAAACTTGCACAGGAATCGGATTGCATGGTGTAAACAGCCCTGCGATCCGATTCTGACCCTGCAAAAAAAAAAAAGGGGGGCCTGTGCGAGTTTGCTCCAATTGCGATGCAAATTCAGCCATACAATCTCTATAGCTAAATTTGCATTGCACAGAGATTGCATGTGACTGACACTGTGCGGTGTAAATCACATTCCATCTCCGAGATCGGAGCAGTGTGAACCGGCCCTGATGCTACTTTGAAATCGTGCTGCTTCACTTGAAGTAGTACAATCTCAAAGTGGCAGGTCAGCGCGATTTCAGGTGCTACTTGGCTGACATCTGTGCTACTTCATGCACAGATGTCTATTGCACTTGAAATCGCAAAAAAATGGTGCAGGAAGCTTTTTTTCAAATTGGTGCAGCACCGCAAAGTTGGAATCGCACTGATTTGAATGGTTCCATTGCCAACAATAGGGTGCGACTTGTCATGCGATTTGGAACTGTCAAATGGCATGACAAATTACACCGTTGTGAACGGGGGCTTAAGGACAGGAGAAAAGTGCCCCCTTTTTTTTTTTTTGTACAAACTATCGAAACTGTAACTATCCATGTGGGTTTTAGCAACCCAGACTGTGACTGCCCCCATGTTTCCTGCTCTAACTGTCCCATCCCCCCCATGTCTTCTGCTCTGTTCCCATCTTCATTGCCCTGTTCACCTCTCACCAAGTGCTCTGTTTTGCTGCCTTGTTCTGTACCTGTGTGCTCTTCTCTGACTGCCCCATGTCCCCATCTATGTACCTTCCTCTGTCCCCTAACATGATGTACAGCACTGAGGGCTGCATAATTACATAACAGGTGGAAGCACTTTGCCTTACCTCTGAGCTCCATTCCCGACCATGGCATGTGCCTGCTGGCCCCTCCCCCTGATCTCACTCAGCTCTTCCTCCTCCAGAACAGCAGCGATTGTCTCCCTGCTGGACTGGAGGTGTTGCTACAACAATACAGTGACACAAATGTCTTCTTCAGGGGGCGGGGACTGCAGGGAGAGAAGCCGACGCTGGAGAGGGCAGCAAAGCTGTCTGCTCTTCATCTGAGTGGGAGGGGCAGGAAGAGCAGCGGCTGAACTCCCTGCATTCACAGAGCTCGAGGCTGTGCTAGGCTTGGCTGTGTGAAATGCCTGAGCGGCGCTTAGCTCGGTGGAAGTCCTGTGAGCAAATCTGGCACTGACATTAGAATGTCTTGAAGGCTCCTGGTTTTAGCGCCCCTGACAGTCTGGCGCCCCCAGGCGGCCGCTTGACCGGCCTTATTCTTGCGCCGGCCCTGCTCCTAGACATGAATGCGGCAAAACGCGGGTAAACACGGCTAAACGTGGCATGCAAAATGTGGCAAAACTAACGTATTAGAAGCCGGTTTCTCGCTGTCAAGATAGAACTTCAGGGGGGGGGGTTGAAACAGCGTCCCGTGTAAATGGAGCCTTAGGGAGAATGTAGGATATAACCTATTTGATGTGTTAAAATGTGCAGCTTCTAGTGACCCTGGAATATCTCTCTTACCAATATGATGTCTCATAATGGAATGAGCCGAGGGAGACAAGGATGAGCCAGCAGGTGGATCACTATCAAACGCCCCAACAAAATGTTGTAACTGGGAGACCAGATAGTATAGCTACGGATTGGGCCAGGCAACCCCCCCCCCTATTCTTGGGTCACTTTAAGAAGTTTGCAAAGCTCTTTGGTTGCTCTAGACATAAACAGGGTGCCCTGGTCAGTTAGTACTTCTTTAGGACTGCCCACACGGCTGAAAACCTGAAATAGCTCTTTGGCAATGGTTTTGGCAGAGGTGTTTCGGAGAGGAATCGCTTCTGGGTAACGGATGGCATAGTTCATTATCACCAACATCTGCTGGTGCCCTTTAGCGGACTTCAGCAAGGAGCCAACCAAATCCATGGCAATCCTCTCAAAAGGAACCTTATTGATGAGCAGGGGTACCAAAGGACTGTGGAAATGTGTCATGGGTGCAGAAATCTGACACATTGGACAGGAGGAACAGTACATTTCCACTTCCTTAGGGATCCCAGGCCAATAGAACCTCTGGGTGATTCTTTCCCATGTCTTTTCAGCTCCTAAATGTCCCCCAAGAAATGTGCCTATGGGCCAGTTCTAAGACCAACTTACAGTAAGATTTGGGCACCACCAGTTGCTCAATGGTTTCCTCTACACTCTGTGACACCTAGTATAACAGGTCCCTTTCTATGATGAAGTACGGGAGGGCAATCCTCTCGTCAGGGTTAACTAATTCCCCATCTATTTTCAGTACATTTTCCTGGGCCCTTAGTAATGTGGGGTCCTTCAATTGTTCAGTGGCAAGACTTTCTCTGTGTACCTCTAGATCATCAAAAACTAGAGATGGCTGTTCCTCTTCTGAGGTTGCAGGCTCTTCCCTAGGCCCTGATGTTTCCCCTGCTAATACTGACAAGGGAAACTCAGGAGAATCCTCACACTAAGATTCCTTAGTAGAACCTTCAGGCTCTGAAGAACCACTTAATGGTGAATCTGGGCAATCACAGAGCTCCCAGAATTTTGGGAAATCTGTTCCCACAATTGTTTCAAAGGATACAGCAGTCACCATATACTCTCAAGTGTCTGCATGTACACAAATGACCACCATTTTCCTAGGGTGCAAGGTTTTTACCACCACCAGTTCAGTTTTTACCAAAGTAACCAGGCTACCTGAATCCAACAATGCAACAATATTTTTACCATCTAAACACATTTTGCATAAAGGTTTCTCATTTCCCTTTACCGCAGCAGTGCGTGCAGTTGCAAATAGGGACTGCCGTCTCTCTGTAAGAAAGTCACAGTGCATTGGTTCATCAATAGCAGTGCACACTTCCGCTACATGTCCCTCTTCCCGGCAACGGTAACACATTAACTAGTCACTTCCTGTGGGATTGGTCTTCCAGGCCGCTCTTGCCAGACATTAGAAGCAGTCCCAAAAATACCTTTAGTTCCCCCATTTTTTCTCTCTCACCCCCATCCCTTGGAGCAGTCTTACCCGTAGCTGGGGATGGTCTGGTCTTGGAGTGGAAAGCCTGTGAGTCTCTGAGGGAAGATGTCAGATTCTCAGTCATTATGTACCTTTCCACAAGGTCTACAAGTTTGTCTGCTGTTTCCAGATCTCCATGGCTCACCCATTTCTGCAAGGTGGTAGGGAGAGGCCTCAGAAATTTGTCCATGACCACCCGCTCCACAATTTTTGGCCCGGACAGATTTTCTGGCTGCAGCCATTTTCTGGTCAAGTGGATAAAGTCATACATTTGTGACCAAGATGGCTTTCTCAGCCGATAACTCCAATGGTGGACACGCTGAGCACAGACAGCCAGGGTTACACCCAGTCATGCCAATATTTCCATTTTCAAACGATCATAATTTTTGCATCCGCAGGCTCCAAGTCAAAACAATCCTTTTGGGATTCTCCAGATAGTAGGGGGGGCACTAGTCCAGCCCATTGTTCTTTAGGTCACCTTTCTTTTTCTGCTGTTATTTCAAAGCTGGTCAGAAACATCTCAGGGTCATCGTCTGCAGTCATCTTTGGCAACAGGTGGCTTACCCAAAAAGACGGTATGTTAATGGAATCACTCACAGCCTCGGTCTGCTGCCTTTGATGAAACTGTTTTATGATGGCCTCCATTTGTTGTTGGTGTTTCTGGTCCTGCTGTTCCACCGCCTTCTGCTGAATTGCAAGGCTCTGTTAATGAGCCTCTTGTTGGGCTTTAAGGCTCTGTTGCAAAGTTGCATTTGTCTGCTGTTGGTTTGCTTTTGCCAGAGTAAGTTGTCTCAGTAGCTCCTCCATGCTGGCCTTACTTCACCTGACCCACAAACCTCCACCATGTGTAAGGGATTAGCTCAGTAGCAGGGTGTGCAGGACCCCCTGGATGGGTCACAGCACAGTGAAGTAGGCACGGGCAGACAGCAGGATCTTTGTGAAAGCAAAAACTGTGGTTTATTTGCACATCTGTGGTAACAAATTGCAGGCATCAAAACAGGTAAAATGAAAAACAAAACAGAAAATAAACCCTTGCCACTTTGGACGTCTAACTACAAAGACATAGGGAACCTGACTACTTGTTCTGCCACAGCCTACTGCGGCCCAGACACTTGGCGGTCACAGAGAAATAAGCAGAGGCTTTTAGTCACACAGACTTAAGCTCACCATTCAGAGGTATTGCTGCTCCCCAGTCTGCCGTGCACAGAGATCTGGTTCCAGGGTGGAGCCCCTTGTCGAAGCAACCTGGGAGTTGTTAACCCTCATTGAGTTCAAACAGGCTCACTACACAGCTCACACACACAAGCACTTCATAAGTGTCAAAGGCATTTATTGACAATTACATTAAGTTTATGCGCAGTCAATATTTGCAGTGTTGACCCTTCTTTTTCATCAACTTCTGGGCCACAACCTGACTCATGGCAGCCCATTCTTGCAAAATCAATGCTTGGAATTTGTAAAAATGTGTTGTTTTTTTCTGTTTACCCGCCTCTTGAGGTTTTAAGGTCTAGGGAGTTTCAGGGCCATGGACACAATATTTTGATGTTTTGTTTCCCAAGTCATTTAGTTATCACATCTGCCTTATGGCAAGATGCTCCATCATGCTAGAAAATGCATTGTTCATCACTAGTGTTGAGCGAACCCGGACTGTAACGTTCGGGTCCGTACCGGACATTTAAAAAATCGTTCGGGTTCGGTCCGGGGTTCTGCTATTTTACTCCACTTGTTGAGAAGCTGCAGGGCAGCCAATCAACAAGCGTTTCACTGGTTTGCCCTTAGAAGCCATCACAGCCATGCCTACTAATGGCATGGCTGTGATTGGCCAGTGCATCATGTGACCCAGCCTCTTTATAAGCTGGAGTCACAGTGCTGCAGTCACATGCTCCTTGGGTCAGTGTAGGGAAAGGAAGCTGACAGCGTGAGGGAGAGATTAGAGACATTTTAAGACCTGATCCTGCATCCTGAGATAGATTACTTTACTACTGCTGTCTGTGCTGTTGCTCTGCTAAAAAATTTACAGGCCATGCCTGGGCTTGCAATGTCAGGCCCAAGCGAGTTGTGATCACTACTTG
>BLSH010377541.1:1057490-1067859 GCA_018402905.1 Glandirana rugosa | reverse complement strand
GGGGGAGAGGAGGAGTCGCCTAAGCGGCGAGGATCTGACAACCGGAAGTGGGAGCTGGGTACCTGTCAAAACATACCCACTCCCCCGCCACCAAAAAACGACATGCCAAATGTGGCATGTCAGGGGGTAAAGATTGCTTAAAGTGGGAGTTCCACTTTTGGGTGAAACTCCGCTTCAACCTTGAAGACGTGTGCCGCAGATATACTTTAATCGTTGGAGCATGACGTGCAGGAAACATTAGCAAGCAACATGTCTGCACTCCTAGTTGAGGATATCGGGGGTTGAGTGGCAGGTGAGTTTCAGTTTGTTTACAATTGTATACCAGTCAAGGCTGACAGATAACTTTACATCACATTACTTATATTTCTTGTCAGCAACTATAAAATGCAAAAAAAAAAACAAAAAAAAACCAATAACCTAAAAAGCCCTACAGCCAGTTAAATAGTGAAAATAGGTGGGGCCAGTGGCTTACTGTGTGTGTTACACTATTTGGTTTATTATTGCTCTGTGTCTTTAAGCTCTGTTCCCTTCTGTCTAGCTGAACTCTTTCTCCCACCGTACTTTGTATATCCCCTCCCCTTCCTTCTCTCTGGTATCATTCCTCAGCATTCTGCCATGCTGTACACATCTTTCCATGTGACTTACAACATAAAAGTTTTTCTACCTATGAATATCCTTCATTAAACGGAATATTTGAAAGGTTTCATCGCCTGTCTCCTCAACAGTGAGTTTATCAATTGAGTTAAACTGTCTGAATTGATGCAAGGTATAAATAGATCGCCAGGTTGTATAAGGTCCCTTTCACATGAGCGGCTGTTCTGTCGTTGCTAAATGTAACCAGACTCCAAAGCACAACGTTTACTTGCATTTGTACATTCCGATTAGCCACGATTACATGCAGCTACGTTTAGCTGCAGTGGAAACATTCTTGACATTTCTGAAGTGCTTCCTATTGATTTTCTATGCTTGTTGCCTTTGCTATCCAAAGGTGAAACAGTGCACTGCTTTTACATGCAGATAGCTGCATTACATAGTTCAGGCATCCTCATACTACGGCCCTCCAGCTGTTGCGGAACTACACATCCCATGAGGCATTGTAAAACTCTGACATTCACAGACATGACTAGGCATGATGGGAATTGTAGTTCCTGAACAACTGGAGGGCCATAGTTTGAGGACCCCTGACATAGTTCATGGAGGCATTCAAATCCATTTTTTCTAATCGTTATAAATCGTCTGTAACAAAACCATTGCTAAATGCAGAGCGTGAATGGGGCCATAGGAAAGCATTGTCACAGTATAGCTGCGGTAGATAACTTCATCTATCCGCAGCTAAAAGCTGGATTCTATCCCTCCGTGTGAAAGGGGCCTTAGGCCTATAAAAAACTGGAGATAAGCTTATGGCCTTGTAGTTGAGTCATAACAGCTAAGGCAAAAAGAGAAGTATGTAGCTACATTTTAAAAAAATGTCTGTTTTTTTTTTACTATTTTGTGCCAGTTTACCTTTGATATAAAATAAAAATCAGGAGATATCCATTACCCTTTACCACCAAATGAAAACCCAATTTGTCCTGAAAAAAACCAAGGTTATAATCCACCTGGAAACACAAAGTAGTTATGATGATATGTACAGTTTTACTAACACGTGTCAAAGTTGCAAAACTGTGTTCAGGCATTAAGATTTGGTTTACCCTCTGTCATTGAAGGGGTTAATACTGTGCTCTCCATTAAGAAGCAGAAAAAAAGTGCATAGTTACCTCCTTGTGCACAGAAATTTTGAACGCAACTCCCTTATAAATAAGCCATTGATCAGTTGTTTTGCCAAGCTGCTAAATTGCCTCAAGATGACACATACTAGTAGCTGCTTTGGTTCCAGCCACCTCCAGAAGCAGGTCAATATTCAGTGGGTATCTGAGACTGAACCGCACTTGCACAACATGTGAATTCAAGTAGGGTTCAAAGGCCGATTCCTTCACCCTAAGAAAACCATTCAGCAATAACTGCTGTCACGACAGGTCAATTGGGTTTTTTTTTGAACGTACAGGGTCTTTACAGGAAATGTTCATCTATTCCAGAGATATACTGCATATATTTTTTTTTGTTCAATTGTTTTATTTGTTTCAAGTGCAAAACAAAAAAAATAAGGTACTTCAATGAGTAATCAATCAATACACGTTGGTGGTGCATTACATTGATTACTAAATTGCACATTGTTCGAAAATACAAGAGCAAGAAAGGCTTGTCATCCTCATGTAGAAAACAATTGCAAATAAAATTCACTGTCATAGCTGTTCCTTACATAGTCAACACCAACAGTGGAGTCAAGAAAAGAGAGAAAAATGGCTTTGAAGAAAGCTATAGTATGTTAAGGAATGAGGAATGAATAGGGGGGAGGAGAAGGGAGAGGAAGAGGTGGCCAGAAAGGTTTGCAGGCCATGATTAGTTCCCAGTATAGGTGTTGGCACACATCAAATTTTCAGGAGTCACGATCTTCTCGGGAAAAGGTGTATGACCCACGATTCCTAAACTTGGTGGAATTTAGGTATAGTGCCCTGTAATTTGCCTGTAAGTTTCTCCTTAATCATAACCCAATGCATACAGGATTTAACTTCTGATACAGATAGGGTCGCAGTCAGCACATCACAAGGGTAAAATGTTGTTTAGTGATTCAGTTAGGTTTCCGGTTAAGAAGAGCTTTTTATGGTAGCACGGGTAAGGATTTCTGTAGGAGTACTTGCAGACGAGCATATGCCTGTGACCATAGGTTGTGTGCCACCGGACAGGACTACCAAATATGGAGGAATGGGCCCAGTCTTTATGGTGGTGCACATGAGTACAGTCCCAGTAAAGTCTGCATGCACTAAATAATTCTGCTAGTTATATGGCCAGTCCCTGTGCTCAGTCTCTGCTAGCAGCAACAGGTTAATGGCAGCAGTGTCCTCTCACCAGTCTCAGCATTACAGCAACAGGGCAGATGTCAGCTCACTTCTGGATCTGCCTGGAGTAACTCCAGTCAGGTTTGTAGCAGGTTGATGCGCACACCTCATTCTCCTCACAGCAAAGAGGGAATTTCACGATATTTAGCCGGTGAAAATACAGCTCACTCTCTCTTTATACCTGGCTCACATTGTGAATTGTAGTTCTATAGTCCATTGACTTCCATAGCATGATGCTTCTACTGCACTATATCTCCCATGCTTCAGTGCTGCCCACCATCAGGTCTCTTGAGCTCCTTTTGCATATCAGTCCCCTCCTCCCCGATGGAGGTGAGGAAGTGTTAACCCATTTAGTTGAAGTCAGTTTAAACCCTTTCCCGTGGTCCCAGGCTATCATGAACACATTGCTGGGCTGTTGCATTATTTAAGCTGGAATCACAGGATGATACAGCATGTGAAATGATGCAATGCCTGCCATACCTGCAATTTGATATTGCTCCTCTGTAATCATGGTCTCAGCTAGCCATTACACACAGTGCAATCTGATTCACCAAGCACAAAAAGACAATTGCCCACAGGACTTTAACAAGGCACAGCCAAAAATATAAAATATCCAAGAAATGTTATTCCAAAAAGCAAATATTACAAACATTTAAAACCATATTGTAATACATAGTTACCAAATATAAGTGTACATTCATAACCATCATTGAGTTAATCACATGTTGAATTAAATGTCCAATGGAGTAAGTGTCCTGTACTGATTGTCTCTAGTGTTTCGCAAGATATGGACTCACTTCCTCAGGAGAGGTACAGACAGATATTCATTGGTTTGATTGATTCTATAAAACTTCACACATGTACAATTGTTGAACAAGTTTATGAGATTGGCACATCTTCTAAGTATGGATCAGTACAAACTGGGAGTTGTGAAGGGAAAGGAGCCCACATACTGCAGCGCAAACCCCTGTGATGACACTAGAGGGTACTATGAGTCTGCACAAGCACTGGGAACCTGAACACATGCAGACCAATGGTGATCCAGAGCGACACGGCCAGATCCAACCTCAAAGGAACCATGTGAACCAGTGGGTGATTCTGCCCGGCCGATGCACTGATCAATACTTAGAAGATCTGCCAATCTCTTACAACTTGTTTAACGATTGTACATGTGTGAAGTTTTACAGAATTAATCAAACCAATGAATATCCATCTTTACCTCTCTTGAGGAAGCAAGTCCATATTTTGCGAAACGCATAAAAAGAATCAGTACAGATTACTTACTCCATTGGAAGTTTAATTCAACATGTGACTTACTCAATGATGGTTATGCATGTACACTTATATTAGGTAACTATGTATGAAAATATGGTTTTAAATGTTTGTAATATTTGCTTTTTGTAATAAAATTTATTGTATATTTTATATTTTTGGTTGTGCCTCGTTAAAGTCCCATGGGCAATTGTCTTTTTGTGATGTATTATTTGAGACTGAGACACACCCATGCCCTTTGCATGCCAGCTCATCCTTTGCAATCTGATTCACCATTTAATCCCCTACCACTGGTCTACAGATAAACTGCTGTTATTTGGAACAGCTGTAAGGAACTTTCACCTTAGTGCTGTTGCAGCTCACAAATGAATATAACCTGAGATAGTTATTGTGACTATGGGGCCAGATAATATTGCTCTGCGGTCATAGCTAATGCTAATCTATAGCAAACCGCTGGTGTAGCTGCAGCCGAAGAAACAACCCATTACTATTTAATGCTGTGTGACCTAACCTAGAAAAAGAGTTCCATACAACTGCAATATTTCATTTATACAAATCATTTTCTCTCCTGCGGTATGTTCCCTGTAGCTGTAAGCAATTCCAGAGACCTCAAACATAACTTGAATTAGCAGAACACCAAACACTTCAGGCTCCTCTTGACTCGTCTGTCTTGCTCTCCATGTATGGTAGAGAGAGGTTTTCAAAGAATTTTTCTGCCTCCTAATTAATGTCTACTTTATAAGAAACAAGTCATTTTCCAAAAGCTTGCATTACCCTCATAACCCCCAGTAATGGTTCATTCATCACTTTAACCACTTCAATACAGGCCACTTTTACCCCCCTCCTGTCCAGGCCAGTTTTCAGTGCTATCACACTTTGAATGACAATTGCGCGGTCATGCAATGCTGTACCAAAATTAAATTTATATTGTTTTGTTTACACAACTAGAGCTTTCATTTGGTGGTATTTAACCACTTGCTGACCAGCCGCCATCATTATACGGCGGTGGGCCGTCTCTCCTGCGCGAATCACATTAGCTGTACGGCGGTCCATGTGGGAGACATGGTGTGCGCGCACACGCCTACTGTGGGAGCATGCCCGTGGGTCCGGCGGACTCAATGTCCCGTGATCGCCTAGTACAGAGGCAGAACGGGGATCTACCTATGTAAATAAGGCAGAGCCCCATTCTGACAGATGACATGCCAGAGATCTTCTGTTCCCAATCATCGGGAACAGCGATCCCTGTCATGTGCCTGCCAGCCAATCCCCCCCTACAGTTAGAACACATCCAGGGAACACACTCAACCCCTTGATCGCCCCTTAGTGTTAACCCCTCCCCTGCCAGTGTCATTTATACATTGATCACTGCATTTTATAGCGCTGATCAATGTAATGTCACCGGTCCCCAAAAAGTATCATTTGGGGTCAGATTTGTTGGCCGCAATGTCGTAGTCCCGCTAAAAATTTGCAGATCACCGCTATTACCAGTAAAACATAAATAAATAAATGTCCATAAATCTATGCCATAGTTTGTAGATGCGATAACTTTTGCGCAAACCAATCAATATACCCCTATTGCAATTTCTTTTACCAAAAATGTGTAGAAGAATATATATCGGCCTAAACTGATTGTTTTTTATATTCTTTTATTGTATATGTATTATAGCAGAAAGTAAAAAAAAAAATTGTTTTTCAAAATTGTCAGTTTTTTTGTTTATAGTACAAAAAATGGTCTGGTCAGGAAGGGGGTAAATCCTCCCAGGCCTTAAGTGGTTAATCACCACTGTAGTTGTTATTTTTTTCTAAAAAAATTAAAAAAGACCTAAAATTAATCATCTTTTTTTCATGAATTTAGGCCAAAATGTATTCTGCTATATTTCTTTCGTGAAATTACCCAAATCAGTGTATATTATTTAGTCTGTAGGAAAGTTATATAGTCCACAATCTAAGGTATATATACAGTTGTGCTCATACGTTTACATACAACGGCAGAATTTATGATTTCTTGGCCATTTTTCAGAGAATATGAATGAAAACACAAAAACATTTCTTTCACTCATGTTTAGGGTTTGGCTGAAGCCATTTATTATCAATCAATTGTGTTTACTCTTTTACACAGCATCACTATTTTAAAATCATAATGACAACAGAAACTACCCAAATGACCCTGATCAAAAGTATATATACCCTGGTGATTTTGGCTTGATAACATGCACACAAGTTGACACAAAGGGGTTTGAATGGCTATTAAAGGTAACCATTCTCACCTGTGATCTGTTTGCTTGTAATTAGTGTGTGTGTATAATAGGCCAATGAGTTTCTGGACTCCTGACAGACCCTTGCATCTTTCATCCAGTGCTGCACTGACGTTTCTGGATTCTGAGTCATGGGGAAAGCAAAAGAATTGTCAAAGGAGCAGCGGGAAAAGGTAGTTGAACTGTATAAAACAGGAAAGGGATATAAAAAGATATCCAAGGAATTGAGAATGCCAATCAGCAGTGTTTAAACTCTAATCAAGAAGTGGAAAATTAGGGGTTCTGTTGAAAACAAACCATGGTCAGGTAGACAAACTAAAATTTCAGCCACAACTGCCTGGAAAATTGTTCGGGATGCAAAGAAAAACCCACAAATAACTTCAGGTGAAATACAGGAATCTCTCAAAACGTGTGTCACGAATCACACACGCCCACGGCGACTAGCTAACTGAGAGGTCACTGGGGTTATATGAGGGAATAAGGGGGAAACTTATATTGCAGTAAGACTTCACTGTACTTTCACAGCACCCACTAACTTCGGCCAACACTAGAGGGAGACTCCACTCCAATCCAGATGGCTGACCACACACAGGCAGATACGAATCTTACATACAATCTGGTGCACTGTAAGTGTTGGGAAGCAGTCTAGCAATTAATGCACACTTCTAGGGTTTCTCTAGCTATCCTGCAAGCTAAAACCCCGGTGCTAATCACTCTTTCCACTGTCCACACACCCACACCAGACCCACAATAAACAATAGCCTGCCATCACTCAACAGTTTATCCTCGGACTGGTTTGCTGAGCCACCACACACACACAGATCTCCATCTGGCAGATCTGTTAGCTCACAACCTGCATGCAATCTGCCCACACACAGAAAAATTGCACACCGATTGGCACGTAGCATAGACCGAATATTAAGGCACTAAAATACAACAATCTCTCTAGAGATACGAGTCCTAGGTTAGTACGCAGAAGTCACTTATTAATTTTAACATTTAATATCCTGAAAGTGGGCAGTGCATAAAGTACATACAAAGAAAACGGAGTTACACAAAAAAAAAATAAAAAAAGATAAACAGGCAATACATACAATTTGCAATTTGCTATGAAAATAAAAAGGAATAAAAACAGAAATAAACGTTACGTTACCAGTCTATCCCTGGACAGAAGTATGTCAAGAATTTGTGGAAACCCCTCAGTTTAGAACTGACTTTGTAGAGGCACCCTTGGAACATGGAGACTCCCCAATTTATTGGAATATGGATGTGGGCTGGAAGCTAGCCCCTGGCCAATCAACCCTGGAGGGTGTTCCTGTCCCAGCCCACAGGATGTTTCATGTTCAGAAACGACCAACATCAAACCGAATCATAATGGCGCTGACCACTGGATCATGGATAGGAATTCCAAAACCATCGCCTTTTCCCAAAGAAACTTGCACCGCTCCAGACGAGCACATAGTCCTTCATACACCTCCCTCTTGCTGATGCACAGGTGCCGGCTCTGCAATGATGATGATGGTTACAAGGAAAAGCTGGACGGCCGCACTCTGCTTCAACACCTTTATTTTGAAAATTCCATGGCAGTTACATGAGTGCAGAGATACAGGTACAGATAAGCGCTAACGCATTTCACATCACAAACAATGCTTAGTCATAACGCCTTCTCCCATTTGTGACAGGGCCAAACACGATCTACCTGCCACAGCCCAGTGCCATCTAACGGTTTTGTGTGTTTTCCTGAGAACTGAAACTAGCTATACATACCGCTTGGTATGTGCTGGAACCTTATCACCCGTACGATCAAAAGGAATTATTTTCATCTCTCTGCCACTAATATTTCAGCTTTTATGAGAGATGAAATGTATTCCTTTGATCTGTTGACACTGTTGATCAAAGCTTGTAGACCTTCCCATGCCCCCCTGCCGACACCTGTAGCCAGAGAGACCGGGATTTCTGTTTGAAGATTCCAGAAGGTGACAACTTTTTCTTACCCTGCTGGGGAATTTTTATTACCACCTAGGTATCAAGTCAACTGCATCCTTAGCTGACTTTTGTCCTATTTAAATGCTAATGAAATTACATATGGCCTGGCTGCCATTGAATGCTATATTTTTAATAACACAGAATTAAACTATGTCCACAGTTATACGATTGCTATAAATCACATCACATCTTGCTAATACAAACTATCTTACACTTTACATTTATGTTACAATGTGGTGTGGCTGTTTCAAGGTGCACAATAAGGAGGCATTTGAAGAAAGATGGACTGCATGGTCAAGTCGTCAGAAGAAAGCCTTTACTACGCAAATGCCACAAAGTATCCCGCTTACAATACACCAAACAACACAGAGACAAGCCTCAAACCTTCTGGCACTAAGCAATTTGCAGTGATGAGACCAAAATTGAGCTTTTTGGTCACAACCATAAACCCTACATTTGGAGAGGAGTCAACAAGGCCTGTGAAACACGGAGGTGGATCGCTGATGTTTTGCAGATGTGTGAGCTACAACGGCACAGGAAATTTGGTCAAAATTGATGGCAAGTTGAATGCAGTATGTTATGAAAAAATACTGGAGGAACATTTGCATTCATCAGCCAGGAAGCTGCACATGGGACGCACTTGGACATTCCAACATGCCAATGATCCAAAACACAAGGCCAAGTCACCCTGTCATTGGCTACAGTGTAATAAAGCGAAGGTTCTGGAGTGGCCATCTCAGTCTCCTGACCTCAATATCATTAAGCCACTCTGGGGAGATCTCAAACGTGCAGTTCATGTAAGACAGCCCAAGAATTTCCAGGAACTGGAGACTTTGTGCCAAGAGCAATGGGCAGCTTTACCATCTGAGAAGATAAAGAGCCTCATCCACAAATATCACAAAAGACATGCTGGAGGTGTAAAAGAGCGGTAGGGAATGCCTCACATATTTGGTATTATTGCCCGGAGGTCTGCCAACTCTGGTCAGATATATTCGAGATATATAGAGAAATCTCAAACTCTACACTACAACCAGATATACCGTATATACTTGTGTATAAGTCGAGTTTTTCAGCACATTTTTTGTGCTCAAAAAGACCCCCCTCGACTTATACCCGAGTCAGTGTCTGTGGTGATCAGTAGTTTCACATTAAAGAGAGCCGTGCTGCTTCTAAGAGCCGTTCTGTGCTGTGTAAGTGTGACTAAACACATTGGAATGTAAAGAATGCTGAGAGAGGTGTCAGATTCTCAGATTGATGTCGGCAGGTGGGCGGGACAAGCTGATCTCCATGAAGAGCTGCAGCTCTCTCTGCATTCTCAGCATTCTTTGCATTCCAATGTGTTTAATCACACTTACAAAGCACAGAACGGCTCTTGGAAGCAGCACAGCTCTGTTTAATGTGAAACAAAACTACCTTACTCATCCCTTATGTGTTCTGGCTACAGTATCTGTGTCCTGACATTGAAGGCTATCAAGAGAGATATCTTGTGACTAGTGTTGAGCGAACCCGGACTGTAACGTTCGGGTCCGTACCGAACTTTCGGGTGTCCGTGGCACGGACCCGGACCCGGACATTTCAAAAATCGTTCGGGTTGTAATCATCCGTACCGACACCACCGAAGATTCCCGTTTGGTCACTTTGTGAACAACTAACCGACGGGACGTCGAAGAGTTGTGCACCTCATATTATCGTCTTGGGGCCTGGCTTGGGCTTGCTAAAAACTTTACAGGCCCAGGCCCAGGCACGGTGCCTGTGGGCTTTCAAGCCATGCCTGGGCTTGCAATGTCAGGCCCAAGCGAGTTGTGATCAGTGTTCTATAGAGAGAACTATCGGAAGTTACAGTCCTGTGTCTATGACATCGGTCTTGTGTATTCCCTACTCATTCCATCAAAACAAAGTGTAATTTGTCTCGACACGACG
>BLSH010377541.1:1032989-1051098 GCA_018402905.1 Glandirana rugosa | reverse complement strand
CCCCCCTTCCCATTTTTTTACTTGATTTTAATTTATTTTCCCTATCCCCATTTATTTGTAGGGCACTTGCCCTAGTTTGAAGATGATTTTGGAACAGTTATATGGTTTCTACCGTTCATTAATACTTTTCAGACACAGTTTGAAGATGATCCACATTCACCTCCATTTTTGCTTTTTTTTGTTTTTATTTTTTTTTAAATATTTAAAGTTATTTCCCTGTCCCCATTTTTTTTGTAGGGCACTTGCCCTACCCTTACCCCCATTTTACTTCCTTTTGCAGCCCTCTGGGGCTTTCCAGGACTTTGCTACAGCCATTTTTGTGCCTAAAAGTTCGGGTCCCCATTGATTTCAATGGGGTTCGTTGTCCGTGCGATCGTTCGGGTTCCGTCCGGACCCGGACTTTGTCCCGAAGTTCGGACGGACCAGCAGAACCCGAACGTCCAGGTGTTCGCTCAACTCTACTTGTGACATATGTTAACAGCAACGAGAACAATTATTGCCCGCTGGTGGAGAAAAGAGACGACCCCTTCAATTTCAGAATGGGTTTGTGAGATGGGTGACATATGATTAATGGAAGAGACAACTTGTGCTGAGACCGGCTCCAGAGAACATTTTAGAAAGACATGGGATAAATGGGATGAATATCGCACCTCAAGATCATTATTGAAATACTTATAGATATAAGAACTCGTGGGTCCATATACCATATTAAATACTTAAACCCCCTTTTTTTTCCTCACCCCCCCTCATTTTTCTTTTCTCTTTCTCTTTGCTCAAATCTGATTTTATCTGAGTGAGTGGTTGATTGAGGGTCAGGGGATTAAGTTCCCAATTATTGTAGGCCTAAGGGATACGGGCAGTACACAGAACGGGAACACTAAGCAATAAATTAAATGGTAGATTTAGATAGGCAGATTATATTGGATAGGAGGAAGACAGATATATTTTTTTAGGACTGAAGGGGACTTCTTTATCGTATCTTATAATAATTGTTTATTTCACGAAATGTGTTCTTGATGATGTAAATTATACTCCCCTACCCATGATATTGTTATTGGACCCCCTTCCCGTATGTATGTATGATGTAAAAAAACTTTTCTAAGAAAATTTAATACACATAGAATAAACAAACAAAAGACTTCAAGCTGTCATTGATGTTAAAGGGGGCAATACGCGGTATTAAGAACTGGGGTATGTAAACTTTTGATCAGGGTCACTTGGGTAGTTTCTGTTCTCATTATGATTTAAAAAGAGTAAACACAGTTGATTGATAATAAATGGCTTCAGCCAAATACTAACCATGAGTGAAAGAAATGTTTTTGTGTTCTCATTCATATTCTCTGAAAAATGGCCAAGAAATCATAAATTCTACCGAAGCATGTAAACTTATGAGCACAACTGTATATATATATATATATATATATATATATATATGAAAATTGATCAATCCTGATGTACTGGTGTCCTATCTCATTTCTTGGGGCCCAAAAATGCCAGGGCAGTACAGATATCCCCCAAATGACCCCTTTATGGAAAGTAGACAGTCCTATGTATTTAGTAAGGGACATGGCTAGTTTTTTGAAGTTGTCATTTTTTTGTCTTAAGTTTTTGGAAAATTAAGATTTTTTTTTTTTTTTACATACTGTCATCAGTGCATTAAAGCGTCATCATATAACTGGTGTGGTGGTGATCAGGAGCACTGACTGGTGACAGCACGGAAAAAAAAAAAAAAAACATTTCTTTCAATTTTTTTTTTTTTAATATTATTTATTTTATTTTTTTTACAATTATTATTTTTTTAACATGCTTTGACCAGAGCAATATGATGTTACCATAGTATTGATCAGTCATTTTTTTTTACGTATTATGTTTGCATAGAGCAATGAATTTCATTGCTATATGCAAGTATTTTACTAAATGAAATCGATTCATTCAGTGTGTTTTGTTGTGATTAACTATGATTGGCCAGAGCTAATCACATGGTACAGATGGGCTGTGAGTGGCCCAATCTCTATCATATGATCACACTGACCAATCACAGCTAGCAACACAATTGTATATAATGGATGGCTTGAAAGGAAGACATCCATAGTTTCCAACTCTCATGTGACCTGCTTTGATTGGTTACATCGGTCACATGGTACCGGCAGCGGGCCGGTAGAGTGATTAGTCATCGGCTGTATCCAGTGACAGATTGCGCCCCTGCTCAATCTGGGAATATTTCATAAGACGTCCACCTGGTTCGACGAGAGGTTCACGCGAGGGCCATCTTGCTATAGGCCGGGCAGGAACCAGTTAATGTGGAGATTGCGTGGTAAAGAAAGCTGAACTTCAGACACAAATCTCAAATCCACAATGACAGACTTCCCATCTATGTCTTACCTACACTTATACCTGAAGGATCCTCAGTTTCAAAACATGTGTGAATCGTTTCATTACGAATCGAAATTCGGACAAAAATGTCTTTATTTGAGATTTATACAGTATATATATCCGAATCTTCAAATCACAATAGTAACAGATGTCAATGAATCTGAAATAAATTATAACGAAACAACTAATTCATTTGTATTCATTTGTTTCATACGGATGACATGATGCAGTAGTTTAGGTCTTTTGTTAATGTTTGAAGCATCCGAAAAAAACATAATGACGTAACCAATGTTCCGAATTTATTTGGATCCATTTTGTTTTTATGTTGCATTAACATTTATCACTATTCTAAATAATCCACTACATATTAAATGGAAACATATTGCAATAAATCTAGAAAGGTAACGTGAAATAAGATGATGATTCTTACTTATTGTGTTTGGGTTGAATAAAGATGGATCCTTTAGAATCTCCAAATCATAATTAATTTTGTTCCATTCGTTATGTTATGATTCAGAGATTCTGATGGATCCACCTCCATCTAACCCAAATCTCTCCTGAAATAATGCATTAAAATGAATGTAGCTAATTTTGCGAAATAACTTTAGAACAACAAATACAGTGGGGAAAATAATTATTTGATCCCCTGCAGATTTTGTAAGTTTGCCCACTTACAAAGAAATGAAGGGTCTATAATTTTTATCATAAGTGTATTTTAAATGATAGAGACAAAATATCAAACAAAATCCAGAAAAAAAAAACACATAAAACAAATGCTATAAATTAAGTTGCAGTTCAGTGAGTAAAAAAAGTATTTGATCCCCAAGTAAAACATGACTTAGTACTTGGTGGAGAAACCCTTGTTGGCAAGCACAGAGGTCAGACATTTCTTATAGTTTGTAACCAGGTTCGCACACATCTCGGGGGATTTTGGTCCACTCTTCTTTACAGATCTTCTCTAAATCCTTAAGGTTTTTTGGCTGTCTCTTGGCAACTCGAAGTTTCAGCTCCCTCCATAAATTTTCTATAGTTCCCTACATGACCTTAATGTGCTTCTTCTTAAAAGACTCCTTTGATGCCTTGGTGGTATGTTTTGGGTCATTGTAATGCTGGAAGACCCATCCACGATCCATCTTCCGTGTTCTGGCTGAGGGAAGAAGGTTCTTATCTGAGATTTTACAATGCATGGCCCTGTCTATTGGCCCCCTCAATGCGGCAAAGTCGGCCTGTACCTTTAGCAGAGAAACAGTCCCAAAGCATCATGTTTCCATATCCATGCTTGACTGTAGGGATGGTGTTCTTAGGGTAATGGTCAGCATTTTTCTTCGTCTGAACACAGCAAGTCAAGTTAATGCCAAAGAGCTCCATTTTGGTCTTATATGACCACAGCACTTTCTCCCAATCCTTCTCTGAATCATTTAGATGTTCATTGGCATTACTGTACATGTGCCTTCTTGAGGACGGGGACTTTCCGTGTTTTTAGGAAGAAAAATGCTGACTATGACCCCAAGAACACCATCCCTATAGTCAAGCACGGAGGTGGAAACATTATGCTTTGGGGCTGTTTCTCTGCTAAAGGTACAGACCGACTTTGCCACATTGAGGGGACAATGGATGGTGCCATGTATTGTAAAGTCTTGGATGAGATTGAGAACCTTCTTCCCTCAGCCAGCACACTGACGATGGGTCATGGATGGGTCTTTCAGCATGACAATGACCCAAAAGAAAAAGTCAAAGAGTGGCTTAGCCAGTCTCCAGACCTTAATCCTGTAGAAAATGTATGGAGGGAGCTGAAACTTTGAGTTGCCAAACGACAGCCAAGAAACCTTAAGGATTTAGAGATCTGTAAAAAGGAGTGGACTTAAATCCCTCCTTAGATGTGTGCAAACCTGGTCACCAACTACAAGAAACCTCTTACCTCTGTGCTTGCCAACAAGGGTTTCTCCACCAAATACTAAGTCATGTTTTGCTTGGGGATCAAATTCTTATTTTACTCACTGAACTGCAACTCAATTTATAACATTTGTATCATGTGTTTTTTTTCTGGATTTTAGGTTGATATTCTGTCTCTATCATTTAAAATACACTTTTGATAAAAATTAGAGACCCTTCATTTCTTTATAAGTGGGCAAACTTACAAAATCTGCAGGAGATCATATCATTTTTTTCCCCACTGTATACTAAACGAATCCAAATATACAAAACAAAATAACAAAAAACAAAATAAATTCCAAAACGAATCATTCTAACATAATGAATATGACAAAACAAAATGATTAACATAACGAATTAATCCGAAATGAAACAAACCAATTTTTTCTGCTGCGCACATCTATTAAAATCATAGTATTGAAACCAAACTACAATCAGATGGCTGACTAGAGAAAAGAGGGCTGCAGAAGTTCTACTATGTTAGTCACCTTCCCTCTCTGAGCTTTCTGATAGGGTATGGAAGAGCAGCAACACAGTGATGGGGATCCCTTTCTCTCCTCATTCAAAGAAGTATGTGTAATAAATAACATAAATAACATCAGCAAAAGTATACCTGGTAAGCAAATGGGTTAAAATGTTAAAATCCAAATGGTAAAGAGAACATCTGTCTATTAATATGGCAATGCTGTAATGATTAGCAGCATGGAGTGTAAAGAATAGAGTACAGAATTCAGAGCATGGATCCTTGCACACTAGGAGGCTAAAAAACTGCCAGAACCTCTGGCAGAAAAAGCAGCACAAAATGCTCATAGTAGCTCGTATTGCACAAGAGTTTGAGAGTTTATTGGTATTGCATTATAAGTGTTTTTTCCATAGGCAGCCCATGCATTGTGGGTGCACGGGAGCCGCCCCGCCTAACACCTCCGCCGCCCTCCCTATCCATGCACCCGGCACCTTTCAGGACCCCGTGTGCATGAATTCCTATGGCGGGGATGGGTTGTGGTGTGTTTTTTGCAGCACCGGATTACAGCCAAAGGCTCTAGTAGGCTTCAAAATAGGGTGGGCTCAGCTCGGGGCGCAGAGCATTGCGTCTGGAACCCACCCAGGTGTGTTGCAACAGTGAATGAATATTCACTGTTGCAATACTGATCGTCCTCCCAGCCAGGAAGCGGGTCTGATACCCATCACCCGATGGCTGAAAGGACAGGCAATCCTATTGGACCACTATAGGAATAGGGGAGGAGATGCATGGCGGAAGCCGCCGTGATCTCAGAAACGAAGAGGACACAGGAGCCGCAGCCTGATCCCTTGCCTGATGTGCCCGTCGTTCCCCGCCGCTGTGTGCCCACCGATCCCCGCCCGATGTGTCCGCCGATCCCCATCCCCCAATGGGTTAGGTGCCGGCGGACCGGCAGACAGCGTGGGGTTGGGGAGTTTTGAGGTGCTGCGGGGGGGGTTTGTTCGCCACCCCCCCAAACTAAAAATCACCAGCCGCCACTTGTTTTTTCCCAAAGCATTCCTCTCTGCTCACCTCCTCTATAATCAATGTACACTTGAAAACGGCAAACACTCCCAAATGCCGTGTTTATGTGTGCTAAGCTTTTTTTTTCCTCCCCGAAAGCTCCTACCAAAAACGCGATTCTAAGGTTTTGTTTTTTTCTCTGCAAATATGTCTGTAAACTCCCTAATGTGCATGTACAAATAGACTAACAGAGCTGCTCATGCAGGCTGCAGAAAAAAAATGTTAAAAGCCTGTATAAGCAACAATTTTTAATGCCCAGGGTGCAAATGTACGTAATGTACTCCACCGCACACAAAATAGATCAGATCTTGTGTTAATTGTGTTTTAGGTAGGATAATAAAGCAAAAAACACACTATTGTTTCTGGACCCTACTATGGGTGCAAACAACAAATGACATACATGTATGTGGTATCACTGCAATCATAATGATTGGGAGATGAGCAGCTAACTTTTAAAAAATGTTTTTTATTGTACTATTTTGTGCCAGTTTTCCTTTGATAATAAAAACAATCTGGGGATATCAATTACCATTTACAACCAAATGAAAGACCAATCAGGTCCTACAAAAAACAAGGTATAATTCACCTGTAAACACAAAGTAGTTGCAGTGATATGTACAGTTTTACTAACACATGCCAACGTTGCAAAACTGTGTTCAGGCATTGAAGGGGGTTAATATTGAGCTCTCCACTAAATGAAAGGAAACAAAGAAAAATGTACATTGTTATCTCTGAGGAAAGCTGGTTGCACAGAAATGTTGAACACAGCTCCCTAATAAAAAAGCTATTGATCGTTTCTTTTACCAAGCTGCTAAGAAGCAGCCTATGCTTCTTGTGTAATAAAAACGAGCAAAAGTGTGCCGGCTCACATGGGTTGACATTTTTTAATCCAAATGGTAAAGACAACATCTGTCTATTAATATGACAATGCTGTGAGGATTAGGCAGGCGGTCCCGGGTTACAAACAAGATGGGGTCTGTAGGTTTGTTCATAAGTTGAATTTGTTTGTAAGTGGGAACAGGTAGATTTTTTAAGTGTAGCTTCAGCCAAAACAATATATTTAAGCTTTTTGGATAGCATAGGGAAGGGGTAACACCCCTGTAATGTTTTGCTGTCTATGTTTCTGTTCAGAAGATTTCACTTCACTTCCTGTCCCAATGATAATTGGATTTTGAAAATTTTGAGTTGTTGTAGAAACAAGGATTGGTGATAAAGCTTCAGTGGAGACCCCTTTTTCCCATAATAACTTTTACAGGAGTGAATTTCTCTTCCTAGGGGGAGATTTCCTCTCACTTCCTGTTGTCTCCCTCCGTTTGTAAGTTGGTTGTTTGTAACTAGGGGACCGCCTGTATACAGGGCCCTGAAAAAGTATTCATACCACGTGACATTTTCAACATTTTTTCATGTTACATCCAAAAATGTAAATGTATTTTATGTGATAGACCAATACAAAGTGGCACATAATTGTGAAGTGGAAGGAAAATGGTAAATGGTTTTCAAAATTTTTTACAAATAAATATCTGAAAAGTGTGGCGTGCATTTGTATCCACTTAACAAACGTGTTGCGTACATTTACTGCTGCAGAGTGGTAGCGTAATGCGAATTGCCGTCTATAAACAGTGATTCGCACAGGCGCGGCTAGGGGGCGAGCACACGCACCCGGCATTTGTAACTCCACAGGGATTTCCAGTATTGGAGGATGCCTATTGGGTTACAGAAAGCTCACATTTCAATGGGTAATGGATAAAACCCTTCAGCCTCATCGAGCCTATGCTGCTGCATAACTAGATGACAAGGTCATCCATAGCGACGATTGGGACTCGTGCCCGTCGCACGCTCCCTCAGTGTCGCTGTCTGCCGGCGACCCACAATTGCCTACTACTCAGGAAGAACGGGGAACCGCTGATGTAAATAAGGTGGTTCCCTGTTCGGTCAGTGGGCATGACAGATCTACTGATCCCTGTATTCGGGATCAGTTAGATCTGTCATGCCTCTGCTACCCCAGCCCCCACACAGTTAGAACACGCTTAGGGAACACAGTTAACCCCTTGATCGCCCCCTGCAGGTTAACCCCTTCCCTGCCAATGACATTGATACAGTAATCAGTGGCTATTTTTAGATATGATTGCTGTATAAATGTCAATGGTCCCAAAAAAGTGTCAAAAATGTTCGATCTGTCCGCCGCAATATCACAGTCCCAATGAAAAGCACAGATCACCACCATTACTGGTAAAAAAAAAAAAGTAAAAATGCCATAAATTCTCATGGTTTGTAAAGGCGGAAACTTTTGCGCAAACCAATCAATAAACGCTGATTGCAATTTTTTTTACCACAAATATGAGGAAGACTATAAAGCAGCTAAAACTGATGAATAAACTATTTTTTTATATATTTTTTTTGGATATGTATTATAGCAAAAAGTAAAAAATATATAATTTTTTTCAAAACTGTTGCTCTTTTTTTGTTTATAGCGGTGATCAGAAATGACGCAGAGGTGATCAAATACCACCAAAAGAAAGCTCTATTTGTGAAAAAAAGGATGTCAATTGTGTTTGGGCACAACGTTGCATGACCGCGCAATTGTCAGTTAAAGCGACGCAGTGTCGAATCGCAAAAAGTGCTCTGATCCTAAAGTGGGAAATCCTTCAGGGGCTGAAGTGGTTAACCACTTTGCGCACGTCATATTGCTATATGGTGGGCGGGAAGTGGTTAAAAAGAAAAAACTGAAATATCCCATGTACCTAAGTATTCAGAACCTTTAGGTTGAATATATTTTTATTAATCTTTTATTAATTTTCGTCAGGTAAAAAAACAGAACAAATCAGGATACAGAAAAAGAAAAAGGAGTAAAGGGGACCTAAACACAAGGTGTAATGGTTTACATCATAATACCAGGTGGTTTCAAAAGTATTCAATCCCTTTACTCAGTACTTTGTTGAAGCACATTTGGCAGCAGAGCCTCGAGTCTGGTGCCCGCCAATCCCGTCCTATGTGCCCGCCGATTCCCGCCCAATGTGCCCGTCGAGTCTCAGTGGGGCAGAGTGAAGCGAGGCCTGCATCTAGTGCTGCACTCTCCATTGCGTCCTGAGACTGTCTCACTCTCTCCACCCACCTCCTCCTTCTCTGGTTGTGGATCCCAGTGACTTGCAGGCAGCAAGGCAGGGAGGGACTAATCTTCTTCAGTCTCCACGCACATCCTTCTCCGGCACCAGTGGCCCTCGCCCACCGGCCCATGACATTGATTAGGCTGTCTCAGAGATCCATCCCATTCCACGGATGCCGTGCCTGCAGCGGCAGTGCCCAACCTCCTTTTCCGCCCGCGGCCCAGACCACTACCACTCACCACCACTCCGGGATATCATTAACAGGTGAGTAAATAGAATAAGATGGATAAGTGGAATAGAAGGTGACACAAGTCGGTGGCCGGGCACTGTGTCTGGGGGACAGGACAGTAATAATTGAAGCTGACAACTGAAGTGGGGCCGGGGGAATCAGTCTCTGATCATCTCCTATACTACGTCCACAGTCTCTAACCATCTCCTGTACCCTGTCTGCAGTCTCTGACCATCTCCTGTACCATGTCCGCAGTCTCTGACTGTCTCCTGTATCATGGCCGCAGTTTCTGACCGTCTCCTGTACCATGTCCGTAGTCTCTGACCGTCTCCTGTACCATGTCCGTAGTCTCTGACCGTCTCCTGTACCATGTCCGTAGTCTCTGACTGTCTCCTGTACCATGTCCGCAGTCTCTGACCGTCTCCTGTACCATGTCTGTAGTCTCTGACTGTCTCCTGTATTATGTTCGTAGTCTCTGACCGTCTCCTGTACCATGTCTGCAGTCTCTGACCGTCTCCTGTACCATGTCCATAGTCTCTGGCCGTCTCCTGTACCATGTCCGCAGTCTCTGACCGTGTCCTGTACTGTCTACAGTCTCTGACCATCTCCTGTGCTATTATGTACAATGTGATAATGACATTGTTGAAAAGGGGTGGAGCACGTGTGACCTTAAAATGATGCCCCACCTGAAAAAAGTTCTGCGGACACCCATGGTTCAAGTCAAGGCTCTGGCTGGTTCACTCTAGGACATTCACAGAGTTGTCCCATAGCCACTCCTGTGTTGTCTTGGCTGTATGCTTAGGATCATTGTCATGTTGGAAGTTGAACCTTCGGCCCAGTCTGAGCCTGGTCCTGAGCAATGTGGAACAGATTTTCACTGAGGATATCTGTACTTTGCTCCATTTGGCTGCCCAGTCTCCCAGTCCCTGCTGCTGAAAAACACCCCCACAGCATGATGCTGCCACCACCATGCTTCACTGTTGGGATGATATTGGGCAGGTGATGAGCAATGCCTGGTTTCCTCCCGACATACCATTTAGAATGGAGAGTAAACACTTTAATCTTGGTTTCATCAGGCGGATCTTGTTCCTCACAGTCTGAGAGTCCTTCAGGTGCTTTTTTGTAAATTCTAAGTGGGCTTTCATGTGTTTTGCACTGAGGAGAGGATTCCGTCCAGCCACTCTGCCATAAAGCCCAGATCGGTGGACAGCTGCATTGTTGGTTTTCCTTCTGGAACTTTGTCACATCTCCCCAAGGATCTCTGGAGCTCCTGACCCATGTCTTTGTCACCTCTTTTACTAAGGTCCTTCTCCCCCAAGTGCTCAGTTTGACCAGGCGGCCAGCTCTTGGAAGAGCCCTGGTTGTGCCAAACTTCATCCATTTGAGAATTATGGAGGAAGCCACTGTGCTCTTGGGAACCTTCAGTGCAACAGACAGTTTTTTGTAGTCCTCCCCAGATCTGTAACTTGCAATAATCTTGTCTCTGAGCTTTGCAGGTAATTCCTTTGACCTCGTTGCTTTTGCTCTGATACAGTATGCATTGTCAGCTGTGAGGCCTCTTATAGAGAGGCGTGTGCACCTTTCCAAATCATGTCCAATCAATTTACGTAATTTACCACAGGTGGGCTCCAATCAAGGAGTAGAAACATCTCAGCAACGTCAAGAGAAAGTGGAGGCACCTGTGCTAAATGTCAAGTGTTTTTGCAAAGGCTCTGAATACTTATGCCAATGTGATATTTCAGTTTTCCTTTTTCATACATTTGCAAACATTTCTAAAATTCAGTTTTTACTTTTTCATTATAGGGAACAGAACTGAGTATAGATTTAATGAATTTAAACAACTGTAATATCCGGCTGCAAGCTGCAACATAACAAATTTGAAAAAAGCGAAGAGGGTCTGAATACTTTATGAATGCACTGTATAAACAAAATATAATATTTGAGTCTCAATTATTGTTGAGACATCTCCACCTTTATTTGGCATTATGTGTTCTCACAGTATTTGCCTGGACCTTTGCAAGGTGCATTGGTTTTCTTCTACTCCCCATCCATTCTTCCCCATCTCCCTATTGTGTTCCTTTATTGTCCCACGGGCATTCTGATGGAGACCACAAGTAGCCATTTCAACACAGATTACATAGCCACAGCCCATTATTACTATTAGGCTAAGATTACACACATAGGTGTGTGCAGGGGGTGCACACCCTAATCTCCACTGCCTGGGCTTCAATCATACTGCCCCCCCCCTGCAGTGCTGCTGATATCCCCCCCCCTGCAGTGCTGCTGACATCCCCCCCCCCACCCCCCGTTGCTGTGGG
The DNA here is from genome assembly GCA_018402905.1 of Glandirana rugosa. Lineage (NCBI taxonomy): Eukaryota > Metazoa > Chordata > Amphibia > Anura > Ranidae > Glandirana > Glandirana rugosa. The sequence goes on along the minus strand of BLSH010377541.1, from coordinate 1,039,620 downwards.
GGGTATTTCAGGCTGGAGAGTGGGGTAGTAAAATTGTCATTTACCAGCGCCTTCCTTTTCTAAATGAACACAGTGAACACGTTCACTCACTGTGTTTAGTCATAACTGAAGCATAGTAAGGCGTGTCTGTTCGAGCTTTGGGGTACACACCCTAATGCAGTAGGCTGCACACACCTATGACCACAAAGTTGGGGGGGGGGGGGCAGACAGTCAATGTGCATTTTTACCACCCCCTCTGACTGCCCACTGGCAATGTGGCATGGCAGCCCCTCGGGTCTGTTCACAGGCTGCGATGCTTTGCTTTGCATTCAGGGGGTAGCAGTGTCACCTTCTGAACACCTGCAAATTGTCCCTCCCCCACCACTATGGATCGATTTTCAGAGGGGCAGTACAGCCTTATGAAACCTGCCCTGAGAAATTCCATATAGCCATATGAAGACAAGAAGTGACTACTGCAAAGAGGCTGCAGGAGATCAGCAGCACTGAGATGCAACACGGAATTCAAAAAAAGGTGAAAACAAGAATTTTATAAAAAAAATAAAATAACAAAAAAAAAAGTAAATCCAATCATTTATAATGCACAGCTGTTGTTGGTATATAAATACAGAGAATAAATACCAGCATATGAACAGATGACGCTATAATATTTATATAAAACCTCTTCACTTACAATATCTGTTGCCTCATAAACCCTGGCTTGGCATAATTTCATTTTGCTCATCATTTCTCAAACTATGAAATACGTGATTGGAGGATCAATTTACGGTTAATTGGCTCATCTCTCGGATTTCCACTCCGTCTACTGAGTCTGCTACTAGACGCTGCGCGTTCACCAGCCCATGTTCTGATATATAAAGTGCCGTGTAGCAGTCAATGATTATTAGTACAATTCAATTAAACACAGGAAATGTATTCAGAGCTTTTCTAGGGATATTTAAAAACCTAGCCTGGAGATCAGTCTCTGGTATAAAAAAATCACAATGATTATGCAAACTATGCGCCAAAAACAAACGCCACATCAACGTTTCCATTTCACTTAATAGACTAACGTTTACATTGTAAAGTAGTGATACGATATGCGATTATTACTATTATAAATAAATGTCATCCTGCACCTTCTACGCTGATCAGATGAGGCATAGCTTTCACAGGGAAAATCGAGCCATTCGCAAAATAGCTGCACGTAGCATTTGGTGAATGGCAAATATCAGCTCTAGATCAAATGTGGGCGATAGACTTACTTGTGATAACCTGTATTTAACCACTGCCCTGCCCAGGCCAATTTTCAGCTTTCAGCATTGTCACACTTGCGCAACATGCAACACTGTACCCAAATTAAATTTTTATCATTTTTTTTCACACAAATAGAGCTTTCCTTTGGTGGTATTTAATCACTACTGGGGTTTTATTTCTTGCTAAACTAACAAAAAAAGACCAAAAATTTTGAAAAAAACAAAACAAAACAGTTTTCATAGTTTGTAATAAAAGTTTGCAAACAGGTAATTTTTCTCCTTCACTGATGTGCGCTGATGAGGGTGCATTGATGGGCATTGATAGGCACTGCTAGGTTCCACTGATAAGGCATCACTGATGGGCACTGATAAGGTGGCACTGATGGGTACTGATAGGTGGCATTGATAGGTGGTACTGATGGATGGCACTGATGGGTGGCACTGATAGGCACTGGTAGGTAACACTGATAGGCAGCAGTGATGTTGAGTCACTGATGGGCACTGATTGGCAGCACTGATGGGTGGCACTGGTGGGCATTGATAGGTGGAACTGGTGGGCACTGATAGGTGGCACTGGTGAGTCCTGACCCCAATCTTATAGAACACCTTTGGGATGAATTAGAGCAGAGACTGCAAGCCAGGCCTTCTCATCCACATCAGTGCCTGACCTCACAAATGCACTTCTGGAAGAATGGCCAAACATTCCCATAGACACTCCTAAACCTTGTGGACAGCCTTCCCAGAAGAGATAAAGCTGTTATAGCTGCAAAGGGTGGGCCAACTCAATATTGAACCCTATGGACTAAGACTGCAATGCCATTAAACTTCCTGTGCGTGTAAAGGCAGAAGCCCCAATAATTTTGACAATATAGTGTATGTGTTTATAGGCATTTACAGGCAGGGGCATTTAGAGGCAGAAGTCTGAATGCACCAAAATCACATTCAGGAGAGGAGCTTTTGGGCAAAAAAAAAATGCCCAACGTGCCTAAACGCTAGGCACGTTTACTACTTGAGTGTTTATTCATTTCAATAAAATAAATGACTATTCTGGTCAATGAAATGAACGAGCACCCAAAAGCTTAATGCTCCTGAGCGCATTAAAACAATCTTTGAAAAACGCAGCTATAGGCGTGTTTTTAACGCTGCTTTTATCCTGTCAGGAGAAAAACGTTCAGAAGAGCCTAGTGTGCATGAGGCCAAAAGTCTCTTCAATGGCACACCAAACACAACTGCGCAGAGCTGTGCAGAATTGTGCATTTGTTCCATGTTCATCGCATGTGAAACGCGTAAATGCAACTTAATGGAACAATTACAGGCTTCTGTGTGCTGTGAAGGGGAGGTGCAATGTGTTGTTACAAAGCACTGCACTGTTTCTTTTTTTTATTGAAATGCCACAAAACAACATTTCAGTCATCTGTATAATCTCATCGCATTGTGATGTAGTGAGTTGCAACATGCTGCACCGCATTAAAATGCAGCTTTTTCTTTTTTTAGTGCACACCAGCGCAGCCCACAGTGGTGGCTGGTGCTCAAACAAACTGAAGAATTCTGAAAAAACAAAAAATAACCCCACCAATTGCAGCCTCACTGTGCCCATCAAATGTAGCCACTGTGCCCATCAATTGCAGCCACTGCGCCCATCAATTGCAGCCACTGTGTTCTTCAAATGCAGCAACTGTACCATTAAATGCAGTCACTGTACCATCTATTGCAGCCACTGTGCTATCAAATGCAGCCACTGTGCCATCAATTGCAGCCACTCTGCCCATCAATTGCAGCCACTCTGCTATCAACTGCAGCCACTGTGCCCATCAAATGCAGTCACTGTGCCCATCAAATGCAGCCACTGTGCCCATCAAATGCAGCCACTGTGTCCATCAAATGCAACCACTGTGCCATCAAATGCAGCCACTGTGCCATCAAATGCAGCCACTGTGCCCATCAAATGCAGCCACTTTGCCATCAAATGCAGCCACTGTGCCATCAAATGCAACCACTGTGCCATCAAAATGCAGCCACTGTGCCCATCAATTGCAGCCACTGTGCCATCAATTGCAGCCACTGTGCCCATCAATTGCAGCCACTGTGCCATCAATTGCAGCCACTGTGCTCAACAAATGCAGCCACTGTGACCCCCCCCCCCCGCGGCATTTAACCAGCATACACCTGCCCACCCGCTCGTTGTCTGACCGGCACTTACCCCATCTTGGTGGCAGGTCAGGCAGCGGGTGACGGCAGCGAGCTGTGGGACGGGCAGCGGGCCAGGCAGCGGTGAGCTGTGAGTCAGGCAGAGGCGGCTCCTGTGTCCTCCATGCTTCCGCCGTGTGTCTCTTCTTTCCTCCTGCTAGGCGTTCAATAGGATCGCCTGTCCTTTCAGCCAATTAGGTGACGGGTATCAGACCCGTGCTTCCCGATGGCAGAGAGGCGGTTCAGTGTTAGAAAAGCGAATATTCATTTGCTTTTCTAACACACCTGAGTGGGCTCCGAGCACCCTGAGCACACCCTATTTTGAAGCCTATTAGAGCCTATGTCTCTAATCAGGTGCTTCAAAAAAACACACCCCCGCCGCTACATTTCATGCGACTGGTGTCCTGAAAGGGGCCGGACGCATGAATGGGTGGCCGCGGTGACCATGGATAGATTCATGCTATGAATCTATCCATTACTCATATAGGGGGTGGCATGATAGAGGGGGCGGGGCCCGTGAACTCTTAATGGAAGGGTCGCCACTGGCAGCACATAGGTGTGAACCAAACTAATAGGACATAAGGCAAACAGCCTTTTCTTTGCACTGGGATTGCTCTGGGCAATGCTGCACAAAGCGTTGGGCTCTCTGGTAAAAGTGATGACTTTTACACGGCTTTGAAAGCCTCCCCTCTGCCTCTTGAGGTACCCAGGCCCTCCTGTTCCTCTGGGGAAGCCCAGGACTATGGTAAATTGCTCTAACGTTGAGAAAGAGAGGAGATTGGTTATTCAGGTCCCTGATGCCCCCTGAGACGAATGAACACAGAAGCAACATGTTGTCACTTATTGGTTCAGAGCTATCATTTTCCTGCCTTTGTAGCTGCGGAAGCAGCTAATCAAGAACGACCGGTGCTTAACTAGCTGGCGCAGTGGAGGGCAGGGGAGGCACTATAAAATCATTTTTTAGAAAGCCATACTACAGCTTCCATCAATAAAAAACACTCTATGAATGAAGGAGGTGGTCCTTTCATTACCCCCCCCCCCCTCATCCTCCATTCATAGATTATTTTTCATTGCTGTACAGCTTTTATGAATAGATGAGGGAGGTGGAAAGGGCGTGCATGGTCAGCACTCTTGATGAGTGCCTATGACAAGTCCAGCAGCTATATTAACCCCCGCAGCACCAGTAGATTACCACTGCTGGGGAGTAGGGGAAGGAGCATGAGCTGGAAAATTTCAACACCGCTGGCACCAGCACAAGGGACTCTTCTAATTGAATGTAAGTACTGTCCCTTGTGTGAACTGATAAATAAATGTTTACTAAACCTAGGTTTTAAGGGTGTAACATAAAATTACCTGAATGGAGGGGTTCTCCCCAAATTTGGCACAGTTGTACCTGGCTCTGCCTGCACATTCATGTCATTCATTCACAGGAATTTGTAAATGAAAAAACTACAAGTCCCTTCTGCCACTGCAGCACCGAGGGACATTTAGTTCTCAATGGAGCACAAGTGCCGTGACATCACCACACTTGTAGTCCATGAACACTTTTGTCAGCGTCGTAGCTGAAGGTCCTTACAGAGTTGACCCTGGAGGAAGACTCTGCAGGAGCCAGAGCATTGCACACACAATCCACTGATCACAAAATAATATCAAAAATGTTGACTGCACCTATCCATGTGCATTCCATAGACGCAGCCAACATTTTAGATTTTATTTTGTGTGCAGTTGTGGGAACGCAATTACCATATTTATTAGCATAGAAGCAAAATGAGGGTCAGTGCTCATCTGCAGCCTCACCATCAATGCACCCTGATCAATGCCCATCTGCAGCCTTTCCATTGCCCATCATTGCATCCTGATCAGTGCCCATCTGCAGCCCCTCCATTGCCTACCAATGCAGCCTGATTAGTGCCCACCTGCAGCCTCATCATTGCCCATTAATGCAGCCTGATCAGTGCCCATCTGCAGCCTCACCATTGCCCATTAATGCAGCCTGAACAGTGCCCACCTGCAGCCTCACCATTGCCCATTAATGCAGCCTGAACAGTGCCCATCTGCAGCCTTACCAGTGCCCATTAATGCAGCCTCACCATTGTCAATCGATGCAGCCTAACTAGTGCCCATCAATGCAGCATCACCATTGCCCATCAATGCAGCCTGATCAGTGCCCATTAATGCAGCCTCACCATTGCCCATTAATGCAGCCTGATTAGTGCCCATCTGCAGCCTCGCCATTGCCCATTAATGCAGCCTGATTAGTACCCATCTGCAGCCTCATCATTGCCCATTAATGCAGCCTGATCAGTGCCCATCTGCAGCCTCCCCATTTTCCATTAATGCAGCCTGATCAGTGCCCATCTGCAGCCTCACCATTGCCCATTAATGCAGCCTGATTAGTGCCCATCTTCAGCCTCGCCATTGCCCATTAATGCAGCCTGATCAGTGCCCATCTGCAACCTCACCATTGCCCATTAATGCAGCCTGATCAGTGCCCATCTGCAGCCTCACCATTGCCCATCAATGTAGGCTGATCTGTGCCGGATTACACAGAGGGATCTCGGCGCTTGCAGTCACACACAGTCCCGCCTCCTGGACCGGCTCCTATGATAGACAGAACAGTGTTCCATTTAGGAGCAGACTGACAACTCATGGGGCCCCCGGGCAATGGGCGCTGCCTGAGGGCTCGGGGTCAGTAGGGGGCCCCATGAGCGGTTCTACGCATAGTATGGACGGGCACCACATTTAGGTCTGACTGAATAATGTGTCCACTGACAAATTATTCAGATAGGCATGTGGCTGAGAGCGGAACCTGGCGGAATGAGGAGCCGGGGTAAACATGTACCCAATGAGCAGCGGACTGCTTGTGACAGTGTTCGGAGCAGAAGAGGATGCAGCGGCGGCAGCCTCAGAACCCTAAAGTAGGTCACCTGTGAGGCTGTGATGTAGTGGCAGAGGCAGAGCAGGTCAGGGAACCAGGGCTGTGGTGGTGCCTCGCTACATGTTGCTTGTGATGGATCCGCGGGCAGCAGAAGGTGAGAGGACTCGATACTGACTCCTTCACCACTGCTGATTATCAGGGAAGCCTGCACCCTGTTATTAAATGTAATATGGTAATCTATATAATTCTGAGGGAGGGGTGATCTCCCAGTGTATTGATGGGGGGGGCATAGGGGGTCCGGTCCCCTGGTGTAGTATGGGGGGATAGGGGAGCC
>BLSH010377541.1:1015510-1032178 GCA_018402905.1 Glandirana rugosa | reverse complement strand
CCACCCCTCACTTCCTCACCCTCTACCTCCCACCCCTTTCTAACACTTCTCTCTCACCCCCGTCTCTTTCACCACCCTTCTCTCTTACCCCTCCTCTTATCTCACCCCCTCTCTCTTTCACCCTTCCTCCTCTCTCACCCTTCCTTCTGTCTCTCACAACCCCTTTCTCATCCCCCACCCCACCCCCCTCCTTCTCTCCCCTTCCAGTAAAAAGTTGTGGGGGGTTGACAACCCTGTCAGGAAGGAGCTGAGTGGGAGACAAATGGCCGCACAAGACAATTAACCTCTCAATCATCGAGCAACTTTACTGTACTATATAAGCAGCAGGCGCTACCTACAGCCCCACACCTAATGCTTGCCGCATGTGCATATGCCACATTTATTTCCCTAATATTACAGCCAAAATGATGACCTTGCACGCAGGCCCATTGCATCATAAAAATGGTTGCCATGTGGCAGCCATCTTTAAACCTGAAAGTGCCCAGTGGCTTCTACGGAAAGAAGCTGGTAACTTTCATGTAGGCTATGCTTCAGTAGATATTCAAATGCCCCCTCTATGCAGTGAGGCTGCAATATGTAGGTGAGGCTTTGTGTGGATTTGGCTTGAGTGTGGGCAGGGACATAGGATAGGGGGCCCCATTATCTCCTATTGCCCAGGGGCCCCATGAGTTGTCAGTCCACTCCTGGGTCCAATGCCGGGACATGTGACGTCTATCCTAGAAGCCAGTCCAGGAGGTGGGACTGTGTGTGTCTGCAAGCACAGAGTACACAGGAGATCCTGGCTTTGTGTAATTCGGCGGCCCTCGCCCCCTCCTTCCCATCTGAGGCAGCCAGGTACAATATCGGCATATGACACTCACACATGATTTGCCCTCTATTTTCAGCGGGAAAAAGTGCGTGCTATATGCTGATAAATACGGTATTTGGTTGCAGCCATCAGACACAAGTTAGAAGTGAGGTACACATTAGGCTAGGGAGCGCGGGATAATACACACCTGTTTTATTAATCCACTGATCACGTTACAATGCTTTGCAGGCTCCAATGCAAATTGATAATAATTGCACATTTTTATTTTTTTTTAAGTAATCAATACTGGGTGCATTTATTTGGTCATTTATTAGTTATTTAATTAGTTAGTTAGTTAATTTTGCAAAAGGTGCACTATGTCTTTAAGTGCTTGTTCACACGTGCTTGAATCTCTGAAGAGCGATCTGCGTTTGGATGGCTCTTCAGAGAGCATTTGCAAGGCAGTGAGCTGATGCTGTTTTGAGCCCTTGAACCCTGCACTAGAGCACCACATTTACATGCATTGCACACAGTTGTAGGGAGTTTGTACTTGAATGGGTCATGCTCGGTAGGTGCAACAGGGTATAATTCCTGCCGCAAAGCAATCACTGGTGTGGCATTTATACAGTCCCAGCCGCTGCCTCTGCATATAAAGAGAGAAGGGTTGGGGGGGTGGTAAAAATACAACTGGGTTTCACTGCCCCTCAATCGTTAGTGTGAGCGAGCCCTACGGGGTGATAATTAGCAAGTTATTTTTTGATTTATGATAAGTATTACAATCTTGTGATTGGTCAAAAGTAAATAACACAATAACACAGTATAAGACGTAACGCAAGGGATTGACTCCAATATCCAACACGGCATGCTGGAACTTCTGCCTATTAAAAGATTTCTATGGCTTCCAGGGACGCTTTGTCCCATGTGCAATGCTGTCAGAAGATCACAGTGGTAGCATGTTTACTACAGTTGTAAAATCAAGCTATTTGAGTTGTAAATGCTCCCTATATCATACTGTATCTAACACGCAGGGTAAGGAGGATTGCAGCAGTTGCTGCGTATTGAAACTGTGATATTTCCAGGAATACATTTGAACAGGTGCCGTCCCTAGAAATCAGCAGCCAATGGCAACTACAAAAAACTAAGAAGGTTTTTATAGACAACAAGGTCTCCTTCATCCCAGATTACATATAAAACGCACACATGTATTGAAGCATGCTGACATGTGTTTTTTTAACACATATATTTTAATATGTTTTTTTTTGTGCAGACACATCAAGGGTCAAAATACTAACATCCTTTTTTTTTTTTCTTTTTACATTTTCCTCAACAGACACCAACACACTAGTGTGGCGTAATTGGGGCGCATAGCCAGCAATTGATTTTTAGACACGTGCAATTTGTTTCATTACAAAGACTCTTTTGACGAATGCATACAAAAATGAATTTTCAGAAAGAACGAAAATCCGAAAGAACGAAAATCCAAAAGAATGAAAATCCAAAAGAACAAAAACCTGAAAGAACAGAAATCCAAAAGAATGAAAAAGATTCAACATACATATTTAACCACTTCAGCGCCAAAAGGATTTCCCATGTTAGGACCAGAGCACTTTTTGCGATTCGGCACTGCGTCGATTTAACTGACAATTACCCAAACAAAATTTGCGTCCTTTTTTCCCACAAATAGAGCTTTCTTTTGGTGGTATTTGATCCCCTCTGCGTCATTTCTGATCACCGCTATAAAAAAAAAGTGTGCCAATTTTGCAAAAAAGAATATATTACTTACTTTTTGCTAAAATACAAATCCAAAAAAAAAAAAAAACAAATGTATTCATCGGTTTTGGCAGATTTATATTCTGCCTGATATTTTTGGTAAAAAAAAAATCGCAATTGGCGTTTATTGATTGGTTTGCGCAAAAGTTGCCGCGTTTACGGATGATGAGAATTAATTTCTGGCGTTTTTCCAATTTACTTATTTTTTTACTAGTAATGGCGGCAATTTGTGATTTTTATCAGGACTGTGATATTGGATACCAGTGACAGGGATCAGTAGATCTCTTAGATGCTGCCTGAAGTGGGGGTAACCGCAGTGTTTACTTCAGCGGGTCCCCATGTTTCTTCTGTGGTAGGCAATCGCGGCTCGCCGGCATACATCGGGTCCGCCTGAGCCGCAGGCACACTCCTGCAGAGTGCAGCGGGCACAAGAGCGCATGGAAGCTGTATTGATAGATGCCACGCAGCTGAGAATGGTTAAGGCTCCTTTCACATTAGCGTGTGTCCAAAGTCACATGATTTCCAGTGCAACTTTAAAGCAGGAGGAGAGAGCCAGGAGGAGGTGCGGGCTGTGCTCTCTCTCCCCTCCTCCTCATAAGCTCACACATAATGAAGGGGAGGGGGTGCAATTTCTCATCTTGTCCCGGCACTGAGTGCAGGCACCTTTACAAAGTCGCTGCAACTTTACGTTGCAGTGATTTGAATGAGTGCCATTGAAAAGAATGGTGCATGATTTGTCAAGCGTCTCTGATGTCCAAAGTTGCATGACAAATCACACATTTGTTTAACCAGCTGGATATTTTTAAGACTTGTATTAAAACTAAAAACAAAAAATGTAACATATTGCAACATACTAATCTTTAGCCTAGGTTCACACTGGAAATGCAAGATCCTTGTGCGTTTCCCACGCCGTATTTAAATCGCACTGCAGTGGGTGTCAGAGTAGTTTTAATGACACCCCAAACACAGGTCGCAAACATAGTAGGTTACAGTGCGGTTACAAAATTGGAAGACTTTTGTGAGGATGCAGTGAGATTTGCGTCCATTCTAAATGAATAGGCTCAAATTGCACAGCACTGATTCATAGTTACATAGTTGGTCAGGTTGAAAAAAGACACAAGTCCATCCAGTTCAACCAATAAAAGGGGGAAAAAATATATCATACAATTCTATATACAATCCGTCACCCGCAGTTGATCCAGAGGAAGACAAAAAAACCCAGCAAATTGATCCAATTTGCTATAGCGGGGAAAAAAATTCCTTCCTGATCCCCCGAGAGTAGACATGTGCAGAGCAAAAAAAAATAGATTTCTTTCGATTCGTTATTTGCATAAATTTGTTTAGTTAGATTTGTTTCCTTTGTTTAATTCATTTTCGGAATTTGTTTTGTTTATTGGTTTTAGAATTGATTCCAAAAGTTTTCAAATCAATTTCGAATTCGAATCGTTTTCCAATTTCCAAGGAGAATGGGGTGGAGTGGAAAGTGGAGGAATAAAATGGAAAAGGATAGAATACAATAGAGGGGAATATAACAGAAAATGAAAGAATATAATGTGGTGGAGTGAAACAAAGCTGTTTTACTCTGTGGTACTCTATTCTTTTGTTTTCTGTTATATTCTTTTCTAGTCTATTGTTTTTTTTCTGTTCTATTTTGTTCTCTTTGGAAATTTGAAAACTATTCGAATTTGAAAACTTTTTGAATTGAATTTGAAAACGACTCCAATTCGTAAAGTATTCGAAAACTATTCGAAAATGATTCGAATTTCGTCTGAATTTTAATTGGGAACAAAACTAACCGCACATGTCTACCTGAGAGGCAATCTGATGTTCCCTGGATCAACTTTACCTATAAATGTTAGTATCCAGTTATATTATCTACACTTAGGAAAGAATCCAGGCCTTTCTTAAAACAATCTACCATGCTGGCCAGAACCACCTCTGGGGGGAGTCTATTCCACATTTTCACAGCTCTAACTCTGAAGAAACCTTTCCGTATTTGGAGATGAAATCTTTTTTCCTGTAGACGTAGAGTGCCCCCTTGTCCTTTGTGATGACCTTAAAGTGGTGGTATCCCCTCCAATGTGGCAAGGCCGGTGCAAGGATTTTCGACACCCTAGGCGAAACCTCATTTTGCCGCCCCATTGGCCCCGTCCCTGACTCCACCCCCTTTGCCCTGCCCATGTACACAGACCTACCTGACCCCTGCACTAAGCTACCTGACCGTTACATTGACCTACTGGAGACTGGTGGGAGACGGAGAGTAGGGAAACCATCGGCCAGGCGCCCTAGGCGGCCGTCTACTCCGCCTAGTGGTAGAGCCGGCCCTGCCTGTAGGTAAAATTAATATCTCCTAAAGCTATATGGTTTAGGAGATATTCCCCCTGCAAGTAGCCGCTGCGCTAGGCCGGAAACCTTGCTGGAAACACAGGCCAGTGACTCCTCACGGTTCCGGCCACTCACAGTGTCGGAGCCGAGTACTCAGAAGCAACATCTGAGGAAAGATGTCCGCTCCCTCAGAAAACGGTGTTCAAACCACACATGTGAGGTATCGCCGTGATCGTTATAGTGAGTGCAATAATTTTAGCACCAGACCTCCTCTGTAACTCAAAACTGGTAACCTGTAGAAATGTTTAAACTTCACCAATGGAGATTTTTAAGTGCCAAAGCTTGTCGCCATTTCTCGAGCGGGCGCAGTTTTGAAGCATGACATGTTGGGTATCAATTTACTCGGCATCACATTATCTTTCACAATATAGATAAAAATTGGGCTAACTTTAGTGTTGTCTTATTTTTTAATTCAAAAAAGTGATTTTTTTCCCAAAGAATTGTGCTTTTTAGACCGCTGCGCAAATACGGTGTAACATAAAGTTTTGCAACGACCACCATTTTATTCTCTAGGGTGTTCGAAAAAAAATATAATGTTTGGGGGTTCTAAGTAATTTTCTAGCAAAAAAATTGATTTCAACTTGTAAACACAGAATCTCAAAAAGAGGCTCTGTCCTTAAGTGGTTAATATTTAGAAAGCTTTGGGTACCAAAATAGTATCTGATTTTGTAGGTAGGTTTAGTCTCCAAACATGGAAAAACAGTGTACTAAGGTAATGGACCATAGTATTTAGCATACAGTATCTTCCCAAGACCTCCTGCTCTCTAGCTCCTTGTTACCGCCTCCCATGCTCGCCTACAGGACTTCTCCAGAGCCTCTCCCATCCTCTGGAACTCCCTGCCCCAGTATGTCCGGTCAGCCGCTACCCTGTCCGCCTTTAGGCGATCCTTGAAAACTCACTTATTCAGGGAAGCCTACCCCATCTCCACCTAAGACCTGTGCTTGAGTCACCTCTATCAGATCATCCCCTGCAGCTATTACCTTTTGTACCACCTCCCCCTCCCTTTAGATTGTAAGCTCCATGAGCAGGGCCCTCCTATTCCTTCTGTATTGAACTGTATTGTAATTGTACTGTGTCCCTTCTTTATTGTAAAACACTGCGCAAACTGTTGGCGCTATACAAATCCTGTATAATAATAATAATAATAATAGTATTTACATTGCTTTAGTAAGGCATTTATAGCAGAATGCTTATAAGAGCCACATGCAAAATAACATCAAATAAGCTAGAACATTTAAAATAAATCAAAATCAAATAAATAAAAAAAGTATAATTTGCCAATCTGTAGCAGTTTTTTTTTCCCCTTTGGGATAAAGAATTTAGATAAATTAATAAATGCCAATCATTGTAAGCACCCTGGTAAGTGGTAAATGATTAGCCTCAATATTCTAACTGCCACTTTTGCTGGGCAGCTTAGTCTGTTAACCCCTTGACGCCGGCTGTATGCAAATATGTGGCTTCTCTGCGCCTGTTCCTTAGTGCCTAGAGGCTGCATATTTGCATTAACTGCCCCCAGTATAACCTGTGCTGAGAGTGCGCGCACTGCGCACTCCTGGCACACTTACTGTCGCTTTGCTGAAAGGGAGCGATCGGGAGTTTTCGGACCACGTGACTGGCTGTGATCTTAAGCCGCGCCCCACCTGCCAGGGTCATAAACCTCTTAAAGTGCCAAGAAGTTGAAAAAGAACAGACTTACTGGCTGGATCACTAGGTGAAAATAAAGGAGCAAATAGATTAAAAAAAAAGAAAAAGAATGCAGTCACCACATCTAAGAATTGGTAAGATACAATATAATAAATTTTTCTTTCTTGAGTGTAATACCGCTTTAAACCATTGTTCCCACCACTGGCCAATATCTGCCTATAAATCGATCCTCTGGACATCACTTGGAGAGTCCAATATGCTGATGGCTTTGCTGGCCATTGAAGAAGGATTTTTCGTGCCAACTGAATATTGCTAATGAAAGGAAGTTCCAATAATTGAATAATAGGCATCAGACAAGGAAATATATATGCAGATGTGTAGCCCATCCTATAAGGCAGATAATAGGCACACATCAGTATAAGGATAGCTATTGTTTAACAAAAAAAAAAGTGACAGTTATCTTCAGGTGAGTCCAGTAACATTTGAGAATGACCGTCCCATGGATAAAATAAAGATCCTTAACGTGTTTTCAGATCTTTATGAATTGAGCCTTATGTCTTCTATGTGCATAAAGGTACAGATTACACAAAACATCATCAGCCCATCCATCCATTCAATGATGTCTGTGGCTACCTTAAAGTAAACCTGTAAGACCTGCGATACGACAACTGCCATTGCTGCCTTGTATTCAACAGGTGAGGGTTCTGGCGTCATCATCCTGATCCTGGCACTGACCTGCAACAAGCATGCAAGGATGGCAGTACAGACTTCACTGGCCGCATGCTTGTTCCAGGTCAAGATGACCACGTCAGACCCTTTTAAATACAAGTCAGCAATGACAATGGCTATATTTTTCTCTTCTTTAAGTCAGGCAGAGCGGTCTGCTGGCACTTGTAGTCCACCGATAGCCGGAGGACCACCGCATTCTCTGCCCAGGATCTAAAATGCGAAGAACAAAGTACTCACGTGTGGTAGTATCCATAGTGCTGCACAGAATTATGCGCCCCATCCTCCGCTTCCATTAACAGGTAGTCCTGGCTCTCATTCCTTAGAGCTGTGATGGGACAGTTGTTATTCCTGGGCACAGAAGGCTCGCACTGGCTCATGGTAACTCCAATAATCCTTTGCTGCAAGTCTTGCACAGGCAGGTCAAGGCACCTGTCAGTGAATGAGATTCCCCAGGCAGGGAGGCAGCTTCATGGGTAGAGGATGGAAGGATGCTCCGCACATCAGGAGCACACAGCCAATTTCTGCTCCTTCTTCAACAGCCTGCATGCTTTTTATTGCTGCTCTGCTCCCCAGATATGGTACTCTCTGTCATCACACGCCCCCTAGCGGCACACAGAAGAATGCAGCCTGGACAAGTCTGCTCTTTTCTCATTGATCAGATCTCTTTCATTTAAATACATTAGGCTGGGAAAAGAAATCATTTTTTAGTATTCATTTGTGGCTTGGTCAATTATAGGACTGTCATAAATGACTGTTTAAAATCATCAGTCTATGCTATAGGGCAGCCTTTCTCAACCTTTTCAACACCGAGGAAGCCTTGAAATAATTCTCCGGTCTCAGGGAACCCTTGTTAAAAATTAAAAATCTACAACTCCTGATACATTAATGTGATGTCAATGGGAAGAATGCTCCCTACACTTGTGGTCATTGCCAAGAATTACCCCTTACAGATAGCTAAAAAGACCAATGATGTCATTGGGAATTTATCTGAAAGGCAGAAATTGACCATTGCTCAAGGAACCCCTAGCAACCTCTGGAGGAACCCTGGTTGAGAAACCCTGCTATAGCGTATTGGTTTTATCAAAATTCCATTGTACTAAAATGATAAATTATGGATAGCAGCTCCATTACAGATTCAGTTAAAAATATACATTTAAAGGGTAACTCCACGTTCATGGGGAAAAAAAATAGCAAATAAATAAAAAATAATATAGCGTGTACAATTACGATACAAGTCATATTGTAATTGAATGATATTTAAAATGACCTTTCCTTTTCAATCTGCAGCTCTATAATTTCCAGAGAATGCATTGCGATATGGCAACCTAGAGCTGTTCTGTACACAGAGTGTGTACAGACCACTCCCCAGAAACATAATTTCCTGCTTGTGTGATTGGCTCACCAATTTTCCCAGAAGTCTGCACTAAGATACAAGTCAGATTTCAGGCATCCCCTGCAACAAAAATGCAATTTTTGCAGAAAGACTTTTAATAGGAGCATGTCTAAAGGGATGGAGGCCAGGCATTAGTGCCCAGCAGCTGCACACCTGACAGTGATTTATGAAACCACTCCCATTAGCCCCACTCAATACAGAGGCACAGAGGAACAAGCAGGGATTTCTAAAGAATAACAAAAGGCAGGAATCTGCAACAACATTTGTTATAATCCTTGCAATGTACATAGATCACCCAGAGGGGAATGTTTTTTCTTAACAAAAGTGGAGTTACGCTTTAAGAGAGAGTTTTTCTTATTATCATTAGCAGAAGGCAGCTAGTGTGATTATCAGGGACACATTGACATATATTACAGTATACAGTGCCATCAATTTACACTGCGCTTTACATATACTGTGCATTCACATTAGTCCCATGAGCTTACAGTCTAAGCATACATACAGTGAAACCGGGAAGTATTCACAGCACTTTTACACTGTTACAGCCTTATTCCAAAATGGATTAAATTCATTATTTTCCTCAAAATTCTACAAACAATACCCCATAATGACAATGTGAAAGAAGTTTGTTTGAAATCTTTGCAAATTTATTAGAAATAAAAAAGGAAAAAAATCCCATGTACATAAGTATTCACAGCCTTTGCTCAATACTTTGTTGAAGCCCCTTTGGCACCAATTACAGCCTCGGATCTTTTTCAATATGATGCTACAAGCTTGGCACACCTATTTTTGGACAGTTTCTCCAATTCTTCTTTGCAGGACCTCTTAAAGCGGAGTTCCACCCTAAAGTGGAACTTCCGCTGGTTGGATTCCTCCCCCCCTCAGGTGTCACATTTGGCACCTTTCGGGGGGGAGGGGGAAGAGGACACCTGTCTTTAGACAGGTGTCCTTTTCCACACTTCCGGGAGCTCTGGCCGGCGGACGCGGCCGCTGACGTCAGAAGCCCGGCTCCCTCCTCCCTGCTCGCTCTGCTACTGGCCGCCTGGCCAGTAGCAGAGCGTGGCAGAGCTCGCGCATGCGCGGTAAGGTGCCCGGCGTGAAGCTGTACTGCTTACACGTCCGGGTTCCCTTACCCGCGATGGAGGCGGCTGCACCCGTCCCCCGATCCGAAGATCGGCGGCGGGTGCCGACATCGCTGGAGTCCAGGACAGGTAAGTGTCCTAATATTAAAAGTCAGCAGCTACTGTATGTGTAGCTGCTGACTTTTAATTTTTTTTTTTTAGCCCGGACCTCCGCTTTAAGCTCCATCAGGTTGGATGGGAAGCATCAGTGCACAGCCATTTTCAGATCTCTCCAGAGATGTTCAGTCGGGTTCAAGTCTGGGCTCTGGCTGGGCCACTCAAGGACATTCAGAGAGTTGTCCCATAGCCGCTTCTTTGTTATCATGGCCGTGTGCTTAGGGTCGTTAACCTGTTGGAAGATGTACCTTCGCCCCAGTCTGAGGTCCAGAGTGCTCTGGAGCAGGTTTTCATCAAGGATGTCCCTGTACATTGCTGCATTTATCTTTCCATTGATCCTGACTAGTCTCCCAGTTACTGCTGCTGAATAACATCCCCACAGCATGATGCTGCCACCACCATGCTTCACTGTAGGAAAGGTATTGGCCAGGTGATGAGCGGTGCCTGGTTTCCTCTAGACATGATGCTTGCCATTAAGGCCAAATAATTCAATCTTTGTTTCATCAGACCAGAGAATTTTGTTTCTCATGGTCTGAGAGTCCTTCAGGTGCCTTTTGGCAAACTCCAGATGGGCTGTCCTGTGCCTTATACAGATGAGTGGTTTACGTCTGGCCACTCTACCATTCAGGACTGATTGGTGGAGTGCGGCAGAGATGGTTGTTCTTCTGGAAGGTTCTCCTCTCTCCACAGAGAAACGCTGGAGCTCTGTCAGAGTGACTATAGGGTTCTTGGTCACCTCCCTGACTAAGGCCCTTCTCCTTTGATTGCTCAGTTTAGCCACTAGGAAGAGTTCTAGTGTTTCCAAACTTCTTCCATTAACGGATGATGGAGGATGAGGCCACTGTGCTCATTAGGACCTTCAATGCTGCAGAAATTTTTCTGTACCTTTCCCCAGGTCTGTACCTCAATACAAACCTCTCTCGGAGATCTACAGACAATTCCTTTGACTTTATGGCTTGGTTTGTGCTTTGACATGCGCTGTTAACTGTGGGACCATCTCAAGGATGATCAGTGGAAATAGAAAACACCTGAGCTCAATTTTGAGTGTCATGGCAAATGCTGTGAATACTTACATACATGTGATTTTTTTTGTTTTTTTATTTTTAATAAATTTGCAAAGACTTCAAACAAACTTCTTTCATGTTGTCATTATGGGGCATTGTTTGTAGAATTTTTAGGAAAATAATGAATTTAATCCATTTTGGAATAAGGCTGTAACATAACAAAATGTGGAAAACGTGAAGTGCTGTGAATACTTTCCAGATGCACTGTACCTGACTGGCATACATACCCATATTAGGGTAAATTTGGAAAGAAGCCAAATAACATATAAGCACGTCTTTGGATTGAGGGGGGAAACCCAAGCAAATATAGGAAGGACCTGCAAACTCCATGCAAATAGGGTCCTAGCTGAGGTTCCAATATGGACCCCTTGCACACTGCAATGCAGAAGTGCTAAGAAGTGCTAAACTTCTGACCCATTTAGATGTTTTGTCCCTGGATGTGTACCTAATTTTTTTAAACACAGTACCATAAAATATAATTTATATTTTTGTGCAAATTAATTTAAAACCCAGCTCAAAAAAATGTAAAAAAATCTTCCTTGCAGTGGAGCTGTGCCCACACTGCACGGGTTGACTGCTCGTTTAGTTCTAGGAGGCATGCAAAAGAAACTAGTCTAAAAATAAATGACAAGAAATGGCGCCACCACTAGTGCAAAATATTAAGAAATGTGCATATAGAGTTAAGCTGCTCCCTTTATTAGAGTCGTTACCCTCACCAAAATGTGTTAAAATAAATGAAAAGGATGTGGTGCTACCCCGTAATTACATTAAATAAATAAACAATAGACCATAAGTCACAAAAATGAATGTACATAAAAAATATATCAATACTGTGCGAAAAAATTCCAAGAAAGTTCATAAAAAGCCCATGGCTTTCAATGAATAATGGTAAAAATGAGAAGTCTCCAAATAAACAGTCCATCCACCATGCTCAGTAAAGTGAAAAATATATAATCCAAAGCTCTTATCTTCAATTTAAAATGCTCCACCACAACTCGTGTTATGAGAAGTGCAAACTCACCAGAAATAAAAATCAAAGGAGCCTCTTATTATATTAGGGTATCTCCAATCAGCAGTAGATGAGTGGAAACACTGCCTCTATGCATGAATATATCCCTTCAGAAGTACCACCAAACAGACTCGGAAAGAAAAGATAAATGTTCATTGCGCAATATGTTTATTCAATGAGACAAATGATTACAAGCAGAAAGTTTTCAACTCACATTTGGAAGTGCTGTTTGCCAGCACCAGCATGTACAGCTTGCAGATTAAACACCGGCTCCTTGCAGCGCGGCATGCGTTCCAACACACGGAACCACCAAACCGGAAGTCACGTCAATCAAAGGCGGGTGCGGCCTCTATGCATTTCATGTACTGACACATTAGGAAGATCCCTGATGATGTGTCACTACACGAAATGCATTCAATTACAGTATGACTTGTGTCGCAATTGTATACGCTAGCTAGATTATTATGAATATTATTTAGACCTTGCCAGAAGGGTGATCATTTTAATTCTGTTTCAGCGCTATTCGAGCTGCTGCTATCCAGACATCTTTGTGATTTCTAATTTTAATGCCAAGTCCCACCCCCCCCCCCCCCCATATCTTTTTTTTATATACCTTCCTTTTTTAGATGTCTTCAGGCTAGTCACGTGACTTAAGGGTCCGCTTTCTGTTTGGATCTTTTGCCAGCAGTGCCCAGTTCTCAATGCAGAGAATAGTGCTGATTTGGTGACATCTGCACTGTTTTCTTCATTGTATTATTGCACTGTAAGTGCAGGGAGCTGTGGTGACTCCCCTTCAGGTTACGGGTCCATGATACTTTGCATTCACACTATGTCCTTAATCTTCTAAAGATGAACAAGGCCCTGAAGACAGAACACTATAGATCATCTAGTGGTGGAAAGGAATTACACCAAGTGCCAGTGCAAGTGTGACTTTCATTTTAAACCCCTGCTGGGGAACTTGTTAAAGCGGTAGTAAACCCATGCATTTAACAGGTTAAAAAACAGTCACATTTCCGACATGAGCCGGGAATGTAACACTCCCATTGGTTGTGCTCTAAACCATACTGTCAAACCATCAAATAGCTGGTGTCATAGCTGATCACATGTGCAGCATCATGGCAGTTGTAGATTAAACAGAGGCCAAGATGGCAGCTTCCTTGGCTGAAAATGATAGGAGGGTTTACTACCACTTTAAAGTTCATCTTTAAGGTAAGATTTTTTTTATAGAATAGTTACATTGGTCCAGTGTAAGTATGCATATCTTATATCTGACTGCACCCTGTGTAAGCTGCAAATCACTGTAGTAGTTGTTGCTACTGTAGTGTTAGCGGCAGTTTTCCAGGTCCCCTGCCACCAAAATGAGAAAGTCTTGTATTTTTATTCAGTCAATACAAAGCAGTCTCTGATTGGATGAGGTGGTGAGGCAGAGACTTTATCATTTTCACCTTGTCCAATCAGAGAAAAAATACAAGGCTAGTGCCAATGGCCTGTAGAGTGGAAGAACACAATAGGCCGTGTGACAACTAACTTTATATGTGTATTGTTATGGATGGATTGTAAGTATGCTTCAATACACCTTCTAATAACTTTTTGATTGTTTGTGTGTTCTATTGGTTTTGGTCATTCAAGTTGTGCCCCTGTTTAAAACCTGTGGGCATTCTTCCTGCATTTTGTCCATTCTTTACATTCATTCTGTATACCCCTTTTTTTTCTTTGCAGGAGGTGGGAGGAGGAAAAGCCACTGACCATAGGATTTGGTTGCTATTTGCATACAAAAGTGACTTTTCGCCAGCCATTCTCAACCAGGGTTCTGTGGAACTTTAGGGTTCCTCTACAGATTGCTTGAGTTTTCTTGAGCTGTGGCTAATTTACCTCTTATCTCATTGTGCCTGCATAGTTCCGGGTCCAATGCTACTTGGCAGAGCCAGTAACATGGCACCAATAATCTTTTTAGCTGTCTGTAAGAGAAGCAACTGACCACCAACGTAAGGAGCATTCTTCCCATTGATAACCAACTTAAGGAGTATTCTTCCCACTGACCACCAATATAAGGAGCATTCTTCCTAATGACCACCATCGTAAGGGGCATTCTTCTCACTGACCACCAATGTAAGGAGCATTCTTCCCACTGACCACCAATGTAAGGGGCATTCTTCACACTGAACACCAGTGTAAGGGGGCATTCTTGCCACTGACCACCAATGTAAGGGGGGCATTCTTCCCAATGACCCCCAATGTAAGAGGCATTTTTCCCACTTAGCACCAATGTAAGGGGCATTCTTTCCACTGACCACCAATGTAAGGGGCATTCTTCCCACTGATCACCAATGTAAAGGAGTACTTCTCCACTGATCACCAATGTAAGGTGCATTCTTCCCACTGACCACTAATGTAAAGGAGTACTTCTCCACTGACCACCAATGTAAGGGGCATTCTTCCCACTGACCACAAATGTAAAGGAGTACTTCTCCACTAATCACCAATGTAAGGGGCATTATTCCCACTGACCACCAATGTATGAGAGTACTTCACCACTGATCACCAAATGTAAGGGCCATTCTTCACACTGATCACTAATGAAAAGGGCATTCTTCCCACTGACCACCAATGTATGGGAGTACTTCTCCCCTAATCACCAATGTAAGGGGCATTCTTCCCACTGATCACCAATGAAAAGGGCATTATTCCCACTGACCACCAATGTATGGGAGTACTTCTCCTCTAATCACCAATGCAAGGGGCATTCTTCCCACTGATCACCAATGAAAAGGGCATTATTCCCACTGACCACCAATGTATGGGAGTACTTCTCCCCTGATCAGCAATGTAAGGGAGCACTTCTCCCCTAACCACCAATGTATGGGAGGATTTCTCCACAGACCCCAAAGTAAGAGAGTATTTTTCCACTAACCACAAATAAAAGGGTGAACTTTTCTGCTGACCACGCATTTACCAGGGCATTTCACCATTGACCTCCAAGAATTTATTTCTAGCAAAAGTTCCCTGAGACCTAAATAATATTTTAAGGGTTCCTCAGTAAAAAAGGTTAAGAAAGGCTGCTATTCACAGTATTGGTCTGTTTTTATGTATTTTTTAGCCACAAGGGTAGGTTTGGGTTGTGTTTTTAAATTATTCCTAATTAAAATTTAAAATGCAGATACTTAATATGATATTATATATTGTAATATTAGTTTATTATAACTTCAAAAGCACAATGCTAGTAGACAGATATTTTATAACACAGAAACAACACCCAATTATGGGTCAAAGTAATTGTAAATTGAATAACCCTTTCCAGACATTACTTCAACACGCAACCTCCATGTACAACTGGACTGAGCTACAAATGAGGCAATACATCAGCAGATATCCAGCTCCTTCCTGTGCTGTCAGTCTTCCAGGGCAGACATGGAAGAGGAAAAGGTTACAAGCCAATTATATTTTGAGTATTTAAGGATATATTTTAAGGGACGTAGCAGTTTGTTTAATCCCTGATTTCTCAAAATTGGATGTTTTTTTAAACTAAATGAAGCAGTCCAGATTTATAAGAAGATATTGATGGCAGATGTGTGCAAGATGTAAGAAGAATTCCACCAAGCATTTTATCTGCCCATCTAACATAACAAAATGTAATTTTAGAAAAGCCATAAACCTTTCTGTGGATGAAAACTTCTTTTTTATAGCTTCCCCATGTCTCTAAGGTTATGTGCACACAGACTTTTTCATTAAAAAAAATAGTCAAATAGAAGTATTGTAAAGTCATGCATTGGGTTTGAATTTCAGGCTGTAGGAATGTTTTATATATTCTATATGTACTTAATGAGAGATACAGTCTCAATATATGAAATAAAATATTCTATTTCTCCTGGCTTCTTTCTTGTTTGATTTTTATTTAGCCTTACAAACATTTTGTTAAGTCTTTTAATTCTCTTAATTCTTTTTTTTTTTTACTTTATTGACAACCACAATCAATAAAATAATGTGTAGAGTCCCCCACCTCACTATCTTTGCATATACCTTGTTATTCTCGGCCTGTCAATACTTTGTACAGGCTGACCAACCACTGCTGTTAGCATACAACCCTCTTCCCAGATGCAAGAATCCACTAATTCTTGCTGATGGAATCCGGTGTATTCAGGTAATTGTTTGTGTGAAGGAGGCCTTACATTTCAACTTATTGTATACAGTTTTCTTAAAGTAGAACTATAGGCAAAACGTTTTTTTTAATTTTGGATAGAGTAAGGGAGGGTTATAACTAGTGTTGAGCGAACCCGGACTGTAACGTTCGGGTCCGTACCGAACTTTTGGGTGTCCGTGGCACGGACCCGGACCCGGACATTTCAAAAATCGTTCGGGGTGCCTGTGGGTTTTCAAGCCATGCCTGGGCTTGCAATGTCAGGCCCAAGCGAGTTGTGATCAATATTGGGAGGGAATGAGATAGGTTTTAATTTTTTTTGCAAAACGGATATCAAGATGAAATTCTTTTGACATATGTTATTCAACTTTACATTCCGGAGGAAGTGTGTTTGTTAATGGACTTATGTGGCCTAAGGTAGTCGTTCTTAATCACCTAAGAACGTAGACCCTTCTCCCAACATACGATTGTCGTCACCAACCAGTCGGACATGTTTCATAACTGTCCGGCTCT
>BLSH010377541.1:999521-1011647 GCA_018402905.1 Glandirana rugosa | reverse complement strand
ATTTTCCCTATCCCAATTTATTTGTAGGGCACTTGCCCTAGTTTGAAGATGATTTTAGAACAGTTATATGGCTTCTACCGTTAATTAATACTTTTCAGACACAGTTTGAAGATGATCCACATTCACCTCCATTTTTGCTTTTTTTATGTTTTTATTTTTTTAAAAATATTTACAGTTATTTCCCTGTCCCCATTTTTTTGTAGGGCACTTGCCCTACCCTTACCCCCATTTTACTTCCTTTTGCAGCCCTCTAGGGCTTTCCAGGACTTTGTTACAGCCATTTTTGTGCATAAAAGTTCGGGTCCCCATTGATTTCAATGGGGTTCGTTGTCCGTGCGATCGTTCGGGTTCCGTCCGGACCCGGACTTTGTCCCGAAGTTCGGACGGACCAGCAGAACCCGAACTTCCAGAGGTTCGCTCAACTCTAGTTATAACCCCTGTCAGATTTTTTTTTGCCATCTGTATCCCATTGCAAAGATTTCCCATCACTTCCTGACACATAACCTAACAAGAAATGAAAGAAAATCCCTGCAAATTAAAGTGGTTGTATTCTCCATACAGAAAAAAAACCCAAAAAACCTGTAAAACAAAGGCATAATGAGATAGTATGCACTGCATACCAGCTCATTATGAAATACTTACCTCAGAACGAAGATCCGACCTGGCGCCTCGGTCCCTGCAGAGGGAGCTGACATCTTCCCTTTGGGATCCTTCCGGGTTTGCGGCTCCGGTGCTGTGAGTGGCCGGAGCCGCGAGAGGTCACTCTTACACTTGCGCACAGGAGCTCTTTTTTCCGGTGGACTTCCCGGCAAGGTCCGGCGCTATGCGCCGGGCTTTCGCCAGGACATTATGGCGCATGCGCCGTGACATCAGCACCTCCTTGCAGGGGGAATATCTCCTAAACTGTACAGGTTTAGGAGATATTCATTTTACCTACAGGTAAGCCTTATTATAGGCTTACCTGTAGGTAAAAATGACAAAAAGGGGTATACAACCGCTTTAAGGGAATTCCTTTGGGGATCCCCAGGTCACCAGAACTAGTATCCCCATTCGAAGATTTACCTCTATTTACCTCTATTACCTTTCTGGGGGACAACCCAAAATGTGGGATTTTCTTTTACTTTCACTTCCAATGATAATGGTAAACAAGACAAATAGAGAGGGTGAATCTCCTTAATGGAGGCACAGACAACAATAAAAACTGACAAATGTTCTAATCCCTCTGCGCTCTATCCAAAATGAAAAAAAAAAAATTCCTTTAATTATACTTTAAGCAAAATTGTTTTTATGAATTTGCTGCAAAATTGCTTACCTGGAGATCCTGCCAGTAACAGCACTTCCTATTGCAGGATAACAACACTAATCCACTGTTTTGCAAATACAAGAGTATCTGCATTGTTAGCCTGCCATGTGTGCCCCATTTAGTTGACCTATTAGGCCTCATGCACACAGGATGTTTTTTTACATTTTTACAGCTGCTGTTTTCAGCTGCAGACATTTTTTTTCTACAGTCATTAAACTCTCCTTAGTGTTATCCTTTGTGTCCATGCACACACAGGCTGTTATCAACTGTTTTGAGCAGGGGCATTTTTGAGCTGTAAAAAAAAGCCCAAGACCAGTGGGTTCTGAGAGATGTTTTTCAGCTGTAAAAGTGCTCTAACGGCCAAAAACACGCAAAAACGTGGCTTGCCAACGTTTTTGGATGTTTTGGGTCCATTGAAGAAAAAAGCTCAAAAATGTCAGCACTAAAAACGCTCAAAAACGTGCAAAAACTCAGCTGCAAAAATGCTTAAAAAAGCTGAAAAAATTCACTGAAAGCTACTGACGTTTTCAGGACGTTTTTTAAAGTCCTGTGTGCATGAGGCCTTAGGTTTATTAAAGAGGAAGTGAAGTCTTCTTTTTTAATTGTGCCTACAGGTAAGCCTATAATAAGACTTACCTATAGCTACTGTAAATATCTCCTAAACTTGCATAGTTTAGGATATATTTACTATATACACCGTAGATGACGTCATCAGCGTATGCGCACTGAAGGAACGGCCGTCCGTGCCATTTCTTCAGTGCCCTGTGCCGTGACCGATGGCTCCTGCACTCATGCACGGGAGTGATGTCATTGCGGCTCCGGCCACTCACAGTACCGGAGCCCGCCAACCCAGAAGAAACACCGGGGAAAATGTCAGCCATCTCAGAGGTTTGTGGGCACTGCTGCAGGGCTTCGTTCTAAGGTAAGTATTTCATAATGAGCATTGTCTTGCAGGTTTTTTTTTTTTTCGTTTTTTTTTCTCGGGTCTTACAACCTCTTTAAATAGGCAACCCAATGACCAACTTAAGGAGATTGCATGATTATCGTTCCAAAGGCATGCTGGTAGGTTAATTGGCTCCAGTCTAAACTGGCCCTAGTATGTGTATGTACTGTATGAATGTGAGTTTGTGTACATTAGATCGGAAGCTCCTGAAGGGCAGGAACTGATGTGAAGGTAAAATATATATATGTGTAAAGCGCTGCATAAAATTGTTGGTTGCTATATAAATACCTGTAATAAACAAATAAATAAATATTACAAAATGTAGACAGCAAATGATCTTGATCATGATATTTAGACAACAATCGTCTTGATATCATGTTGCCAATAGACAGTCAGGCCGGGTCCACATATGTTGTGAATTGGATGCAGACAAATTGAATGCGGATTCCCATATCCAATTCGCATGACATGCGAGTGTGAACGGCTCTCAATGGACCTTCATTCCAAATGAAGGTCTCTTGAACCCCCTAGGGAAAGAGAGTCTTGACTGATGGGGGCATGGCCAGGCGATGGGCGGAAGCAGTTGGTGAATGAACTGATTGGGTGAAGTTTTGAGGGATGGGTTGGGCCTGAGCTCAGGAAAAGTACAGCCCCAGGGAATTCTGGGCCTTCTGGGAAGAAGACGTGGCTAGAAGAGCTCCCCACCCTCCCGCCCTTATTTTCATGGATGGTCTGTCACAGCTTGCTGTGGTTTCTTGACCTTGCCAGCATTAAAAGTTGCTGTAATGGGCTATGCCCTGGAGTGGAAACTGGAAATTGGCTGTCTGTCCAGCACTTATGGTAAGGACAGGCCCCCTTTGGAAGTCAACTAGTTAAGGTTAACCACTTCAGCCCCGGAAGGATTTCCAGCTTTAGGACCGGAGCCCTTTTTGCGATTCGGCGCTGCGTCGCTTTAACTGACAATTGCGCGGTCATGCGACGTTGTACCCAAACAAAATTTGCGTCCTTTTTTTACCACAAACAGAGCTTTCTTTTGGTGGTATTTGATCACCGCTGCGTCATTTCTGATCGCCACTATAAACAAAAGAAGAGCGACAATTTTGCAAAAAAACACAAATTTCTTACTTTTTGCTAAAATACAAATCCAAAAAAAAAATATAAAAAAACATTTTTTTTCATCGGTTTTGGCCGATTTATATTCTTCCTCATATTTGTGATAAAAAAATTTGCAATCGGCGTTTATTGATTGGTTCGCGCAAAAGTGGTCGCGTTTACGGATGATGAGAATTCATTTTTGGGGTTTTTATTATTTTTTTATTTTTTACTAGTAATGGCGGCGATCTGCGATTTTTAGTGGTACTGCGATATTTTAGCGGACATGTCGGATCATTTTGACACTTTTTTGGGACCATTGGCATTTATACAGCGATCAGTGCTATAAAAATGCACTGATTACTGTGTAAATGCCATTGGCAGTGAAGGGGTTAACCTGCAGGGGGCGCTCTTAGGGTTAACTATGTTCCCTGGGCGTGTTCTTACTGTGGGGGGACTGCCCTAGCTGGGGAAGGGAAGTGGTCACAGCCTCCATGTACAGGAAGGCTGTGATCACAGCCCTTCCCCCTTCACAGAACGGAGGTCCGTGTTTACTTACACGGACCTCCGTTCCTTCACTCCGGGGGGGGGCATCGCGGGTGGCCGGCGGAGATCGACTCCGCCGCACCCGCTCCCTGGCCCCCCCGGACACAGTGAGCACGCGGGCGCGCCTCCGGCGGCGTGCGCGCGCTCACTGTGCGCGATCAGGCGGCCGCCGTCAGATGACGGCGATTCACCTTACAGAGCCCCTTTGCCGCCGTCAAATGCCGATCGGCGGTCGGCAAGTGGTTAAAATGTGCTCACAGTAAAACTGTGACTGGCACTGGTTTAAGTGTTCACATGTTCTGTGTTGGAATTCAAATATAAGCTGTGGCCTTGCCATTTTCAACCTAATTGGTTGTAAGTGTAGTTTCTTACACGGGATCGGGGCAAGGGGGTTTTTGTTCAGTACGTTAACAGTGTTTAATACCTAGGCCTATTGCACCTCAGCAGTCAAGAGTCCTCTGCGTCTATGGGTCTGGATCAAGTGCGAGTTCAGGCAACAATTCAGACCTGATTCGCACCTGAACCAGTGAACAGGAATGCACCAGACCCCATGCTGGGAACAGCGGCCGCACATATGTGAGCCCGGCTTCAATGACAAAAATACATAATCACAGAAAGCCTAGTTTTACCCTTATCTCCTTTCATCTGGTGACTGTATACCCTTTACTACACCTGGAGGTACAAACAGTACCTCCTTTCCAATCACTATGGCATTGGCTCGCTGCTCTGGCCACTGTGTGATTAG
Source organism: Glandirana rugosa (assembly GCA_018402905.1). Taxonomy (NCBI): domain Eukaryota; kingdom Metazoa; phylum Chordata; class Amphibia; order Anura; family Ranidae; genus Glandirana; species Glandirana rugosa. The sequence goes on along the minus strand of BLSH010377541.1, from coordinate 1,007,018 downwards.
AGAAGTAATGTTGATGGAGAGAACTCTTGGTGGGCTTCGCGATTGAGTAATCTGTTTGATTAGCCAGAATCTTTGTAACTATTATGGAGAGTTCCCAGATCTGTATGTGTCCATGTCCGCTCCAGCAGCCAGATCCAGTTGTAGCAGCACCCCTACCCTCAAAACATTTCAAATGTTGGGTAAATGTGCCAAGTCATGATAAGTTGTACCCCTTTTAACTAACCCTATTTCTTGTATATCTCAATGATGTGGTGACAGCAAAATTATAGGAATAAGATAAAATGTAAGAAATTCCATTCCTGTTATATCTTTACCACCCTGTCTAATGAAAAATGCATTATTTGAAAAAACACCCCATTAATGGGAGCACAAGGCACAACGTAAGCATTAAAAATACAGAACAACTAATTTTGTGCTCACATGGAGTCAGGAAACCAACTGCGTAATACTAAGTAATGAGGTTCCCAGATGTCTAATCTCCTGTACGGTCTACTAATCACAGAGAGGAGCCTTCACACAATTTATGGTAACAAGCAGTTACAGTTAGGGTCTCATTCTGTTACTATAATTTGATTATTCATTCTGTAGGAGTTTAATTTGTGCAGCTCAAACATACAGTATACACCCAGAGCAGCCTTTCTCAACCAGGGTTTGGTGAAATCCAAAGGTTCCTCCAGAGGTTTCTCGGGGTTCCTTGAGCAAGTAGCAATTTCTGTCTCTCATATGTGTATTGAAAGCAATGATCTTCTTTTTTAAAGCTTTATTTATCAAAGACGGGGTAATGACAATCACAGCCCATCCACAAGTGTTAGCCAATGATCTTTTTAGCTTTCTGTAAGTGGGTTCCTTCTGATAGACCACTTATGTAATTAGCATTCTTCCCACTGACCATTACGCTAATGTACCGTGAGCTATATCTATAGTAGTTATAAGCAAGGGTTCCCCGTGACTAGAACGTTCCTCTGTGTTTAAAAGTTGGGAAATGCATTTCTAAAGTCTCTATGAAAAGTTATCATGTTAAACATATGGTGAGAACATTTTATGTCAATGCCAGAAGTGTATGTCAACTGCTACTTAAGCTACAGTTTAGTATTGTTTTTTTTTTGTATACAGCACCAAACAGATTAGTTATGTGTAATGGTGTGTATCCAATTACCTGCAGGCAGCTGTTTCTTACAAAAAATTTCCATTTAGAATCAACTTTATAGAGCTGCCGGATATTGCCCTGAGCAACTAGCTTACGGCTCAGTGAGAATTAAAGTGGTTGTAAGCCTCAGACATGAAATATGAACAATGCATATCCCTCTATAGTGTGTAGTTGTCTCAATCCAAAGCACTAAGTATCATTTCTGTCTGCTGCTTCATTACTCTGCTATCAGCATGACTCACTTCTGACAAGTTTTCTTGACACCAAGAGAAAAAAAGGTGACAAGGGAGGCACCTCCATCTAATTGACAGCCTCAGCTCTGTTCCTGTGTGCTGTATCAAGGGGGTGTGTCTCTTCCCTCTAATCAGCTGCCAGAGCTCTCCTCACTGAGCTCTGCAGTGTGTCATTTCAGCTCCCGACCCCTTTTCTCTGACAGCTCATACAAGCTTTACACATTCTGCACTTTGAACACATGTAGAGAAGAGTAGACGGCAGATAAACAAGTACAACTTATGTAGGGGGATTTGTTTCATCTCTCTGTATGACCTGAGTCCAGTCACTTCACTGGGTATATGTAAGGGTTTACAACCACTTTAGCAGCCTGTGTTGTTCACCCACCCCCTTCTGCCCTCTCCACTATTAGCTTTTATTACTATATTCATCTTTGCATTGTGTTCTATGAATGGAATGTGGTAATCCAGTCATTCTACTGCTCCTCCTTCATTCACAGAATGTGATGCATTGTGGTAGAATAGTAATATGAGTTTTGTGAGTGGCAGAGAAGGCAATAGGGGGCAGGTGAGCGGCACAACTGTCCAGACTATCAGCGGCAGCTGTTAACTCCCAGAAGGCAGCCGTTCAGGACAGCATTTGTCAGCTATGAAGGATTTTAACAAGAAGTGGCAACCTGCAGGTAATGCGCTGCACGTCAGTACATATATAACTGATGTGTTTGATGCTGTACCCCCCCCCCCCCAAAGAAAATACTGTACTAGACTTCAGCTTTAATACCGTCATTTAGCAAATGCAGGCATCACCCCGGTACCTTTTTTTCTTTAGAGCTGACGGTCGGCCCTCTTGTAATAACAACCGATGCAGGAAAAAAAAATGTAAAGCGCCCCATTTCTTCCGAGCTTGCGTGCCAAAGTGAATGCATATGTAAGTCTCACCCACAAATGTAAACAGTGTTCAAACCACAAAGGTGAGGTATTGCCACAGTCGTTAGAGCGAGAGCAATAATTCTAGCCCAAGATCTTCTCTGTAACTCTAAACCGGTAACCGTTAAAATGTTTTAAAACGTCGCCTATGGAGATTTTTAAGTATCATAGTTTGTCGCGATTCTACAAGTGTGCCCAATTTTAAAGCATGAGAGAGGAATGGGTGGGACTTAAATATACATAAATAACACATACCAGTAAGGTAAGCGTAACCCATGCTGATGCTTCATATCTACCAAGCAACCTTCTTCCACCATGGGTTTTTAATGATTTTATTGCCAATCATGATTATTACCAATGTTTCTCATGCTGTATGTAAGGCTTTGAACCCATGGCTATGCAACGCATCCATCTGTCCATGACCATGTATGTTGTACTCATTATGGTTTCTCCTTAATGGTATATGTTAATCTTATCCCCAAATATCACCCAAACTGTCCTCTCTACTCCTCCCAAGACCTCCTGCTCTCTAGCTCCCTTGTCTCCTCCTTCCATGCTCCTCTCCAGGACTTCTCCAGAGTCTCTCCCATCCTCTGGAACTCTCTACCCCAAACTGTCTGGTTGTCTAATACTCTGTCCACTTTTAGGTGATCTCTGAAAGCTCATATCTTCAGGGAAACCTATCCTGCCTTCAGCTAATAACTGAATCTTCTATTTCTCCCATCTGTTCCTCTCTCAGTTATTACCGTTTGCTCCACCAGTCCCTCTCTATTAGATTGTAAGCCCCCAGGAGCAGGGCCCTCCTAACCCTCTTGTATTGAATTGTATTGTTGCTGTATTGTCTCCCTTTATTTAGTAAAACGCTGAGCAAACTGCGCTATATAAATCCTGTATAATAATAATAACAGTCAAATATTGGCCCATTCTGAGTGACCAGCTCCATCATTTCCTGGTAGTGGCTATGTGCCTTAAAAAACTTCAACAACGTTCCTAGGATGTCGTGCTCCATTCCTCCTGCTGATGCTCCCCTTTGCTGCTGTCAAAAAATTCCTGGGTGTTAAAATGACATCAATTGCTATGTATTACATTGCAGGAGCGATTCCCAAATGCAGCAATGCTTGTGTAAAATGACACTTGTAGATTGTCTGCAAGTGTCTGAAAAATAAAGTGTAACAGTATATTGTTACATTGCATTTACTGTTTCACTCATATGTAGATTAACCACGTAAGGACCCCCCCATAGTAGGGCGGCCCTTAAGTGCAAAGACAAGTACCTGTACGTGATCAGCTTCTTCAGCTCTGATTTGACACAGTGGGAGCCAATCAGCGGGTCCGGCAGACACAATGTCTGCCGGGACCCCGACGATCATTCGTAGAGACTGGGAGGCAGATTGGCGGTCTGCCTATGTAAACAAGGTAGACCTCCATTCTGCCAGAGAGGAAAATGGAGATCTCGTGTTTCTGGTAAGCAGAAACACGGATTTCTGTTTTACTTTAGTCAAAGCACTCCCTCTACAGTAATAAAGCACACATAGGGAACACATTTAACCCTTTCATTGCCCCTGATGTTAACCTCTTCCCTGCAAGTGTCATTTATACAGTGACAGTGCACCTGTATTGGTGTCACAGGTCCCCAAAAAGTGACACTTAGTGTCAGATTTGTCCCCCGCAATGTTGCAGTACCGCTAACAATTGCTGCCATTACTAGTAAAAATATAAAAAAAATAAAAAGTACCTAAATCTATCCCATAGTTTGTAGACGCTATAACTTTTGTGCAAATCAATCAATATACGCTTATTGGGATTATTTTACCACAAATATGTAGCAGAATACATTTTGGCCTAAATTGATGAAGAAATTAGTTTTTAAAAATGTTTTATTGTATATATTATATAGCAGAAAGTAAAAAATATTGTTTGTTTTTTTTCAAAATTGTCACTATTTTTTTGTTTATAGCACAAAAAAAAAACCTCCGAGGGGATCAAATACCACTAAAAGAAAGCTCTATTTGTGGGAAAAAAGGACCTCAATTTAATTTGGGTACAACGTCGCATAACCGCGCAATTGTTAGTTAAAGCAACGCAGTGCCTTCAGTTAGGTGTCCGATTTGTCCTCCGCAATATTGCAGTCCCATTATAAGTCGTGGATCGCCACCTTTACTAGTAAAAAACAAATGTAGCACCCCCATAGTGTAGGTGCTTTACTTTTATAGATTTTTGGTAGGAGAGGAGAAATCTAGTCAGGCCTGACTGTAAGTGCAGGCCTGAATGTTTTGATCTGGGCCAGGGTAGTGGCTCAGGGGAGGGGCTGGAGATGGAAGGAAGGAACATCCCTTGGAGATTCCTCTTCCTTCGAACTGAGAGAATTCTGGAAAGGGGGATGGAGGAGGAGGTGTCACTTCCTGATATATGACAAGGAGCTCTGATCAATCCACAGGCTGGATTGGCAGGGGGCAGGCCTCCTTAAATATAGCGATCTGCCAGCAGGTGTCGGGAGAGTTCGGGTGGAAGAGATGAGGATGTAGCTGGAGCTGCGGATCAGGCCTTGCCCGGGAGGGGGGTATCCCCCAGTCTGGGGGGGTGTACCAGGGGGCTGGGGCTTGGGTGCAGCCGGGAGTTGGCTCCTGGATCGGCACAAGGAAGCAGGAGAGCAGCTGAGTTCTACGTGGAAAGAGACTCTTTAAAGGATCCATCATATATTTGGTGAGTGGCGGCCCCTGGGAGTGGGATGAGAAGGCTGAGACAGTCTGGGAGGAGAGCAAGCAGTCTGTAGAAGTCGGTAGGAGCCAACCAAGAGGAAGGAGAGCCGTTAGACCGCAGGACAGATTGGATGGGTCTGGAAGATGGATGGGCTGGGAGTAGTAGTTCATCCAAGGCCCAACTAGCACCAACGTACTTAGCTACACAAGAAAGGGTCCATGATTTCACGGATGGAAACCTGTGATTCTTACCCACAAAGGGTGGTTCTGAGGCCTTGCCTGGGGCTGCAGCAGGCCTCACCATGTGCTAGCTGTGGTGAAGAGGAGGTGTCATGGAGGTCTGATAAATTTCCTTTCGGACCAGGAAACAAGTGTAACGGTCAGCAAGTAATGTGCTGGAGAGAGGAAAGGAGAAGAGTAACGGTCAGCAAGTAGTGTGCTGGAGGAGAAGAAAGTGTATATAATGGAGGTGTACATAGTAAGGTCCCATGTTCAATTAATGGGCATCCCACAGTCATCCCTAATCCCTATCCAAGTTCAACCCCTTAAATAAAACAACAAAACAAACTACCAGCCTGTTCAGTGACTCCGGATGTGAGGAAATCGTGTGATTGATGGCAACGGGCAGGTGGATCACAACTATCAGCCACTCCTGAGGGAGCACATGGCTACAAAAAGAAAGAATAAAGAAAAATATCCCATAGTTTGTAGTCGCTATAACGTTTACACAAACCAATCATTGTACGCTTATTGGGATTTTTTACCAAAAATATGAGCAGAATACACATTGGCCTAAATTGATATAGAAATTTGATTTTTTACTGGATATGATTTATAGCAGAAAGTAAAAAATATTGTTTTTTTTCATAATTGTTGGTCCTTGTTTGTTTACAGCGCAAAAAATAAAAACCGCAGAGATGATCAAATACCACCAAAAGAAATCTCTATTTGTGGGGGAAAAAAGGACGTTTTATTTGGGTACAGTGTCAGTTAAAGTAACGCAGTGCCGTATTGCAAAAAATGGCCTGGTCATTAAGGGGGTAACACCTTCCGGGGCTGAAGTGGTTAAATAGATGACTTTTGATCTTTATATGAGGTAAACTGTACAAGCAAAAACGTTTTTTTCCCTTAAATTGTTAACCCTCCTATTAACTCTTATCAACACTAATTAACTCCTTCCACCCCTTCTTTTTCTCCTTGGCTATTATTTTTCTGCTGATATGTTTTAATAAGTCAATCTTGTTATTAGCGAAAAAGAAGTACAATAATTGAAAACGCTGTATAAAAAGAAACAGAAAAGAGACATCAGTGTTATACACAGGGATTTTTATCTCAGAAAATAGGTGCAGGTTCTCCCCCTTTCCCAGTCACCCCTCGTCTCTCTCCCCTACCTACCTCCGAGCATCGTCCCTTGGTTCCCTCCCCTACCCACCTCCCAGTACTGCCCCTTTCAGAGAATACAGAACCAAGGATCACTTTGTGGTGTTAAATAATTTGTATGGAATTTGTTAATGATAATAGGAAAGGAATAAAATAGGTCCCTGCAGGCAGAAACAATAGACCACCCCTCAGCAACAACAGATCCCTATCACCAACAATAGCACCCCAGCAACAATAGAGCCCTCAGTAGCAATAGATCCCTCAGAACCAATAGTCCCCTGCTGCAACAATAGAACCCAAGCAACAAAATACCCCCACAGTAACAATAGATCAACTCCAGCAACTCTAGATGCCCTCAGCAACAATATATCCCCCCTGCAAACATAGACCCAGAGCAACAAAATGCACCCACAGTAACAATAGATCCACCCCAGCAACAATAAATGCCCTCAGCAACAATATATCCCCCTGCAACAATAGACCCGAGCAACAAAATACCCCCACGGTAACAATAGATCCACTCCAGCAACAATAGATGCCCTCAGGAACAATATAGCCCCCTGGCAACAATAGATCCCGAGCAACAAAATATCCCCACAGTAACAATGGATCCACTCCAGCAACAATAGATGCCCTCAGCAACAATATATCCCCCCTGCAACAATAGACCCAGAGCAACAAAATACCTCCATTAAGAGGGCCCTGCTCAGAAGAGCTTACAATCTAATATTCTACGACACGTCTTAAACCGTCTTTCGAGGGTCCCCGGTAATTTTTTTACTGGTCCAAATAACGGTGCAATTATATAAAGACTATGTTTTGTACCGTTTCATTAAATGTTTACTTTTTTCCACGACGAAAGAAGTCACAACGTCTAAAAAGAAATACATTTTGGTTTGTTTTTGTTGATTTTACTCTTTTTACAAATTATAATTGCAATTTTTTACTTTTGTAAGATAGATAATCTAACATTCGAGAAGACTCGTCCCGGGAGAATTACCTCCATAAAACAACGAGACCCAGATAACAACGTCCCCCCTATATAACAACGACTCCCGTAGATAACAACGAGTTCACGTTGATAACAATGACACCCCCATAAAACAACGAGCCC
>BLSH010377541.1:974087-999511 GCA_018402905.1 Glandirana rugosa | reverse complement strand
ACAATAGATCCCGAGCAACAAAATATCCCCACAGTAACAATGGATCCACTCCAGCAACAATAGATGCCCTCAGCAACAATATATCCCCCCTGCAACAATAGACCCCAAGCAACAAAAATACCCCCACAGTAACAATAGTTCCACTTGAGCAACAATAGATGCCCTCAGCAACAATATACCCCCCCCCCTGCAACAATAGACCCAGAGCAACAAAATACCTTCACAATAACAATTGATCCACTCCAGCAACAATAGATGTCCTCAGCAACAATGTACCCCCTGCAACTATAGTTCCAGAGCAACAAAACAGCCCCACAGTAACAATAGATCCACTGTGTGGCAACAAAAGATGCCCTCAGCAACAATATATCCCCCCTGCAACAATAGACCCCAAGCAACAAAATACCCCCACCGTAACAATAGTTCAACTTGAGCAACAATAGATGCCCTCAGCAACAATAGATCCAGAGCAACAAACCCCCCCCCAGTAACAATATATCCACTCCAGCAACAATAGATGCCCTCGGCAACAATATTTCCCCCTGCAACAATAGACCCCGAGCAACAAAATACCACCCAGTAACAATAGATCCACCCCAGTAACAATAGATGCCCTCAGCAACAATATATCCCCCTGCAACAATAGACTCCGAGCAACAAAATACCCCCCAGTAACAATAGATCCACTCCAGCAACAATAGACCCCCGCCAGCAACAATAGATTTCCCAACACTCAGCATCAATAGACCCGCCAACACACCCCAGCACCATACTCAATACTAGAGGTACTAGAGGTGCCAGAACTGTGTTCCTCTGCGTTCTCACTGCTAAAAAAGCCCTGGTTATACACAAATGTAACAATCAGAAGTCCCTCTGGTGAGACTCATTAATAAATAGATAAACCGCATCCTTCATCACTAATCCTAAACATATTACACTAATCTACATCATCTAGAGTCGATGAGGAGAAGATCCTAACACCCCCACACATACACGTTATGAGAATGATAATGTATTGGTGATGGGAGGGGGAGGGGAATAATCGGTAGAACAAACATTGTTTAGGTACCAGAAAGCACGACCACAGAAATGGTAAAAAAATACATCAAGTGATATTAGAGATATTATTATTATTATACAGGATTTATATAGTGCCCAACAGTTTACACAGCGTTTTACAATATAAAAGGGGGACAATACAATAAAATGCAAGAGGATTAAGAGGGCTCTGCTGAGAAGAGCTTACAATCTAATAGAATGTTCTCATTTTTTAACATTTTTCTCATTTTAGTTGTTTTTGTTTGGTTTTCCATAAAGAAAAATCTGCAACACTGAAGAAAGCAGCACTTTTTTTCATTTGTAAATTACTTTGCCATGTTTTGTATTAGAAATATATTAATGTGGCAATAAACCTGGTAATTTTTTCTAATGGCCCCCTCCAGGTTCAGACCCTTTGGCCACTTGATTGGCTGGCCCACAATGACATCACTTCTGTGCATGTACACCTAAAGTGATACTAAAGTCTCGTTTTTTTTTTTATTGTTGTTAAAAAAAAAAAAATCATGTTATACTTACCTGCTCTGTGTAATGGTCTTGCACAGAGCAGCTTGGATCCTCCTCTTCTCGGGTCCCTCCCTCCTGCCCCCACAGCAAGCAGCATGCTATGGAGCACCTGAGCCGAGCCGCTGCTCTGTTTGTCCATTCAGACATGGAACCACGCCCCACCCCGCCCCCTCTGTCTCCTTATTGGCTCACTGATTTTAATTGACAGCAGTGGAAGCCAATGGCGCCCTGCTGCTGGCTCAGCCAATGAAGAGGGAGAGTCCCGGACAGCCGAGACTCTCATGCAACATTGCTGGATCTAGATGGGGCTCAGGTAAATATTAGGGGGCTAAGGGGGGCTGCTGCACACAGAAGGTTTTTTTTTATTATTTTAATGCATAGCATGCATTAAAGGGGTTGTAAACCCTCCAGGTTTTTTCACCTTAATGCATTCTATGCAATTAAGGTAAAAACCTTTTTTGTTGCAGCTGCCCCCCAGACCCCCCGTTTATTAACCTGAGCCCGATCGTTCCCGCGCTGGGGACAAGCCTAGCTGCACCAGCCACTGGCTACAGTCCTCATTGGATAGATTGACAGCAAGGGAGCCATTGGCTTGCGCTACTGTCAATCAAGTCCAGTGACGCGGGAGCCGGGGGGCAGGGCTGAGTCCTGTTGTCTGTGTCGATGGATGCAACAGGACACGGGAGCGTGCCCCAGGGAAAGCGCTTCCCTGATGGGTCATTTGAGAAGAGGAGGAGCCAGGAGCGAAGCCGAGGGACCCCAGAAGAGGAGGATCGGGGCCACTCTGTGCAAAACCCTTGCACAGAGGTACGTATAATGTTATTTTAAGGGGAAAAAAGCGAACATTTAGTATTGCTTTAAGATAAAAAAAAACCTTCTGCCTTTTCAAGCACTTCATGGAACAGAGTGGTGCTGTAAATGTATACTGAGCTGCGCATGCACGGCTCGGTGTATATTAATGCTGACAGACAGGGAGAAGCAGTTATGACAAGAGACCAATAGGGTCTCTTCTGTCATAAAAATACTGCCTGTCAGCATTTTATTGTGGGAGTTTAATTCATGTTTAACCAGTTCCCGGCCGCGTGCCGTGTTTTCACGGTGGCAGTGGGGCTGCTGTGCGCGAATCGCCGTAAAAAGACGGCGATTTGCGAACGGCCGCTAGGGGGCGCGCGCCGCACTCCTGAGGACCCGATGTCCACCGGCGAGCCGCGATGAGTGGCCACAGGCAAAGAATGGGGAACCGCCGATGTAAACACGGCGGTTCCCCATTCTGTTAGTGGGGGCATAGGAGATCTACTGATCCCTGTCACTGGGATCAGTTAGATCTCTCATGCCCATGGTAGCCCAACGCCCCCACAGTAAGAACACACCCAGGGAACACAGTTAACCCCTAGCTCTCCCCCCCCCCCAGGTTAACCCCTTCACTGCCAATGACATTTATACAGTAATCAGTGGACATTTAAATTTCTGATCGCTGAATAAATGTCATTGGTCCCAAAAAAGTGTCAAAAATTTTTTTTTTATCACAAATATGAGGAAGAATATAAATCGGCCAAAAACGTTGAAAAAAAAAATGATTTGAATTTTAGCAAAAAGTAAGAAATTTGGGTTTTTTTGCAAAATGGTCGCTCTTCTTTTGTTTATAGCGGCGATCAGAAATGACGCAGAGGCGATCAAATACCACCAAAAGAAAGCTCTATTTGTGGGAAAAAAAGGACGCAAGTTTAGTTTGGGTACAACGCTGCACAACCGCGCAATTGTCAGTTAAAGCGACGCAATGCCGAATCACAAAAAGTGCTCTGGTCCTAAAGCTGGAAAACCTTCCGGTTGGTAAGTGGTTAAGGGGGTAATTTATAGAATAAAATGTATACTTTTTATCAGCTGTAACAGAACTTATTTTAAAACTAACATTCATTTTTTACATCTGTTTGTCTATTGATTACATAGAAAATAAAATAATATTCGCAAGATCAGTACAGACATATTATTAGATACTATTATTACAATATTACAGTGACTATCATTCATTAGGTAATAGGAGCTCCATTGGTGTGCAGCTCACACTGACAGTGTTCATCTAGATTCCCATTGGAAAGTCTTTGAGTTGGGAACATTTGTCTTGTTACAATCTGTATGTATAAAATAATATATGTTGTGGAAATATCCGATCAATGTCTGGAGAGAGTGAAAACTGCTGTCATGACAACATCTATTTAAGTTAAAGCGGTATTAAACCCAAAACCAGAAATGAAATATATTGCAATTTTTTCCTTTATTCACCTGGTGATCTGGCCAGTAACACACCTTCTGTATTATACAGACACTACCCTGGATGAATGAGCACAGGAGGCACAGCACACAGCAGCATTGTCAGTTTGTAAGGAGGGTAGTGTTAAATGTATTAGAAGATTTAAATAAACAAACAAATTGAAGCCAAACTCCAGCTGACACTTTATAATCAGTTACAGCAAACATTTTTTTTCCTTTTGGGATAAAGATTTTACATGAATACATAAAAGCTGATTTTATTCACCCCTGTCAGTTTTAAATGTTTTGTTTCATAAATGTAAATGGATACATTCTACTGGAGAGCTTGTGCTTTAAAAAAACAGACTTGCTGGCTGGATCACCAGATGAAAATAGACGAAAGAGAGAAAACCTAAAAAAAACCCAAAAGGTAATGCAGTCATCATATGTAAAAACCGATAAGCTGCAATATAATAAATGCTTGCTTTTGGGTTTAATATCACTTTAACCACTTGCCACCCGCCCACCGTCAAATGACGGAGGAGCAGCGCGGCTCTCGTTCTCGGTGGACATCATATGGCGTCGCCCCAGAACGTCCGTTGGGCATGCGGTGTTCCTAGGGCATGGTGCATTCCCGATCTCTGTAAAGAGCCAATGACGCAGCTCTTTAACCATGTGATCGGCAGTGTCCAATCACAGCCAATCACATGTAAATGCAGTAGTGACGGCAATCGGCTCTCATTGCCTAACACTGACAGAGTGTGAGGAGAGGAGAGCCGATCAGTGGCATCTCCTCGCAGGGGACACCAAGACAGGTAATCAGGGCACTGATCATCAGTGCTCTAATTACCGTAAAGCACCAGCAGTGGCCAATCAGGGCCACTATTTAGTACCCACCAGTGCCACTAATCACCAGTCAGTACTTCCTTTCAGTGCCAATCCGTGCCTACTCATCAGTGCTGCCCATCAATGCCCATCAGTGCTGCCCATCAATGCCCATCAGTGCCTCCCATCAGTGCCACTCATCAATGTCCATCAGTGCGGCCTATCCGTGCCACCTATCAGTGCCCATCAGTGCCACCTATCAGTGCCCATCAGTACTACCTATCAGTGCCCACCAGTGCCACCCATCTGTGCCGCCTATCAGTGCTCGTCAGTGCCACATATCAGTGCCACCTACCAGTGCTCATAAGTGCAGCATATTTGTGCCTCCTCATCAGTGCCACCTAATCAGTGCCCATAAGTGCCACCTCATCAGTGCCCATCAGTGCAACCTATCCATGCACATCAGTGCACATCAGTGAAGGAGAAAAATGACTTGTTTACAAAATTTACTGACAGAAACTAAGAAAAACTTTTTTTTAATGTAATTTTCTTTTCTTTTTTTCTTTTTTTTTTTTAAGTAAAAAATTAAAAACCCAGCAATGATGACATACCGCCAAAAGAAAGCTCTGTTTGTGTGAAGAAAATGATAAAAAATGTAATTTGGGTGCAGTGTAGCATGACCGAGCAATTGTCATTCAAAGAGTGACAGGAATGAAAGCTGAAAATTGGCCTGGGCAGGAAGGGGGTGAAAGTGCCCAGTATTGAAGTGGTAAAAGAGATTGTTTAAGTCTGCAAAAAAAATTGCAAGGCTTTGCAATAGCAGAGCCCTGTACTCACTTCTCTGGTGGCCCGTGTCTCCTGTCCTCGCTCCATTCCAGCACTGCAGCCTCCGCCAGTCTCTTTGTTGTGCTACTTTTGCCCACTGGATGAAGCATAACATTGTAATTAGTAACTGGAACAATTATTGATCTATTTTTAAACAACAGATTGTCCTTTACTGAAAATGTACACTAAGTTCCTCTGAGACAAACCCTTTTTACAGCAACATGAAGTTGAGACACTAAAGTGCTAAAAATCGATACCGCTTAGATTTTGTCACATTGACGAGAAACTCTAACTTGAATTAAATCTCAAAATTACATTAGAAAAAAAGTCTGATGTCCAATATGCTTACAAGTAACTTAAAGGGCACGTCTGATTTTACTGTATGGAACTGCTTTTTGAAGATGTTGCAAGGTTAATATTTCCATGGGATGGAACTCATTAATAGTAATTGTAATTTAAAGTGGTTGTAAAGGCTGAAGGTTTATTACCTTCATGCATTCTATGCACCTTCTTTGTTTTGCTCCCCCCTCCTACCTTATACTCACCTGAACCCCCTCTCCATCCAGTAACATTCATGGGAGCCTTAGCTGTCCCGGATTTCTCTCTCCTCATTGGCCTAGACACAGTAGTGGGTGCCATTGGCTCCCACTGCTGTCAATCTCAGGAAAAGAGGAAAGAGTGAGGGGCAGGGCAGAACCATTTTATGCATGAAGGTTAAAAAAACCTTCTGTGTGCTCCTCCCTCCTCAGCTCTTCCCTTATACTCACCTGAACCCCATCTGGATCCAGTGATATTCACGGGAGCCTCAGCTGTCCCGGATTCCTCTCTCCTCATTGGCCTAGACACAGTAGTGGGTACCATTGGCTCCCACTGCTGTCAATCTCAGGAAAAGAGGAAAGAGTGAGGGGTGGGGTTTAACTGCGGCTCTGTCTTATGGATGCATAGAGCAGGGCTCGGGAGCAACCACGCACCACTGCCCCATGACAAGCAGCTTGCTACTTGGGGCACCGGCCAGGGGGAAAAGCCAGGAGCGATGGCGGGGGACCCGAAAAGAGGATTGGGGCTGCTCTGTGCAAAACCATTGAACAGAGCAGGTAAGTATGACTAGTTTGTTATTCAAAAAAAGAAAAAATGAACCTTTAGAATCACTTTAAGAGGTAGAAGCATACCCTCTGGATTTGGAACTACCTTTCATACCTTAAAGGACACACAGCAGTTGACCATTATGAATTATGTCACATTACCTGACACTTAAAAGAACTATGTTGCTCCAGACACTTCCCAGCAGTATACAGGGATAATTGTATTATTTAATGTTTGTCCTCTCTCTCTTTCATTAGAATATTTAGCCCTGGCTCATTATGGATTTCCCTTTTAAGCCTCATACACATGGGCGTATGTTAAAAAATAAGCAAAACGTCGGGTCCAACGTCAGGGAAAAAATCTAAGTTTTTTCGGCTCTTGCATCAGCGATAATGAGCGTTATTGAGCGTCGGGGTCAATAGGCGTTAGCCCTCTAGAGCTCAAAAACATCGGCGTTTTTATGGGGCCATTGACTAACATGGAGAGCTGCAAAAAATGCCAAAAAACGTTGGCATCAAAAAACGTCCGTGTGTATGAGGCCTTATGCTTCTAGAGTTGACCTGTTTAACCACTTCATTACTATGCACTTAGAACACTTTACTACCAGACCAATTTTCAGTTTTCAGTGCTGTTGCGCTTTGAATGACAATTGTGCGGTCTTGCGACGCTGTACCCAAACAGATTTTTTATCATTTTGTTCCCACAAATAGAGATTTCTTTTGGTGGTATTTGATCACCCCTGTGTTTTTTATTTTTTGCGCTACAAATAAAAAAAGACCGAAAATTTTGAAAAAAAAATTCTCTATTTTTGTCATAAAACGTTGTAAATAAGTAAATGTTCTCCATCACTGGTGGGCACTGATGAGGCTACACTGACGGGCACTGATGTGGCAGTACTGATTGGCACTGATGAGGTGGCACTGATGAGGCACTTATATGCAGCAATGATGAGCACTGTTAGGCGGCACTGATAAGCAGCACTGACGGGTACTGATAGGTGGCACTGATATACAGGACTGACGGGCACTGATACGCAGCACTGACGGACACTGCTAAGCGGCACTAATGGGCACTCATAGACAGCACTGATTGGCACTCATAGGCGGCACTGGGCACTGATAGGTGGCACTGATGGGCACTGATAGGTGGGCACTGGTAGGTGGCAATGGTGGGCACTGAGTTGGGTTGCATGGTCTGATGGTGGGCGGTGTGGACTCAGCCTGTCATTGCTCAGACCATACGCCGCACACTGCATCAACTTGGTCTGCATGACTGTCATCCCAGAAGGAAGCCTCTTCTAAAGATGAGAAAGAAAGCCCGCAAACAGTTTGCTGAAGACAAGCAGACTAAGCACATGGATTACTGGAACCATGTCCTGTGGTCTGATGAGACTAAAGATAAACGTATTTGGTTCAGATGGTGTCAAACGTGTCTGACAGCAACCAGGTGAGGAGTACAGACAAGTGTGTTTTGCCTACAGTCAAGCATGGTGGTGGGAGTGTCATGGTCTGGGGCTGTATGAGTGCTGCGGGCACTGGGGAACTACAGTTCATTGAGGGAACCATGAATGCCAACATGTACTGTGACATACTGAAACAGAACATGATCCAATCCCTTTGGAGACTGGGCCGCAGGGCAGTATTCCAACATGATAACGACCCCAAATATACCTCCAAGATGACCACTGCCTTGCTAAAGAAGCTGAGGGGAGTGTGCATGCGTCGGATCTACGTGATGGCTGCTTGATCACGGAGCTCTGGACTGATCCGTCCTATCCAGCCTCCATAAGCAGCCATTCGGGATCCCCCATCCTTCATTCTGCAGCCTCCGATGCCAGGATAGCACCCGAGGGCCGCTTGGAGCTCCGTCTCTCCATAAGAGCGCGCGGCGGACATCGCCCCTAATCGAGGCCTAGTCACGGAGCCGAGCAGCGCATACTGAGCCAAGGGACTTTAAGCCGGGAAGGTGACCATCCTGCGGCGGGGCTCTCTGCACACCCCCTCTGGGTCCCACCCCAGGGCCCTGGGGAGCCAGGTAATCTGGGGGCAAGAAAGCATATTAATCCGCGACCCACAAGACCACATGGGACCCGCGGCCTCCAGGCCTAGATCAGGAGGCCTTATTAGGATGCCCTATCCATCCATGGTGGACCCCTCCAGGTTCTTCTGACACCCCATAATTCTTGATCACTCCAGGAAACTTTTCTCTTTCCATGAACTCTTGGTGTCCCCTAGTTTGAACTTTACAACATCAGACAATTTCCTAGGGGGTTTAAGCTGCTGGGACAATCAGAACTGTCATTGACATTTGACTCTTGGATTCTGCGATTTCTTATACGACTTCTCTTTCACAACTTAAGCCTGCAACTCTCTTCCTAATCTCTATGTATGCTGCGGCAGTAAGAAGGGACTTATCAAACCACCCAGGTTTCTCTAAACAACCCTCTAAACACCCCTCCGACCTGTCTTCTCAGCCTAATGAGACCCAGCAGGGTCCTAAAGCTATGGAAAGTCCTGAGGATATGGAGGCAGGAGCAGAAGGAGGCTCTCACATCCACCCAGGTCAGGAATCGCCAACCACTGTTTCACATATTCCTCTAAACACTTCCCCAGCCTCTACAGTTTCCCTCCTAGAAAGAACTCTTTCAGAAATGTTTGCTTCCCCGAATGGGGCACAGGCCTCGGACCCTGATACTCCAAGCCTTTTGGAACCCCCATCCCCAATTCCGCTCCCGGATTTGAGATTCATGATGGAAACGTTCTCTAAGATGTTATCTAAAGGCTGCAAAGGCTAAAACTGCATCCCGAATTACTTCAACCATTCAGTCAGACCTTCAGAATTTGGGTTCCAGAATTGATGTTGTTGAACAGAAAACAGACCAAACCATTGCAAGAGCAAATCAAAACACTTCCCGCATCCAGGACCTACAGGATCAGTTGGAAATTGCTCACTCTAAGATTGACGATCTTGAAAACCGGTCCCGTAGATACAATTTCCGTTTACGGGGGGTGCCGGAAACCGTCACAGATGTTCAAGAGGCTGTCTGCTCCTTTATCAAAGAACTTATCCCGAACATCCCAGAGCATAGACTGGAACTAGATAGGGCTAATAGGGCCCTTCAAGCCCCTCGTTCGGATGGACTCCCTTGGGACATTGTTGTTAAACCTCATTTTTATGCGGTGAAGGAGGAAATAATGAAGATTACCAGGAAATCACCAAAATTATCCTTTCAAGGCCATTCTATTCAGGTGTTTGCAGACATTTCTCCAGCCACCATCCAAAAGAGGAGGGCCATGAAACCCCTTCTTGAAGTGCTATTACAGAAATCGATCAAGTATTGGTGGTCCTTTCCTTTCCGCCTTTCCTTCTCCTTTAAGGGCAAGACCTACGGCTTTTCTTCTTTCAACGAGGGGGAACATCTATTGGTTAAATTAAACCTTATCTCAATGGAACCAGGTTCTTCCCTTCAAGCCAAATCTGTCGGATCTATGAAGCGCCCCTCTCCTCAAAGTCCAATTCCCCCTGTGTGGAAGAAGCAGCATTCCAAGAGGCCCAAGGACTCACACCCCCCATGATCTCCTGATCTCTATCAGGGGTTACACTCTAACTTGTTAAGGGCTTATCCTTCACTCATAGGCCCAGTTCTGACTTGTCCTAAGACTTTGGTACTACATATGTTGGCCCCCTCGGGGGCGGTTCATTACTCCTAATGTTATTATTTTCATTACCCCACCTGATGTGGGCTAGATTGATCTCCTGTGGGGCTCCCTTTCCTGGCTCGCCCTAGGTCGATCCCCGCCTCCCCCGGCCCCTTCATTTTGGGGGGTCTGGGGAGACTAGGGGGGGTATGACCTGGTGAATATTTCTACAGGGGGCCCAGATGGTTTCAATTTGCCTTCATTTGCATTTGTTCCGTTGATATTCCCTATGCTCAGCTCTTTTTTCGGGGTACTCCCCGGTTGTTTCTTTTAAATATTGGGCTGTTTTGGGGTGGGGCGGTAGGCATGCTCCTCCCTCTGCTTTTGGGCTTTACCACTGGGTTTTGCACAGAAGCAGACGTGTAGCTGCCGGTTTAGGCAGTTGTGTCTAGTTCAGTTTCGGGTTATGGGAGTCGGTTCTCTGGCCCTCATCCCCCGAAGGCGGAGGGGGCTGGTTGTTTTCGATCCTCTTCTCTCTCCTCTCTTCATGTTCGGATGTTCTTTTTTCCTGTTTTCCTCTCTTTCCACAATTTTTCTCCTCAGGCACTGGGGTGGTTCTCCTCCGAGGGAAGCGAGATGACCAAGCTCTTTCTGGTTAGCAGAGGCAAAACAACTTTTCCAAGGCAATCGGGGTCTGGTGAGTTGCTCTATACTGCAGTGAGTGTCTACCTCTACCTGGTATCATGTTACCACCCGTTGATCAGACCGGAGTGCTAAAAATTGCCTCCTACAACGCACAGGGCCTCAATTCTCCGTTAAAACGAAGGAAGTACTTCCAAGCAGCTCACTCGCAGCACTTGGAGGTCCTTCTTGTACAGGAAACCCACTTTCCCTCCCAATTTTCTCCCAGTTTCCTTCATGCAAGCTACCCTCAATTCTTCCTGGCCAATGCGCCAGACAAGACTAGAGGGGTTGGAGTCTTTTTCGCAAAAGGGGTGGGTTTCCACTTACGTCAGGTATTCAGGGATCCAGACGGGAGACACATTCTCCTGGTAGGGGATATCGGGGGTCTTCCTTACTCTCTAGTTTCCTATTATGCCCCTAACACAGGTCAAATACAATTTTTCTGCTCCATGATAGACTCCCTATTACCTCACTTGGAAGGGACCGTGATCATGGGTGGGGATTCCAACACCGCTCTGGACCACATGTTGGACAAATCAGGGCCAATTTGCTTACATCTTACACCAAAAAGGAGCCTCAAGCTTGCCAAACTTATCAACTCTCTGGGCCTAGTTGATGCCTGGAGGGAATGTAACCCTAACTCGAGAGACTTTACCCATTATTCAGCTCCTCGTAAATCCCTGACCAGAATTGACCATATTTTTTTAGGTGCCTCTTCTATTCCTCAAGTTTCTAAAGCGTTCATTAGGGACTCCCCGCTCTCTGACCATTCTATGGTAATTATGCACCTTAGATCCCTAGGGAATTCGGGGATTAGGCCCCAATGGAGACTAAGGGAAAACTTGCTGAATAACCCTGTCCACTGTACATTACTTCAGAAGGATCTTGAGGAATATTTTAGTCTGAACTCAGGCCCAGGGGTCTCTTGTGTAACGCTCTGGGCTGCTCACAAAACAGTCATAAGGGGTAAGATAATTCAACTAGCGGCTAAACTTAAAAAAGAGAAGAGGAGTAATTTAGTTAAGCTACAGCAAGAGTTCCAGAAACTAGCTAAAGCGCACAAGAAAAACCCCTCTCCCCAATCTCGTTCGAAGCTTGAGGCAGGGAGGGCGTCCCTCAATCTGGCCTTGACCACGCAGGCGGAGAAACAAGCCCAATGGTCGAATGCCCACTTTTACTTATGCAAGGATCATATAAGGCCGAATTTAGCTGCCAAATTATCCCCGAAAGTCAGATCCTTCACCTTTTCCAAGGTTAGAGACCGGGATCGGGCTCCCTCACTCAAAACCCTCACAAAATGATGTCCACATTTCAAGACTTTTACGCCAAACTTTACAAATCAGAGATTACGGCCTCCTCAATCCCAGCTTCAGGCTTTCTTGATAACATTCCCATCCCGGCCCTGTCTGAGGATCATAGGCTCTCACTTGAGGCTCCTTTCTCGGAATCGGAGATTCTTAATGTTATTAAACATCTTAAGAAAGGTTCCGCCCCGGGCCCAGACGGTCTTTCGACAGGTTACTATAAACAATTTGGCTCGACATTGGCCCCTCACTTAGCTAACTTCTTCAACTCACTCCAAAAGGGTAAGATTCTCAATGAGGATCTCAACTCAACCAACATATCAGTCATCCCGAAACCTGGGAAGGATCAGCCTGAAGTTAGTAATTACAGGCCCATTTCATTGATAAATAATGATCTCAAAATCCTAACAAAAATCATGGCTAATAGACTTTCAGCTTTTATTGGAGGCTATATACATAAAGATCAAGTGGGCTTCATACCTGGGAGACAGGGCCCGGATCAGATTCGTAGGGCCATAGATATTATCTCGATTCTTGGATCGGGTTGGGAGGGGGGCCCAGCTCAGGAAGGCTTTGTTCTTTCGGTCGATCTCCAAAAGGCTTTTGACACAGTCGAATGGCCATATCTTTTTGAGGTCCTGGGTAGATGGGGGATTTGGTCCGAGATTCTTACAAACTCTTAAAGCCCTATACTCCAACCCCTCCGCATCTATAAAGCTGCAGAATTTCCTCTCTAAACCGTTCAGTATCCATAGGGGCACTAGGCAAGGTTGTCCACTTTCCCCGTTGATTTTTGCGATAGCTATTGAACCCCTGGCGGTCGCTGTTAGGGATCACCCTAGCATTAAGGGGGTGAACTGTGGTCCTCAAACCCACAAATGCGCCCTCTATGCAGACGACCTGCTCTTTTTTATATCCGCTCCCCTCATCTCGGTCCCACATCTAATTAGGCTCCTGGAGACCTTTGGCTCTGCCTCAGGCTTAAAGGTTAACATGACTAAATCGGTGGCACTTAACATAAATGTCACTGAGTCTGTGATCCGACAGATCAGGGACCAGTTCCCCTTCCAGTGGTTGCCTCTCCAGATCCCTTATTTGGGGGTGCAGTTGGCGGCTAGTTATGATCGTTTATACTCCCTCAATTACCCACCACTGTTTAGAGGAATTGGGGAAGATTTAAATAAATGGGAGAGAGTGGGCCTTTCCTGGCTAGGCAGAATTAATACAGTTAAGATGACCCTCTTCCCAAGAATTCTATACTACTTTAGGACTCTACCCATCCCCGTTAAAAAGTCTCAAATTCTTAAAATCCAGGCTCAAAGCACAAAATTTATTTGGGGAAATAAGGGCTATAGATTCTCTGGAGACGTCGGGCTCAAGGGGGCCTTGGCCTTCCAAACCTATGGCGCTATTATCAAGCTGCGCAACTGGCCCAATTTTCAATAATTTATGCTAGGTCCAACAGCCCGGACTGGGTAGGTATGGAAAGACAAGTAGTTCCCCTCAATACCCTAGATTATCTGGTTTGGGCCTCCCCCAAGACCAAACCTGCTATATTATCCCTCACCCTATCCAACTCTCTGGCCCTCTGTGATCACCTGCTTAGTACCACAAAGCTGGCCTCCACAGTCCGGCCGTTACAGCATATCTTCAATAATCCCCGCTTCCCTCCGGGTCAAGATATCCACGCCCTCTGATGGTTGACGAACAAAGGCCTTTTCAGAATAGGACATTTTCTTACCGCATCGGGTCCCATTTCCCTCGAGTATTGCCTGAGTAAACTTGATATGCCCCCTTCTGAGAGCTTTAGATTCAAGCAGATCCACCACTTCCTAGTCCAATCCTGTAAGTTCAACCCAACTTCCATCGGGGCTTCCCCTTACGAGACATGGTGTTCTGATATCTCTTCTCCAAGAGGGGGGATCTCGATTATATATGCCTCATTAGTGGACCTTCCAGGGTTGCCCTCCTATGCTAGGAGGTGGGAGGGGGACCTGGACCAGGGATGGGATGCTGCCACGTGGTTTTCCCTTTTTGAGAGGGCCTTCAGGGGAATAGTGAATTTGGCCCTGGTGGAGGCCAGTGTGAAGGTGATTACTCGCTGGTACCTGGTACCCACTCGTCTCTCGTCCATGTTTCTGAACTCCTTGCCTCTCTGCTTTAGAGGGTGTCACATCCTGGGTTCTTTCCACCACACCTGGTGAGAATGCCCTAAGATCAGGGGGTTTTGGAATAAAATCTTCTCTAAGTTAACCACTTGCCGACCGCCGATCGGAGATTGACGGCGGCAAAGTGGCTCTGTAACGCAAAACGCCGTCATACGACGGCGGCTGCGTTACAGAGATACTGTGAGCGCGCGCGCGCCGCCGGAGGCGCGCGCGCGCACTCACTGTGTTCGGGGGGGGGCCAGGGAGCGGGTGCGGCGGCTTCGATTGCCACCGGCCACCCGCGATGCCCCCCCCGGAGCGAATGAGCGGAGGTCCGTGTATGTAAACACGGACCTCCGCTCTGTGTGAGGGGGAAGGGAAGTGATCACAGCCTTCTCGTACATGAAGGCTGTGATCACTTCCTTTCCCCAGCTAGGCAAGTCCCCCTACAGTAAGAACACGCCCAGGGAACACAGTTAACCCTTAGAGCGCCCCCTGCAGGTTAACCCCTTCACTGCCAATGGCATTTACACAGTAATCAGTGCATTTTTATAGCACTGATCGCTGTATAAATGCCAATGGTCCCAAAAAAGTGTCAAAACGTTCCGACATGTCCGCTGAAATATCGCAGTACCGCTAAAAATCGCAGATCGCCGCCATTTTTAGTAAAAAATAAAAAAAAAATAAAAACCCCAAAAATGAATTCTCATCATCCGTAAACGCGGCCACTTTTGCGCAAACCAATCAATAAACGCCGATTGCGATTTTTTTTATCGCAAATATGAGGAAGAATATAAATCGGCCAAAAACGGTGAAAAAAAATGTTTTTTTATATTTTTTTTTTTGGATTTGTATTTTAGCAAAAAGTAAGAAATTTGGGTTTTTTTGCAAAATTGTCGCTCTTCTTTTGTTTATAGCGGTGATCAGAAATGACGCAGAGGTGATCAAATACCACCAAAAGAAAGCTCTGTTTGTGGGAAAAAAAGGACGCAAATTTCGTTTGGGTACAACGCCGCACGACCGCGCAATTGTCAGTTAAAGCGACGCAGCGCCGAATCGCAAAAAGGGCTCCGGTCCTAAAGCTGGAAATCCTTCCGGTCCTTAAGTGGTTAAGAAAGGTTTTGGGACAACCCATTCCGCAGACCCCGGAAATAGCCTTACTTAATCACAAACCCGAAGGCCTCTCTAAAGCCTCATCTAAGCTTTCTCATTTCATACTGTTGGGAGCAAAAATCACCATAGCGAAAGCTTGGAAAAAAATCATCTGTTTCATTTAGAGGAGCTAAAAGAAAGATCACGTGGATTATGACACAAGAAAAATTTGCTAATTTGCTCCTGGACACTTCCACTAAATTTGACGCGGTGTGGGAGCCTTGATATGCCCTCTTGATGTTAAAATGGTCAGACCTCGGAGATGCCTCCTCAATGCCTCTCTTTGTCCCTCTTTATCTTTTCTGTCTTGTATTCCCTCTCCTGCACCTTCCTTCTACTTTCTTCTGTTACTCTTTCTTAACAATGGTAAAATGTTTTAATATAATCTCCTTCTCAGTGGGACCGTGGGTTTGGCCGGATCCGTAAGTCCTTCTCAGTGTTCTGGACAGTGAAGTTGTTTCGTATTTCGAAAGTGGTGGGGTCGTCTACCCTGGGGGGTCTTGGCCCTTATCCTGGCACAGTTTGTTCCCAATAGGGGTGCTGGGAGGGGGAGCGAGAGCCGGCCGGGGTCCTATCACTGTTACTGATGCTGGTTTGTCCTTAGACTGAATTCCAGTTGTTCGCCTTTAAAATATGTATTAAGTATACTTAGGGGGAGGTCTTCCCTCACCCACTGTTTATGATGTTTTTTTCTCTATGTATTTGTGAAATACCAATAAAAACTTTAAATAAAAAAAAGAAGCTGAGGGTAAAGATGATGGACTGGCCAAACATGCCCCAGACCTAAACCCTATTGAGCATCTGTGGGGCATCCTCAAATGGAAGGTGGAGGAGCACAAGGTCTCTAACATCCACCAGCTCTGTGATGTTATCATGGAGGAGTGAAAGAGGACTCCAGTGGCAACCTGTGAAGCTCTGGTGAACTCCATGCCCAAGAGGGTTAAGGCAGTGCTGGAAAATAATGGTGGGCACACAAAATATTGACACTTTGGGCCCAATTTGGACAATTTCACTTAGGGGTGTACTTACTTTTGTTGCCAGTGGTTTAGACATTAATGGCTGTGTGTTGAGGTATTTTGAGGGGACAGCAAATTTACACTGTTATACAAGCTGTACACTCACTACTTTACATTGTAGCAAAGTGTCATTTCTTCAGTGTTGTCACATGAAAAGATATAATAAAATATTTACAAAAATGTGAGGGGTGTACTCACTTTTGTGAGATACTGTAATTGCATATATTTAATACTTCAATGTGAGTGCAAATTGTGATAGTTTCCCATAAGTTACTTCTATACAGAGAACACTATTTTTTATATACAGAAGTGAAGTGGTTTAGACACCCTTGGTTAAAATAATATATTCCCATATAACCTTGATTGATATTGGGGTCCACTCTAGCAGATTAACACATACAGTTGTGCTCATAAGTTTACATACCCTGGTAGAATTTATGATCAGGAAAAAAAACAATGCGGCGCTACTATTATTCAAAGTCCAAAGTAGAATCTTAAATCAGTGCTAAACCACCGTAAAATTAAAGTACACAGTGCAGTCCAGTGTATAATTCAGTACTTCAGTGCATAATAAAGCATATCATTTGGTGACTTCCACCCGCATGCGATGTTAACCACCACCACCAGGAACAATGGATGGGTACTCTTACCAGAGAGCAATTAGAATCAAGCGTGTCACAACTCAACCCCAGTTGTCATCAGGGAGATTCTTCACATAAGTAACCGTCCCAGTAGAGGGTAATTGGGACCAGGTGTATAAAAACTCAGTAATAATTGTCATCAGAGGGCTTCTTAACTTTAGATAGGCATCAAACACTTTCCAGGTAGAGTAATCCCACATTGATGACCCGATAAGGAACCAAATGTAGAGACAGAGTACCTCAAGCAGAAAACAAACCTACATAGCGTAATACTGTTTAACTGATATTTTATTGAGAAGAGGTATTGCACTTACTTGTATGACATGAACGATAGGCACAGCATTGAATTCCAGCATAAAGATGATTTGGAGGGCGCAATAGGATGGAGCAGACTCCTGTCACCCGACGCGTTTCGTCTTAACAGACTTCCACAGGGGTATGAGTCCACTGCTCCCCATTGCGCAATTTATATGAACCATTGATTAACCCAAATAAAAGAGGCTCCACCTACTGTAGTCCACAAAAATGGCTGCCAGACCTCATGGTGTAGAGTGAGTATCAAGCCTCAGCGTGGAACTGCTCAAACTAAGGTGCTGATTGAACATAGGTGAAACATGTGACAGGAAGAAACCTCCACTAATTCAAGCCTCTATTTCATAACTAGACCAGTGGTGTGTCACTTCCACAAAATGGCTGCCAGACCACATGGTGTAGAGTGAGTGTCAAGCCTCAGTGTGGAACTGCTCAAACTAAGGTGCTGATTGGACATAGGTAAAACATGTGACAGGAAGAAACCTCCACTAATTCAAGCCTCTATTTCATAACTAGACCAGTGGTGTGTCACTTCTGGGTTAATATGTCTGCATTAATTTCATTGCTTACATCAATAAAAAATATTTTAATATGATATGAAAAAAATATAAAAGAATGTATTAAACTTTCGTCTATAACTAGACGGTATCATCATGAGAGATAAAAACAGAGATGTACTTAAATAAGGACTGAACCAAAAACCCTCGTCAATTCTGGGGTAAAACATAAAATACAACTGTACGGCTTCCGCCCATACAGATCAGGAAATGACGTAAACAATACCAAATTATGCATACATATGTTCCACCTCCACAGATTTCACTAAAACAAATACAAAAAAAATACAAAAAAAAAAAATAACAACAATATATCACAAGGAAGTGACACTACTATACACCACCCATTGATATAACACAGGTAATGCACATAGAACCATTATATGGAACCAATGTAGTGAAAAATACCATACATAAACATTATAATACTAGATATACTCCAAAAATCAGTATCAAATATGACTTGGAAGCTGATGTTAAAAATTAATAATTAATAGTGATATATTAAACATATATCATAAATATATTAAACATATTAAAAAGGAATATAACCCACTAAATTAACTCACAAGAGCGCACATAGATATATTATAATATTGAAAACTATTGGAAATGTATGTATATTAATGAGGTCAAAAAGAACTAATAA
Source organism: Glandirana rugosa (assembly GCA_018402905.1). Classification (NCBI taxonomy): domain Eukaryota; kingdom Metazoa; phylum Chordata; class Amphibia; order Anura; family Ranidae; genus Glandirana; species Glandirana rugosa. The sequence goes on along the minus strand of BLSH010377541.1, from coordinate 980,868 downwards.
CATCATGTATTGATACGATTTATAGACAGAACTTAAACCAGGGGACAAATTTTAGAATGAGAAGCGCACATGTCACCGGGATGTGTAAATATATATGATATGTTACCCTTTGGGAATTATGCTTGGTTAATAAACGCATTTATGTCCCAGTCAACATTAATACCATGGGGCCAGTAGGTCTTAAGTCTATATATCCAGGAGGTCTCAAGACGAGACACTCCCCTAGTAGTGGCACCCCCCCTCCAAGGTGCCTCATATTTATCTATGATGGTAAATGACGTGCCCCTAGGATTGCGGTGATGATACTTCAGGTAATGCTTAGGCGTGGTATGTTTTGTTGAACCTTTGATAATGCCAGTAATGTGTTCACTTATCCTCACCGAGAAGGGGCGTATGGCACGGCCCACATATTGCCTCTTGTAAGGACAAGTAATCAGATACACAATGTTTTTAGTGGAACAGGTAGCAAAATGCTTTCTCTTATATGTCTGATTTGTGACACTAGAGGTAAAAGTTTCCACCCTTCTACTGTTACAAGCATTAAACTCACAAACACGGCATTTCCTACAGGGGAAGTACCCCTTTAGTTCCCTGAAAAAAACTGGTTTGTTGGGTGGTTCAATTACATTGGGAGCCACCTGATTCCTAATTGATGGAGCACCCCGGAATACGACATTAGCGGTCTCAGGGAGGGAGGGATTCAATATCTGGTCATTTTTAAGGATTCCCCAATGTTTTCGGATAATATTTCTGATTTGTTTAGATTGATTAGAGAAATTGGTGGTAAAAGCCCACCGGAACTTATTATTATCACTCGGGGATGACACTGGTGGTTGTTTGTCTTCGAGTAACAAGTTCCTATCCAGCCCATGAACTCGAATCATTTCTCTATCAATCACGGCCGGATCATACCCTTTACTTACAAATTTTCCCTTAAGAATTTCTGCCTGTTGTAGGAAGTCTGATTCTATGGTGCAGTTACGTTTCAGACCATCTGACTTCTAGGTACAGAATCCAGCCAGAGTCTATGGTGGCAACTATCTAAAGGAATATAACTGTTACGATCGGTAGCCTTAAAGTGGGTCCTAGTCCCAAGCTTACCCTGTTTTACATATATCACCAAATCAAGGAACACAATCTTAGTTTGGCTGGTGGTATGTGTAAGGGAAATCCCCCTTGTGTTATCATTAAGGGTAGTAAAGAAATCTAATAGTGCATCATATGAACCATCCCATAGGAGGAGGACATCGTCGATATATCTTGCCCACAGGGCTAGTTCTGATCGTCCCAAAGAATTTATGATCTCTTGGCAATTTTTGAGAGAATATGAATGCTAACACAAAAACTTTTGTTTCACTCATGGTTAGTGTTTGGCTGAAGCCATTTTTTTTATCAATCAATTGTGTTTACTCTTTTTAAATGACAACAGAAACTACCCAAATGACCCTCATCAAAAGTTTACATACCCCAGTGATTTTGGCCTAATAACATGCACACAAGTTGACACAAAGGGATTGGAATGGCTATTAAAGTTAACCATCTTCACCTGTGATCTGTATGCTTGTAATTAGTGCGTGTGTATAAAAGGTCATTGAGTTTCTGGACTCCTGACAGACCCTTGCATCTCTCATTCAGTGCTGCACTGACATTTCTGGATCCTGAGTCATGGGGAAAGCAAAATAATTGTCAAAGAATCTGCGGGAAAAGGTAGTTGAACTGTACAAAACAGGAAAGGGATATAAAAAGATATCCAAGGAATTGAGAATGCCAATCAGCAGTGTTCAAACTATAATCAAGAAGTGGAAAATGAGGGGTTCTGTTGAAACCAAACCACGATCAGGTAGACCAACTAAAATTTCAGCCACATCTGCCAGGAAAATTGTTCAGGATGCAAAGAAAAACCCACAAATAACTTCAGGACTCTCTGAAAACATGTGGTGTGGCTGTTTCAAGATGCACAATAAGGAGGCACTTGAAAAAAGATGTGCTGCATGGTCAAGTCACCAGAAGAAAGCCATTACTATGCAAATGCCACAAAGTATCTCGCCAAACAGCACAGAGAAAAGCCTCAAACCTTTTGGCACAAAGTCATTTAGAGTGATCAAAATTGAGCTTTTTGACTACAACCATAGACCAGGCCTGTGAAACACAGGTGGATCGTTGATGTTTTGGGGATGTGTGAGCTACAAAGGCACATGAAATTTGGTCAAAATATATGGCAAGATGAATGCAGCATGTTATTCAAAAATACTGGAGGAACATTAACATTCATCAGCCAGGAAGCTGCGCATGGGACGTACTTGGACATTTCAACATGACAATGATCCAAAACACAAGGCCAAGTCAACTCCTCATTGGCTACAGCAGAATAAAGTGAAGGTTCTGGAGTGGCCATCTCAGTCTCCTGACCTCAATATCTGGTATGTTCAGATACCTTTACCATCTGAGAAGATAAAGAGAATCATCCACAAATACCACAAAAGACTTCAAGCTGTCATTGATGTTAAAGGGGGCAATACATGGTATTAAAAACTTGGGTATGTAAACTTCTGATCAGGGTCATTTGGGTAGTTTCTGTTGTCATTATGATTTAAAAAGAGTAAACACAGTTGATTGATTAATGGCTTCAGCCAAACACTAACCATGAGTGAAAGAAATGTTTTTGTGTTATCATTCATATTCTCTGAAAAATGGCCAAGAAATCATAAATTCTGCCAGAGTATGTAAACTTATGAGCACAACTGTATGAACCCTAGGGACTAAGACTGGGATTCCATTAAAGTTCATATGCGTGTAAAGGCAGGCGGCCCAATACTTTAGGTTACATAGTGTACTTATACTTATACCCTGTTTGTTTCTCAGCAGCTCAGTTTGATGCTGTAAGCCAGAGAATATACCCTGGTACTTCTGGGAATGGAGGAGCATGTGATTCACTCCATATAGTAGGGCTGATCCAATCAGCGCTGTCACGTGTGAAGTCCATAGCCCTGTGTATGGCATAACTCCAGTGACTTACACAGGGCTTGCCTTCGCTCCTGGTGGCTGAACAGAATGGCATAAGAAAGGAAGGTGGGTGGGTGAATATGCTGCTTGATAGGTTTGTATTAAAATTAACCTGTTGCCTTGCATGGGCAAAATATTCTTTACTCATTTAGTAATTCAATTCCCCAAAAATTTGAAACGCCAGGACTCGGAGTATAAACTCTCCTTGTCCTTTTATATGTCACAAATAAAGTTAAGGCGCAGTCCTGCAATTGAAGATTTGTCCATGAAAATATGTGCCCCTTGAAGTGTCTTTGGTTTCAAAACTGATTAACCGTTTATTCCTTTTTGTTTTTTCTTTTTCCAATTAGAAAAAGTTTTACCACAATAGGTGGGATTATGACCAGGTCAGTAATGATCACAGCAAGACATTCAATGATCAAGACAAAGAAGGAACATCACCATACTAGAATACAGCCGACTCTAGTGAAGTGAGCTTAGAACCTGAGTCTATAGTTTCAGCTCCAATCTCAAAACATCTAGTATTACAGGCATTCTGCCTAACCTTATTCCACTTGCTGACCACAACTTGTCTATTTGGACTTTAGTCAAAATAACTTAAAATTCTAAAAAAAAATAAAGTTGGCTGACCCCTCAAGAACCTGGTTGTATCAGCCCAGGGATAAAAGACAATTGGCTGGCTAGAAAGAAGAAAATAGATGGAAGAGGAAACAGTAGAGAGTCACAAGGAATGGAAGCAATGAATAGAGAATAAGAGAAGGAAGGTAAAAGAAAGCACTATAGAAGGGGTCATTCCTCCCAGGTTTCCGGTGTTTCAGGTGTCCGACAAGAAGTCATGCACGGGTCCCATGTTTTTTCCCACGTTTTTTTCAAATTTCTTTTGGGACTTGTGGCACATACTAGTCAGTTTTCCATTACCATTATTCAATTCAATGTATATTTTACAAAATCAATATCAACCATAACCTCTTTCCACTGCTTCACTATTGCTATCCTAGCCCCCAGTAGAAATAATTGACACTTTTTGGGTGTTTAGGGATTTGCCTATCGAATTTGTGAGATAAAGTTATTTCTGATAGTTTGGGCAAATTAACCTTAGCCACTGAATAGATAAGGCTGAAAATCCGCATCCAGAACCAACACAATTTGGGACATTGACTCCTTATGTAAAACATAGTGCCTACCTGTCCACAGCCTCTGATGCGGTTGACTGAGGCTTGGGATTTGCTATTCTTATAAGCACCATGTACCATCACATTAGTGTTTATAGCTGGTGTCCATCAAAGTTGTTTTGATAGAGATCTGGGATTCATTGTTTTTGACTTGCTTCCAGTCATGGACATCCATATTTGTATTGAAGTCCCGCTCCCATTATTACATTTAAAAGAATTTTGGGGTAGAATCAGGAAGCAGCATATACAGAATAGAATTTTTTCTCTTGGAAACGTTACCAGACCTACAAGACTCAAACAATGTCATCGTAAGGAGTCACGTGGCTTGTTTAGTCTTACCCTCCATACACACTATACTTAATTGGGATCCACATCAAGTTGTCTATTGCTAATGAGGAACATGCCAGAGCTGCCATATGGATCCACTGGGGCTAAAATCTTCTTGTAGTGGTCTGAGCTAGCTGCACTCTTTGTGCTGTTTGGTGGTAAGGAATTAAAGTAAAACTAAAGGAGAGGGGGCTACAAGCTAAATTACAAGGTGTCTAAGAGGTAAGGTGGCTCCAAGTAAATGAAGAGGTGGCTATGGGCTAAATGGACTTAAGAGGTTACTTCAAGTAAATGAAAAAGGTGGTTACAGGCTGAATGAAGAGGTGGCTACGGGCTAAATGAAGAGGTGGCTATGGGGAAATGAAGAAGTGGCTATGACCTAAATGAAGGGGTGGTTACAGGCTGAATGAATAGGTAACTATGGTCTAGATGAAGAAGTGGTTAAAGGCTTAAAACAATACTAGGAGCAGGCAGACTCTTTAATGCAGAAACGTCATCCTGCACTGGTCAATCAAGATGGACCTTTAAGAAGCCGTGTAGAAGATGCTGGTGCTGGCGAGGGACCTCGCATTTGGTAGACCAATGAAGCAGAGGTAAGTATTTTGTACTTTAGTTCTGCTTTAAGTTGTGGTCTTTCAGACCTCCCAAGGTCTCAGGAGTGAATTATTTTCTGAACGATCTGCATATATGTCTAGACTTCAGGATTGGGAGGGTCCTAAAAAAAAAATACAATATTCTGGGTAAGACATTTCTTCTAGTACAGTATAATCTTGCAAACTATATGTGCCTGAGGGGAGGGATTAGTTGCATTGAAATGTTTGGTTAACTGAATCCCTAAATAAGGTATAGATTTCATGGCCCCTTGGAACTCAATATCTGTTTTAAGCAGTGTGACAGTTTCATCCTTTATGTTGATATTAAGAGACAGTGATTTACTTCTATTAACTGTGGCAAATTAATGTAGCAATTTAAGCAAATTAGGAATGGTTGTTAGAGGGGAATAGATGTACATAGAATAAATAGAATAAATTATGGTCCTACCTATTGGGATCTTCTGTAGTTTCACAGCTCGGTCCTGAGGCAGAGAAGGGAATCTAAATGCTTGCTACATTGTGAATAATGAAACATATTTAAAAATAAGGAGATTTGGACAGCACATCCTAAAAAAAGTTAATTCACCCAAAATGAATATCTCAGTTTTTGTTAGACACCACTGAGTTAAAACTCTCTCTTGCATAGTATCTTAGAACCTTAATGGCATGATATGTGGAAGAAGCTGTGAAGGACCTTTAGGCAAGGCATCTGTTGGATGATTCCACATGTCAGCATCTAGCCGAAATGGAAATGTCATTTCTGCATGGAAAAAGTAATAATATTTAAAGATGTGTGCTGTTTAAACCCACAAGCTATGCATTATTCTTCCTTAGAAAGTTGTTAAAATTGGACATATAGAGCTTCAATATTCTCGGAGACAATAATGCATTGAACAAAGAGCAAAATCTCTGAATTCATTTAAACCTGTTAGTTGCTGTGTCAAAATGGCAATTTATATAGTTAATTGTCTAAATACAACAGGCATGTGTATTATTGAATCTTGGCGGTGGTGGTGTGTGCTCCATTTTTGGTGGGGGGTGGCAACCAAACCACTCGACTCCCCCCATTCGGTCGGTCAGTCGATCAAACCCCCCACCCCCCATCTCTTGCTCATCTGCCCACCAGCCCCGTACTTACCCCATCTAGGTCACGGACAGCTTCGGCTCCTTCCTGTGTCTCCTCCTCCTCAGCGGCTTCCTCCTCGGCGGTCAATACGATTGCTTCTCCTCTCGTCCAATTGTTTTTTAACCACTTGAATACAGGACGTTTATACCCCCTTCCTGCCCAGACCAATTTTCAGCTTTCAGCACTCTCACACTTTGAATCTCAATTACTCTCTCATGCTACACTGCTGGCGGCTCCTCCTTCGGCGACTCCTCCTCCTCTGTGTCCTTCCTCGGCTTCGACAGGCACTGGATCTACCCCATTCATGCCCCGACCACCCGTCTACTCGTTCTCTACCCCCCACCCCCCAAACTAGCTGACTGGCTGGCTTACCCCCCTCAGCTCACCAAACCAACGGTGGGGGGTGGTTTTTACCTCGTGTGTGGTGGTGGCGGTTCTAAGTTATTATGTGTACGGACAACATAAATCTGTTAATTGATATATTTAACGGTAAAACTGTGTCGTTGATTGTCCAAATTTACTTAAGTCTCTAAAACGAGAAACAAGTTACGTAATAACAG
>BLSH010377541.1:941451-965580 GCA_018402905.1 Glandirana rugosa | reverse complement strand
TTAATTTATTTTCCCTATCCCAATTTATTTGTAGGGCACTTGCCCTAGTTTGAAGATGATTTTAGAACAGTTATATGGCTTCTACCGTTAATTAATCATTTTCAGACACAGTTTGAAGATGATCCACATTCACCTCCATTTTTGCTTTTTTTATGTTTTTATTTTTTTAAAAATATTTACAGTTATTTCCCTGTCCCCATTTTTTTGTAGGGCACTTGCCCTACCCTTACCCCCATTTTACTTCCTTTTGCAGCCCTCTAGGGCTTTCCAGGACTTTGTTACAGCCATTTTTGTGCATAAAAGTTCGGGTCCCCATTGATTTCAATGGGGTTCGTTGTCCGTGCGATCGTTCGGGTTCCGTCCGGACCCGGACCCGGACTTTGTCCCGAAGTTCGGACGGACCAGCAGAACCCGAACTTCCAGAGGTTCGCTCAACTCTATTCTTATGCTCTGACTGTGTGATATTTCATTTATATATAAATGAAGAATGCATTAAAAGAAAAGAAATTCAAGAGCTAATGAAAAGAGTACACCCGGCAGGCTGACAATGCTGCTGTTAATTGTGAGGCAGGGGCTCAGTGTTATAATTCTTAGCAGGAAGAACTTTACTGGCAGAATCTCCAGGTAAAAAACTTTGCAACAGATTCACATACAATGATTTGCTTAAAAATGTGTACAGTGACACATAATGCCAAATATATTTTATGAAATAGATTTTGGGTTTGCATACATTTTTTCTAAAATTCAAAGAAAAAAAAAAGTCATAAACAATTGTAATAATGCCCATGTATATATTTATACTTGCATGTATTTTTTTTCTTTTATGTTATGGATAAATCTAATTTTTTATGGGAAATCGCCAGAACTGTTGGGTGACTGCAGACTGGAAAGAGCAAGGATTCTGTACATTTTTAGAATATTGGTATATGCCCCTACTAGTTGAGATTTAGAAAAGGAAGTGTGTTCTTCATTATATTTTTTCATTTATCTAATTAAAACTGTTTATTATATATTAAATAAAATTAGACATAGTTAGCTATATAATTCACTATTCTGAATGATCAAGAGAGACCTAAAAAAAAAAAATAAGGATGTAAGGGGAAGGTCTGTTTAAGTCTAATTTCCTGCAGCCAGGACATGTTAGTAAATAACCTTGAGAGCAGGAGTATAAAAAAAATGGAAAAACAGAATGTTTTATTTCCTGTCTGTTCCCTGGCTATACGTGCATGGCACGGCAAGTATGTTTTGTATTATTTAATTTATATCATATTTCCTCAATACCCCCATTTATTAAAGGTACTTAAATGGAAGCTGCATTGTAGTTCCAGCAAGCACATATTTTGTTTCTAATTGTGATAATTACAGTACGTTAAGTAATTGGATAGTGGCTTTTCTCTTTGGACAGGCTTACTAAAGAATATTTCATGTTACATTCACAGTTTTGCAGGTCCTTTCTTCAGTAATATAGAGTGGCTAATAATCAGAGCAATGCTGTGGAGTCCCAGCTAGGCTACAGCTAAGCTGATCTCCTAGGGCAATGGTCTCCAAACTGTGTCCTGGGGGCCGGATGCAGCCCTTTGCTTGCTTTTATTTGGCCTTCACTCACAATGTGACAATGGGGCACAATTCCTCTTAAAGTGGTTGACAACCACTTTAACCTACAGGTAAGCCTAGAATAAGGCTTACCTGTAGGTGCACTGCATATCTCCCAAACCTGCACGGTTCAGGAGATATGCAGTGTTGTAGCTGTGCTGACGTCATGTCGGCACATGCGCAGTGAAGGAAAGGCCTGCATGCTGTCCCTCCACTGTGACTGGCGGCTCCCACACGGGAGTGACATCACGCGACTCCGGCCAGTCACATCGCCGGAGATTGCAGCCCCAGAAAGAAGGAGCAGAAGATGGACGTGGCCAGCACAGGGGACATCGCTGGACGCCGCAGGCTTCGTTTGCAGGTAATTAGCACATAATGGGTTACTATGCGATGCATAGTAACCCATTATGCTTCTAATTTACAGGGGAATACAGAGGAAAGTAAACCCCCTTCTGGGTTTACTTCCTCTTTAATGACACCAACGATTGGGCCCAATGACACCAATGATAGGGGCACAATTCCTCTCAATGACACCAAGGATGGGGGCACAATTCCTCTTAATGACACCAGCGATTGGGCCCAATGACACCAAGGATGGGGCACATTTCCTCCCAATGACGCCAATGATGGGACACAATTCCTACACCAAAGATGGGGCATTTTACTCCAGCTGATGCTGGGACATTTTCTACTCCCGATGGGCACGGTCTGGCCCCCCTAAAATCTGAAGGACAGTAAACCGGCCCTTTGTTTATAAAGTTTGGAGATCCCTGTCCTAGGGCAACAAAAAGTTACCGGTGGGTGGAGATACTTATTGCTGAAAGACTTGCCAGCTTGTTGAAAAATGTCACTGTAATTGGGACTCAATCCTTCTTTTTTCTGTAGAGAAAGGGAAAGACAGAAAAAAATTGCTGATTCTGCCAGAAACGTAGTTAGCTAATAACTTCCTGCATACTCCACCTCTGTTGACTGCTATCAGCATTGTTCGCAGTCCTTTCTGTGGGTTACAGAACACGTCCCTCGCCAATGTTATGGCAATGAGAAGAGGAGGAGTTCTTTTCCATTGTTTTCAATGACACCCATTTAAACTGGTGCAACTTAAAGTCACAGCAACTTTGAAAAGGTGCCTGTACTGTACTGCTTTAATGTGACTTTTGATGCAACTTAGTGCCAAAGAGTATAAAATTGGATCAAAGTTGCACATTTAAAGTCACGCTCCAAAGTCGCACTGGAAATCTGCATAAGTGTGAATGGAGTCTAAAGAGACACCTGCTGGTGGTCAGTGGAAACACCTGCTGACCAATTGTACAGCACAGTGCCACCAGCAGGTGAACAGAGGCAAGACATGCTCAGTAATAATAATTAAAAAGTAAATCACATGTAGGTATATGTATCATAATAATAACATAATAACATATATTGATAATGACATTTACATGAAACTGATCACATTCAAGTATACATTTAGAAAGCGGAAACTATTAAAAATGATTAGTTATAATCAATTAATTCATCATATTATTATTTTATATAGGGAATAATGTCCTGTCCTGATGAGTTATTTTAAAGTGACTAGAAAAAAATAAATGCAAATTATAGCTAAGTTTACACTGTGTGGGTACAGCAACCCATTCATTGCAATTTACATGCGTTTACCAGACCCGCTACAGTGTGAACGTAGCCTTAAAGATCTGTAAGCACACTAGCAGAAAAATACAACAGCAGCAGATATAAATACATGTAACATCTATTATTGTTTCAGTGTTTATTGTTTTCCTGACATAATTGTGTGTAAAAATAAAAATATTGTATAAACAGAGAACTTCGTATAAACAAATATCAATATCTGAGCGATGTATGAGGCCAGCATGGGATATGGTGAGAAGAGTCAGGCTCCATTAACACTATGACGCAAATTGCGGGACACCCTTGTGATCCCCACTATTTTGAATAGCCCCAAATTGCGGCTCGATTTTGCCGCGATGTCACCTGCTGAATCGCGCTTAAAAACTCGCAAACAGAATCACAGGATGCCCAACAGGAGTTCTTGTACTTTTTTTGGGCACTGGGCATCCCACGATTCTGTTTGTGTGTTTTACGGCAATTTTACTGTGACTCAGCGGACAAAATTGAGCCAAAATTGTGACGCGATTTGGTGGCATTCAAAACAATGGGGCTCGCAACGGCGTCCCACGATTTGCGGCATTTCCGAATCGCCATCAGAATCACGGCGATTCCTCCCGCAAAACGGGACGCCATATTGTGAAAAGCATCCTTCAGGCCCATACACGCGGTACGACGGTCGTACAACAGCTTGTTGTACGATCATCTGACCGTTAGTACGCTCAATTACAACAGCCAATGTGTAAGGTCGTACAAAAGAAGTTGGATGAGCAAACTAGAAAACTTTTCTTGTAAAACAAGGCGTCGTACGACTGTTGATTCGTGTGTACAGAGAATTTGGGCCAATAAAGCTGTACGTGCAAAACACGCATGCTCAGAAGTCAGGAACGCCCGGAATTGTCAGTTCGTGTAAACCTACGTTCCTAATTAACAAATCACATTTACCTGAACTTCATCTTTATACGCTCTTAACATGTCACTACGTTTGGCTTGTTGAAGCTTTGTTGTACGATTACTTGACTCATGTCAGTACGCTAGACACAACAGCCGATTTTGGGCAAAAGTTGAACGTGCGGTCGTACTACCATCACACCCTGTGTACGAGGCTTAAGAGAAATGTACTGACTGTTCACAAAGCTTCCAACTGTCCATTAGCCCCCATTCACACCAGTGCGATTTGTCATGCAATTTGACAGTTCCAAATCGCATGAAAAGTCGCACCCCATTGTCAATGAGCCGTTACATGTAATTATCAGGTAACATAAACCTGTGCATAGTTATAGTAATGTTTGTGTAGTTGGTTATTACACTGCCATCTTGAAGTTGTTTTTGATATTGCACCTTTCCAATACCTTACTGTTATCATCTGTGTTCCCTCCCATCTTCTTAGCTAATTTGCTCTTTGTGGTTTACTCTGTGATGTAACTTCCGCTTCCTGTGTCCTCTCTCTGTCTCATGAAGAAGAACATGGCCACTCATGTTTTAGGCCACACATAATCGGTTCGCATCCTAGGACACATTACCATGTTTTGACCTGCAGATACCATCTTTCAACCATCTACCAGATTTGTTGTCTGCTGTACCTGCTATTTGCAATAAATCTATGCTTATGGAAGAACCAGTGTCTGGTGAGTTCAAGCTATCTGATAAAGACTGTCTGCAGTGATTATATCCACTTATACAGGCCAGGCATAGAGGTCTCAGCAAGGGATAAGTCACTATTACAACATTTGGAGTCAGAATAGTCGGCAATGGAACTGTTTAAATTGCCACAACACATGTCACAGTGGCATTGAAAAAGGTTCCTGCACTACTTTTTGCCAATTTCATTGCGGCTTGCATAGACGTCTGTTGTATGAAATCGCAAGCCACAATAAAATTGGCTGTGCAAATTGCACTGATGTGAATGGGGGCTTTTTTTCCTTTAACTCATGGTGTTTCCTCTTTACTTGGCCCTCATTTTGGTCTGATGCATAGACTCCTAAAATAATGCATGCTTTACTGTATATGTGTACCCTCACCTTGCAAAACAACCTATTCAGTTTAAAATAGAAATGCAAGGCAAAAAGTGTGTGTGTATATATATAGCTCGTTGGGATGAAAAAAAGACACCGGTCCATTTAGTTCAACCAATAAAAAGAAATAAAAAATAACACACACAAATAGAAAACCTTCATATACATGATCCTATACCCACAGTTGATCCAGAGGATGGCAACAAGCCTAATAATGCATGATCCAATTTGTCCCGGGGGGGGGGGGGATTATTTCCTGATCTCCCAAGAGGCAATTGATATTCTCTGGATCAACTACCACTGAAGTTACTACTTCTGAATATTAACATCCAGCTATATTTTGTGCATTTAGGCATGCATCGAGTCTATTTTAAGCAATCTACTGAGCTGGCCAGAACTAGCTCTTGAGGAAGTCTATTTCACATTTTTACAGCTCTTACTGTGAAGAAGCCTTTCCATATGTGAGGCTGGGTTCACACTGCTGTGCGGAGCGTCTCACAGCAGGGGACCGGTGCGTCCCTGTTCTCTGTTTCAGGGATGAATTAGGCCCAAATTTTTGGCTGGATTCGGACCTGAAATGGACCAGAAGAAGCACATGACTCTTCTGCAAACCGCTCCGCAGCCGTTCCAGAGATGTATGAACTGGCTCTATTGAGAGCCGGTCACAGTCTCCTGAGATGCAAATTGGATACGGGGAAACCCACATCCACTTCGCACTAGTGTGAACCCAGCCTCAATCCCAACCTCCTCTATCCTATCCTGCCAGACTGAGTGGCCACTCACCTTGTGCTCCTCCAGGAGCAAAGGAGGTTTCCTGCAGTCCCTCAGGAGAGAAATGGGCAGGGCTGACAACACTGCTCAGGATTTTAGTGCAGCAGAGTCAGTGTTGTCAGATCACTATATGCAAGCTAGGATCACAATGGATTTCTAGCAGAATCAGCATATGTTTTTCTGTACTTGGGGGAACTTTGGAAATGTTGCAGTGTATTGCAAATATTATATGTACTGCATATTTTTTTATTTTTCCAAAAATACTGTACATTTTAAATGATGTGGAGATCATTATGGGTAACCATAAAACCAACATATTCAGGCTGGATATACCATTAGGTACAGTAGATATGTGTCTATAGGTAGCAAGAGCAAAGGGGCCACTTTTCTCTCTTTTTCATTATTATCACTACCTATTATTATCTTAAATTACGACATCTTATACTACAGTGAGGGAAAAAAGTATTTGATCCCCTGCTAATTTTATACATTTGCCCACTGACAAAGAAATGATCAGTCTATAATTTTAATGGTCAGTTTATTTTAACAGTGAGAGACAGAATAACAACAAAAATATCCAGAAAAACTAATTTTAAAAAAGTTATACATTGATTTGCATTTTAATGAGTGAAATAAGTATTTGACGTCTTCACAAAACATGACTTAGTACTTGGTGGCAAAACCCTTGTTGGCAATCACAGAGGTCAGACGTTTCTTGTAGTTGGCCACCAGGTTTGCACACATCTCAGGAGGGATTTTGTCCCACTCCTCTTTGCAGATCCTCTCCAAGTTATTAAGGTTTCAAGGCTGATATTTGGTAACTCGAACCTTCAGCTCCCGCCACATATTTTCTATGGGATTAAGGTCTGGGGACTGGCTAGGGCTCTCCAGGACATTAATGTGCTTCTTCTTGAGCCACTGTTGCCTTGGCCGTGTGTTTTGGGTTATTGTCATGCTGGAATACCCATCCACGATCCATTTTCAATGCTCTGGCTGAGGAAAGGAGATTCTCACCCAAGATTTGATGGTGATCATTTCTGCTGTGTTCATTGACACAGACAGCGGGACTCGGCCCCTGCCCCCCGCTCCGGTGTCACTGGATTTGATTGACAAAAGGGGGGGTCTGGGGGGAGCTGCAGCACAGAAGGTTTTTCACCTTAATGCATAGAATGCATTAAGGTGAAAAACCTTGAGGCTTTACAACCACTTTAAGCTGGTCATACAACGATCGTAATTGGGCTGGTCCAGCAGCCACAGGCTGACTCCGATTACTATGTGGGCTTCCCCGCTTGACAGACGTTGATTGTTTAATTGACTTTTGTTGAACTGAAATGTTAGATTAAATGTTTGGTCGATCAGCGGTTCCGGCCAATCAGCTACAGCCACTGATCAGTGTACTCTGTAGTCAGAATACAATGTCCTGTGTGGGAGATTCCTCCAATCCCCTTGGTTATGTGGATGGAGGACACTGTTAGCTTTTTTCCGTTCAGCCCACTGGTTGAACAAAGAAAAAACACAACACACTAACAGCATATGGTCAGCTTTAGCAAAAGAAACAGATCCATTTCATGTCTGAAAAGAGAATGAGGATACATATGGGTGTTAAAGTGGACCGTATGATACTGAGACTGATTTACTGATATGCTGGATGCATTGTTTTTAGATAAAATTAAAAAAATAAAAACCTTTATTGGTGTCTGATTAAGGTAAAGTTGGTTCTGTGACCAAGTCATATTCCTTAATTGGAAAGGAGAAAAATGGTGCCTCTGACCTGTCTCTGCTATCTGGATCACAAATCTAGCAGAATTACGAACATTTGGGCAGGTAAGACAATTCACATACTGCATATGCATTTCAACTATGTGTATAACTTGAGGTAATTGTAGTCGTATTAGTGCAATTGTGCCAGAGAAAATTGAGTACTGTCCGTGATACTTTTTTTATTTGCACTAACATAACATTTTTTCAGGACAAGCTTTCGGGGTATCTCCCCTTCTTCAAGGTCCAAGCAGTACTGCTTGGACCTTGAAGAAGGGGAGATACCCCAAAAGCTTGTCCTGAAAAAATGTTATGTTTGTGCAAATAAGAAAAGTATCACGGACAGTACCCACTTAAGGACCGGAAGGATTTCCAGCTTTAAGACCGGAGCCCTTTTTGCGATTCGGCGCTGCGTCGCTTTAACTGACAATTGCGTGGTCGTGCGACGTTGTACCCAAACGAAATTTGCGTCCTTTTTTTCCCACAAACAGAGCTTTCTTTTGTTGGTATTTGATCACCGCTGCGTCATTTCTGATCGCCGCTATAAACAAAAGAAGAGCGACAATTTTGCAAAAAAAAAAACAAATTTCTTACTTTTTGCTAAAATACAAATCCAAAAAAATATATAAAAAAACATTTTTTTTCACCGTTTTTGGCCGATTTATATTCTTCCTCATATTTGGGATAAAAAAAATCACAATCGGCGTTTATTGATTGGTTTGCGCAAAAGTGGTCGCGTTTACGGATGATGAGAATTCATTTTTGGGGTTTTTATTTTTTTTTTATTTTTTACTAATAATGGCGGCGATCTGCGATTTTTAGTGGTACTGCGATATTGCAGCGGACATGTCGGAACATTTTGACACTTTTTTGGGACCATTGGCATTTATACAGCGATCAGTGCTATAAAAATGCACTGATTACTGTGTAAATGCCATTGGCAGTGAAGGGGTTAATCTGCAGGGGGCGCTCTAAGGGTTAACTATGTTCCCTGGGCGTGTTCTAACTGTATGGGGGCTGCCTTAGCTGGGGAAGGGAAGTGGTCACAGCCTTCACGTAAAGGAAGGCTGTGATCACAGCCCTTCCCCCTCACACAGAGCGGAGGTCCGTGTTTACTTACACGGACCTCCGTTCCTTCACTCCGGGGGGGGCATCGCGGGTGGCCGGCGGCAATCGAAGCCGCCGCACCCGCTCCCTGGCCCTCCCCGGACACAGTGAGCGCGCGGGCGCGCCTCCGGTGGCGCGCGCGCTCACTGTGCGCGATCTGGCGGCCGCCGTCGTATGGCGGCGTTTCCCCTTACAGAGCCACTTTGACGCCGTCAGATGCCGATCGGCGGTCGGCAAGTGGGTACTCAATTTTCTCTAACTATGTGCATAGCAATCTGTCTGAGTTCAGCTCTTTATTTTTATTTTTTTTACTTTTTCTACATTCAACATTATGCTGAGCTCACACACATATTTGGAGTCATGGAAGGTGTTACATATACAGTATCTCACAAAAGTGAGTACACCCCTCACATTTTTGTAAATATTTTATTATATCTTTTCATGTGACAACACTGAAGAAATTAGACTTTGCTACAATGTAAAGTAGTGAGTGTACAGCTTGTATAACAGTGTCAATTTGCTGTCCCCTCAAAATAACTCAACAAACAGCCATTTGTGTCTAAACCACTGGCAACAAAAGTGAGTACACCCCTAAATAAAAATGTTCAAATTGGGCCCAAAGCGTCAATATTTTGTGTGACCACCATTATTTACCAGCACTGCACTGCAACCTCTTGGGCATGGAGTTCACCAGAGCTTCACAGGTTGCCACTGGAGTCCTCTTCCACATCACGGAGCTGGTGGATGTTAGAGACCTTGCACTCCTCCACCTTCCATTTGTGGATACCCCACAGATGCTCAATAGAGTTTAGGTCTGGAGACATGCTTGGCTAGTCCATCACCTTTACCCTCAGCTTCTTTAGCAAGGCAGTGGTCGTCTTGGAGGTGTGTTGTGGGTCGTTATCATTTTGGAATATTGCCCTGCGGCACAATATCCAAAGGGAGGGGATCATGTTCTGCTTCAATATGTCACAGTACAAGTTGGCATTCATGGTTCCCTCAATGAACTGCAGCTCCCCAGTGCCGGCAACACTCATGCAGCCCCAGACCATGACACTCCCACCACCATGCTTGACTGTAGGCAAGACACACATGTCTTTGTGCTCCTCACCTGGTTGCCGCGACACACGCTTGACACTATCTGAACCAAATAAGTTTATCTTGGTCTCATCAGACCACAGGACATGGTTCCAGTAATCCATGTCTTTAGTCTGCTTGCCTTCAGCAAACTGTTTGCAGGCTTTCTTTTGCATCATCTTTAGAATAAGCTTCTTTCTGGGACGACAGCAATGCAGACCAATTTGATGCAGTGTGCGGCGTATGGTCTGAGCACTGATAGGCTGATCCCCCATCCCTTCAACCTCTGCAGCAATGCTGACAGCACTCATACGTCTATTTCCTAAAGACAACCTCTGGATATGACGCTGAGCGCGTGCACTCAACTTCTTTGGTCGACCATGGCGAGGCCTGTTCTGAGTGGAAACTGTCCTGTTAAACCGCTGTATGGTCTTGACCACCATGTTGCAACTCAGTTTCAGGGTCTTGGCAATCAGTGCTTTTTTCAGATCCTCTTTGCCATGAGGTGCCATGTCCAACTTTCAGTGACCAGTATGAAAGAGTGAGAGCGATAACACCAAATTTAACACACCTGTTCCCCATTCACACCTGAGACCTTGTAAAACTAACGCGTCACATGACACCACAGAAGGAAAATGGCTAATTGAGCCCGATTTGGACATTTTCACTTAGGTGTGTACTCACTTTTGTTGCCAGTGGTTTAGACATTATTGGCTGTGTATTGAGTTATTTTGAGGGGACAGCAAATTTACACTGTTATACAAGCTGTACACTCACTACTTTACAGTAGTAGCAAAGTGTCATTTCTTCAGTGTTGTCCCATGAAAAGATACAATAAAATATTTACAAAAATGTGAGGGAGATACTGTATGCGTTCTGGCATTTGTGCTGGAAGTGTGCTCCATAGTGCTCCCCCAGCACAGAGACTGAGCTATCACTGACAACACCTGGTCTCATACTAACGGACTGGCTCTCAATCACATGATCACTGTGATAGCTTGTGATTGGTTATCACAGTGATCACTCAGTAAAATCTGCCCCTGTACTGTATTTCTCCTCTGAATATCTTTTTCTCCTAGCCATATGAGCAGAATGTAAAAGAAAATGTAATCTAAAAAAAAAAATAAAACAGATAAAAAGGATAGATCAGGGTTTGATCTAAGGTATTATCAAGGTCAAGATCACTGACAGGATCAAAGGTCACAGTCAGGCTCAAAGGTCAGTGTCAGAGTTTTTTTTTTAGGTAGGATTAAAAAATAATTATTAGAGTTGGTGTGTGTAGGGAGGATAAAAAATCATGCAGCACCCTCCTAGTTAGATTGCTAGGCTGTTAGGTAAATCTAGTATTTTTGGCTCCTCTGTAGTCAGTGGAACAGTTGTTGATTCCTTTTGGCTGTTCTGGATTTCACAGGCTGCAGGTTTTATTGCTCTCCCCTGCTTTCTAGTAAGTTCTAGAACATAGAGAGTGGAGCGAAGCAAAAAGGCTGCATAAACATTTATGGTGCTGCAGCCAATGCCTGGGGAGGTGGTCCCAGAAGTTGGCTGAGAAACACATAGCCAGTCAGAGCTTTAGAAAAACAGGGTCTTCCTTTTCAAGGGGTTCCACCTGTCAGGGTGAGGTGACTACACCCGCCCAAGCCATTCTGTAAGGAACCATCTGGGGCCATTGGAAGGCCTATGCGCGGGCTCATGTAGTGTATGCGCATTGGCTCCAAGACGGCCATTTAAGCCCACAGCACCCTGCAATCAGTGCTGTCCGTTCTACAGCATTTGTGTGTTCCTGAGAGACCCATTATCTGATTATCTGTTCCTGTGACCCGGCTTGTCCTGACCCTGCTTCTGATCTCAACCTGCACTGACTTCGGCTTCCACAGCCACTCTTCTGCTTGCTCCCTTGTACCTTTGCTGCCCGCCTGTTAATGAACTCTGCCTGTGCCCGACTATTCTTCTGCCTGCCTCTTCTGTACCACACCGCCAGCCTGCTACCAACCCGGCCTGCACCACTACGCCTCTGACTGCACGAGCTCATTAAAGGACCCTTACATCACCACCAGTGACCCAGTCCGACCCTCCTGACTCCCTGCACTCCCGAGCCTCCTGTCTACTCTACCAGGGGTTCCCAAATCAGGGTTGTGAGAGAGGTTGCCCACTGCATAAGCCAGACTCCACCACCAGGTACGTGACACATTCTACTGATTCAAGCAGTTGTTCATCAAGAGCCTACACCAGAAATTTTCTCTGACACCTGGAGACATCATCTAAGGATTCAGTCCACATAGCCTTACTAGCAGGCATCTGGAAGAAGCTGAATGGGCACAGCTCTTCCCTTGGCCTTGTGAGTAAGACTTTCCTACAAAGATTCTGGTGACCATTTGGATAGCTGGGTCAAGCAGCTTCCCTCTTGAGGGGTTCATACCTCCAACCTTCCCTAGTCTCTCCTGGAAAGACTGTACATTGAACTTGGGGTTCATACCTCTAGCATCCACTGATCTCTCACAGAAGGATTGTATTCTGAACTTAGCAGAAGATTTGTTTGTGAAGTTTGCAACATAGATAAGTGTGTCCTCCTGTTATTGTTAGTGTTCTGGAGTATCCCATACTACCATGCACCCCCTCCAAGTTTATGTATAATAAAATCACTAAAAAACTGCATTGTGTGTCAATGTGCCTGAACTGTGTTTTGTGTGTGCTGCCAACCTCTGCACTAGTGAGGGAGAACTCCGGTCATCATCATCATCATCCTCTAGCTATCAAGGAGTATGCTGCAACTGTGCTCTTATTACACTACAGTAAATCATTATCATCAGCCAGTGACCCCTTTGGGGTATGCCTATTAGCAAAATGTGCACTATTGTGTCTGGGCCCTACTACAGGTACAGCAAATATTATGCAAATAAATGGCATTGCCAAGTACTTCAGGAGTAGGGAAAGTTAGCATATGTATGCATTCTTTATTATATTTTGCCTTTCCTAAATTCATAAAAAATACAGAGACACATTTTGCTAAGATGTACATATTACATATTTATGTAGCTTATGTTTATGGTCTTTTTTTTGCCTCTCCTGCAAACCAGTGTTTACTCGTAAAGTGCAGTTTGCAGTCTTAAATGAGGTCAAATGTGCATTTAAATTTCAACTGTGTCATGAAATCCTGTTCTTGAGTACAGATTGAAAATTGATTCTGACTGTCATAGTAGAAGTATTATTAAAGATACCCTGTCATGAATTGATATCTGGCCCAAATACATACTCTGGAAAAGAAAAATGTATTTACTTAACTTGGCTGCTGCCTACACAGCTTAAAGCAGAAGTAACTTTTGACATAAAAATGTCCCCCTGCATTGCATCGCATACTAGCAAATTATAACAGAATTACCTGTAAAGCGGATCCCTCCAGCGGTGCGTTGTCACCACTAACAGGGCTTACATATTCACCTGGTCTTCCTTCTGGGTTCACGGCATGCTCATGGGAGCCACGATCACGGCACAAAACTCTGAATGGATGGCCCACTCAAGTGGGTCATCCATTCAGGGTGCAGTGCCCATGCATCGGTGACATCACCGACTGCTACATATGTGAATATCTCCTAAACAGTGCACGTTTAGGAGATATTCACTGTACTTACAGGTAAGCCCTAAATAAAGCTTACAAGTTACAAGCAAACAAGCAGACTTTCCTACCTCTTTAATGGTGCTCTGATCCTAAGAAGACAGCTGGGAAACTAACAGTTGCGGGAGTGTAGAACTTCTTCGTCATCACTGCTCACACAGGTTCCTTCTGCTGACCACTTTGTTATTTCTATCTCTTGTAGTATGGCCAGCCAGAGACAGCAGTGAGATCCAGGAGATCGACACTCTCAGAATTGTCAATTTCCCAGTGGACTTTGAGGGACTAGTTTTTATGACTGGAGCACCTGTAAGCTATCTGTTAGGAAAATGCACTTCCTGGCCGTTTCTGGCCTCCCGTGCGCGGCCATTTAAGCAGGACAGCACCAGGAGGCAAGTGCTGTCCGTTCTACAGCGTTCCTGCACCTGTGACCCCCAGTATCTGTTCTGAGTGACTTCCTGTTCCTGTGACCCCGGCTACCCTTTAGATTTTGCTGCTATCTGCCTGCCCCGACCTCGGATTGTTTACAACCACTCTTCTGCCTGCTCCTCTTGTACCTCAGTTGCCAGCCCATTACTGACCCAGCCTGCACCCGACTACCCGTCTGCCTGATCCCTCTGTGCCTCGCTGCCAGCCTGTTGCCGACCCGGACCGCACCACTACTCTTCTGCCCGCACGAGCACCTGCAGACCTGTACCAGCCACCAGAGACTTATCCAGCCCTCGTGCCCCCCTGTGCTCCGAAGCTCCCTGTCTGCACTACCAGGGGTTCTGGAAGAGAGGTTGCCCCCGCATAAGCCAGACTCAACCACCAGGTACGTGACACTATCCTTAAAGAAAACCTGTACAGAAGAGTAGTGTAGGGAGGATGCCATTGTTGAACTCTCCTTCTGCAAATACTAGTCCCCCGGCTGCTGATCTAACGGTTAAATTGCTTTTGCATCAAGGACCTGGAACAAGCATGCAGATCAGGAGTTCTTTGAAAACATATACTTTTTATACATGGAAAAAGCGAGAAGAAGGAGAGAGGGAAGAGCTCAAACCTAGTACTGTACTCAAAGCCAGAACTATCAACAACAATGCCAGAAGTGTGCTGTCTGTAGAATCCAGCAGGAATAAAACTGTCAGACAGCTCTATGGAAATGGAAATGCCTAATACCATCTCTAGAAGATCTGGAACTGATATGGCTTGAAGACACTATCAACAACACTGATAAGCTCATTCAATTAAAATTTCTTCACCAGCAATACTATACCCCAAAGAGGTTACAAAAATGTGTTTAATACATGTGATGGACTGTCTGGCACCCCGCTTGGGTGCTTCTATCAAGATACAGTTTCCTCCACTCTGGCTGCCCAGTACTGATGTGGGTAAACAGTAAGTTAATTAAAAATGAGTTACCTAGACAAGATTAGGTGTCAGTGTCCACCCAGACAGTTTGGCACCAGTATTCAAGAGGACCCAGGGCTCTCCAAATCTCCTTAAGCAGCTTTCTGTTCACATACATCTTCTCACTGAGTTTCAAGTTGGCTGGGGACCGTCATGGCTTTCTTGAATGTTAAATGTGGTAATGCCATAGTCAGTAGGCAAGAGGCCACCCTGCAGTCCCCTCCAAAAGCCCCTGTCCCTGTTGGGTCTGTCACAATACCTATTACTACATGCCAGATGTTTAGTGTCACCTGCAGATACATTGTATAATTTGTTCCTCCGTGGTCGAATTTTGTATTTCTGGAGACGGGCCTAGCTTTCAGGGACCCAAAGTTCCAGAGGTTGGCCGACTTGGTTTACTAGATGGCTACGGCCTATCCAATAGTGAATAATTCTAATACTAAGCAGGAATAAAATTGTAATTTTTGCAGCAGGCAGCAGTGATCTGGACCTAGAATACCAATTATTAGAGGTAATTTAATTCACATTTGCTTTTTGCAAAAACACCTTTTTTCGCCCTGGAGTTCCACGTTAGAATATGCCTGGAGTTCAGCTTTAAAGCCTAAAAGGTAACCCTTTAAACTAAAAGATAAACTTGTATTCATTAAAAATGAGGTACTGTGCTGTAAATACGGAGACTGAAGCCTTGAAATGCAGCCAGGGAGTAGAGCCTTACTGCTGAGCAGTTCAGTTTTTCATCCAGGCTGTCAGGAAATCAAGGCCGGAATCCAACAGTGACTGGTATGACCAGACTTATAATCAGCAACTAGAGATCAGCCAGACTCTGCTGTGTTTGTATTAATGGCGTTTATTGTAAAAACAGTAAAAAAGCAAACAGTAGTAAACAAATAATAATTAAATAAGTTAAATACAAGCTAATAACAATGTAAATATGCCTGGTACAATAAAACAAGCAAAATCGTACGATGTGTTATCATCATACAATCAAAATTTTCATGCATGTCCGGTTGGATTTTATCGAATGAACTGTCATGATCGGCTCTCATAAACTGAGTACTAACGATCCGATTATCGTATGATCGCATCGTAAGCGGCATTTTTCATCCGATTTTCAGATCGTGTGTGCGGGCCTAAACAGACCAAGCTGTCCAGACAAAGTAGCAGTTAGGGGATTGAGACAAACCATTTAACACTGACATAGGTGCTTACAATGACCAGCTTTCATTCATGTATCTAAAACCTTTATCTCAAAAGGAAAGAACTGGAGTTCAGCTTTAATTTGTTAATCAAGTTCATCTAGTGGTCTAACACTACCCTCTCACAGATTGACAATGCTGCTGTTCAAAGATGTCTGCTCTATTACTTCTTCCATAATGCAGACTCCCTAAGACTGGAAGTGAGTTACTGGCCAGATCACAGGTGAAATCTATCTATCTATCTATCTATCTATCTATCTATCTATCTACTGTGTTTGTATATATATAAATATATATATATATATATATATATATATATATATATATATATATATATATATATACTGTATCTACTGTATATATACAGTATCTCACAAAAGTGAGTACACCCCTCACATTTTTGTAAATATTCTTTTATATCTTTTCATGTGACAACACTGAAGAAATGAAACGTTGCTACAATTTGCTGTCCCCTTAAAATAACTCAACACACAGCCATTAATGTCTAAACTGCTAGCAACAAAAGTGAGTACACCCCTAAGTGAAAATGTCCAAATTGGGCCCATTTGGCCATTTTCCCTCCCTGGTGCCATGTGACTCCTTGGTGTTACAAGGTCTCAGGTGTGAATGTGGAGCAGGTGTGTTAAATTTGGTGTTATCGCTCTCACTCTCTCATACTGGTCACTGGAAGTTCAACATGGCACCTCATGGCAAAGAACTCTCTACATAAAGATGGCCTAGTCTATAAGAAGATTGTAGAGACCCTGAAACAGAGCTGCAGCAAGGTGGCCAAGACCATACAATGGTTTAACAGGACAGGTTTCACTCAGAACAGGCCTCCCCATGGGCGCAAAAAAGTTGAGTGCACATGCTTAGCGTCATATCCAGAGGTTGTCTTTGGGAAATAGACGTATGAGTGCTGCCAGCATTGCTGCAGAGGTTGAAGGGGTGGGGGGGTCAGCCTGTCAGTACTCAGATAATACGCCACACACTGCATCAAATTGTCTGCATGGCTGTCGTCCCAGAAGGAAGCCTCTTCTAAAGATGATGCACAAGAAAGCTCACAAACAATTTGCTGAAGACAAGCAGACTAAGGACATGGATTACTGGAACCATATCCTGATGAGGCCAAGATAAACTTATTTGGTTAAGATGGTGTGAAGGGTGTGTGGCGGCAACCAGGTGAGGAGTACAAGACAAGTGTGTCTTGCCTACAGGCAGTCATGGGGGTGGGAGTGTCATGGTCTGGGACTGCATGAGTGTTGCCTGCACTGGGGAGCTACAGTTCATTGAGGGAACCATGAATGCCAACAAAGATATACAGTGGAACCTTGAATTACGAGCATAATCCATTCCAGGAGAATGCTTGTAATCCAAATCACTCATATATCACAGGAAACAATGTAAACTCAGATAATTTGTTCCACAGTGACTGCTTGTCTTTGCAGTACTGTATGTGGTCAGAGGTCCGGGAGCGCTGGTGTATGCAATACCGTATGTGGCCAGAGGTGTGGGGTGAGCTGGTGAGACTCGGAGATGCTCGGAAACATTCAGAAATGCTCGGGAACTATTGACACTTTAGGTATTTCTGAGTATTTCCGAATGCTTCCGAGCGTCTCCGAACATCACCAGTGCCCCCGCACCTCTGGCCACATGTGGTATTGCATGCACAGAGGCTTAATCCTGGTCATTTTGCTAGACAGCTCTCGCAAACCGAGTCTGGATTTTTTTTTGAAAAACTGCTCGTATTGCGAAACGCTCATTAACCACGTTACTCGCAATCCGAGGTTCCCCTCCAATTAAATATTTACAAAAATGTGAGGGGTGTACTCACTTCTGTGAGATACTGTATGTATGTATATATATATATATATATATATATATATATATATATATATATCAATCGTATCATATTTGATCTCTAATGAATTGTAATTTTATTTTGTTAAATAATATGTTGGTTGTTGGACTGTGAACTTTTCAAATGACAATATGAATGTATTTAGGATAATTTGTATTAAGGAGTGTCCAATGAAGCATAAAAAACTCCAGCACACCTGTCAACACACCCCTGAGACTCTTTGGGTATAATTAGACCTTAAACACCTTCTCCATGGACAAAAAAAAAGTTGCAGATTTTGGCGACTACAGCTCTTGTCTAACTTTAAAGCAAATTGAGCTCCTTCTAGCTTTATTAAGCTCCTTTGAGCTTTTTTGAGCATTAGCATTTTTTTCTTTCAAAAACCCTTCCCCTTAGCTCATTTTTTATTTGATCATTTTCGAGCTTCTTTGAGCATTTTTGCGTGTTTTTGGGCAATTAGGCATCTTTTCTGCTTAAGAGCTCCTCTCAAAAATGCGAGTTTGGTGGGGCCTGTAAACGCCTGAAAAAGCCATACTGTGCTTGGACACATTGGTTAACATGAAGGGGAGTTTCCAGGCAGAAAAAAAATGAGAGCTCATAAAAGCTCAAAATCCTGTAGGAGCAGCTTCTTTGAGCTCCTTTGAGCTGCAGAGTGCATGAGCTCTAAATTGGACTTAATCTGCAAGGGCACTGGACTCTGAACCAAGGTGAAACCTAGGTGAATTCAATTTAAAGGCATTGCTTAATTTCAAATGCTTCTGTTGTTTAACTAGATGTTAGTGTAGTTATTTACCCCATGTTATTTGTTTGCCGTACCTTGTAATGATGGGCGATGGGCTCACATGTTGTTGCTGCAGTTTGTAGCGTCATGGCTGATCGATTCCCCTATGTCTATGTATTCATTCACTTAGCTTGTCCTTATTTGCTAAAGAGGACTAGACTCAGAGCTAGACCTAGGGATGTGAGATATGTAATTTCTTCACAGGAAGTGGCAGTTCTTGTACCATAGAGCTCATGCATTAACCCCATGTTTGAACACAGAAACCAAAACTTTTGACACAGAAATGTGAAGGTTTACTTTGCGTTGGGCCAGGGCCACCTTAATGCATGGGCATCCCTGGGCCCTGCCCAGGGGCCCCAGGTGCATGGGGGCCCCATGATAATATTGCAAAACATCATACTAGTTTAATTCTTGAGAGAAGGTGCGTAAATTGGGGCAGGCTGGTAAGGGCCCCAGAGTGTTACTTTGCCCAGGGGCCCATGATGCTATTAAGATGGCCCTGCGTTGGGCTGTGTATACAGAGCAACAAATGACACCATGAAACGACATGATCAATGCACATCGTATGCAGGTGAAAAACACAAGGTGGAGGAAGGAAGATATTTTAAGTATTTTCACTTTAAAAACCATTCATTTTACGCTTGAATATGTCTGTTTTGTTATATACTTCTGTAACTATTTACTGCACTGTTTTCTCTTATTTCAATTATTACAGCAATATGTAAAAATCATTATTCTGAATCTCTGAATGCTCTTGATAGAATGTTCATCTCTGAGGAGCCACCATAGTGTAAACTCTGTTTAAGTCCTGACTGGGCATGACAGTGAGCAATACAGGCATATTCTTTAACGTTTAAAAATACCATACACAGCCCATAAATACCCTTTCATAACCCTAAACTAATTACATTTACCCAATATATTTCCATAACTGAAGGCTATTTGCACAAAGGGTGCCTCCCCTAGGTACTTCTGACAGTTTCCAAAGCTCTGTCCTTTCTCCTGGGGCAGAGAAGCCATTAAAACACATAGTGACCATTACTACTATGCGTGTGTGTGAGGGGTTAACCTTCTCCAGTGAAAATCATTCTACAGACAACATTCTCACAGACACACATAAACCCCAGTACACAGGATAATATTTAAGCATAAAAACTCTTCCTTTATGTATGCTTTTTCTCATATAGAATGTAGAGTTTACATGCTGTCTGAGTCTATAGACTAAGAAGTAGAGTTGAGCGGACACCTGGATGTTCGGGTTCGTCTGGTTCGGCCAAACTTCACGGAAAAGTTCGGGTTCAGTACCGAACTTGACCCGAACTTTACCCCGTACCCCGAACCCCATTGAAGTCAACGGTGACCCAAACTTTTGGGCACTAAAATGGCTGTAAAAAAGTCCTGGAAAGGGCTAGAGGGCTGCAAAAGGAAGCAAAATGGGGGTAAGGAGTAGGACAAGTGCCCTACAAACAAATGTGGATAGGGAAATAACTTAAAATAACAAAAAAAATAAAAATGGGAGGAGGAGGAGGTGGATGTGGAGTTGGAGCCTAGAGGTTGACTAGGCCGTGATGGTGGCAGTGTAGGCGGAAGTGGCGGTGGTGGAGGAGGAGGAGGTAGCCAACACTGTTATTTGTTTGTTTGGTTTTTTTTTTCTAAGTGGGATAGCCCCCAAAATATTGAGACGAAAAAAAACAAGTATACCAATGGCTGTGTGAGGCCAGTCTAAATGTCTATTCTGCACAAGGTACAGACAAGTCTTGTGGGATCCACGCCTGGTTCATTTTAATAAACGTTAGCTTGTCCATGTTGGCTGTGGACAGGCGGCTGCGCTTGTCTGTGATAACGCCCCCTTCCACGCTAAACACATGTGCAGACAATACACTGGCTGCATGGCAGGCCAGCACCTCCAAGGCATAAAGGACAAGCTCAGGCCATGTGCCCAATTTGGAGATCCAGAAGTTGACTGGGGCAGACCCATCAGTCAGTATGTGTAGGTGTGTGCACACATACTGTTCGACCATATTGCTGAAATGCTGCCTCCTGCTAAGACGTTGCCTATCAGCTGGTGGTGCTGTTTGTTGTGTTGTGGCTGCTGACAAAGCTTTTCCACATTTCGGCCATGCTACAGCTGCGTTGGCGACCTCTTCCTCCTCCTCCGCCTTCACCTTGTCCCTAATGCAGTAGTAGATGGTTTTAGAATGATAATCTCTCCCTCAGAGCACCAACAGGAGCCTGTCCCTAATGCAGTAGTAGATGGTTTTAGAATGATAATCTCTCCCCCAGAGCACCAACAGGAACCTGTCCCTAATGCAGTAGTAGATGGTTTTACAATGATAAACTCTCCCTCAGAGCACCAACAGGAACCTGTCCCTAATGCAGTAGTAGATGGTTTTAGAACAATAAACTCTCCTTCAGAGCACCAACAGAACCTCTCCCTAATGCAGTAGTAGATGGTTTTAGAACGATAAACTCTCCCTCAGAGCACCATCAGGAACCTCTCCCTAATGCAGTAGTAGATGGTTTTAGAATGATAATCTCTCCCTCAGAGCACCAACAGGAACCTGTCCCTAATGCAGTAGTAGATGGTTTTAGAACGATAAACTCTCCCTCAGAGCACCAAGAGGAACCTCTCCATAATGCAGTAGTAGATGGTTTTATAACGATAAACTCTCCCTCAGAGCACCAACAGGAACCTCTCCCTAATGCAGTAGTAGATGGTTTTATAACGATAAACTCTCCCTCAGAAATCCAACAGGAACCTCTCCCTAATGCTGTAGTAGATGTTTTTTTTAGAACGATAATCTCTCCCTCAGAGCACCAACAGGAACCTGTCCCTAATGCAGTAGTAGATGGTTTTAGAATGATAATCTCTCCCTCAGAGCACCAACAGTAACCTGTCCCTAATGCAGTAGTAGATGGTTTTAGAATGATAATCTCTCCCTCAGAGCACCAACAGGAACGTCTCCCTAATGCAGTAGTAGATGGTTTTAGAATGATAATCTCTCCCTCAGAGCACCAACAGTTAGATCTCCCTAATGCACGATAAGATGGTTCTGAATGCTAATGTCTCCCTCACAGCACAGACAGGAACATCTCCCTAATGCACTATAAGATGGTTCTGAACGCTAATGTCTCACTCACAGGACCGCAAACCATCCGTAAATTTACGGACAGCCCGTAAAAACAGGGCAGTTTTTCTGGTGTCCGTAAAAGTCCGTAGCAGCCAAAAAGTGCCAGTAAAAACGGCGGCCATTGGCTCCGGTCAGAGCTGCTCATGTGCAATTACGGAAATCCCCGTGCAGCGAGTGAGAAGATCTGATCCTGACCCTGACATGAGTTGGATGACCACTCCTCCTGCTGCCAACTAGTGCCTCTGCCCAGCCCATCCGCCCTCAAATGAGGTTATTGCATTTTCCCGCCACACCTCCGCCAGCCAGCACCTGACCAGAGCAGATGCTCCAGATGGATCCTCCTGATTCCTGCCTGCCTCCCTGCTCTGGCCGACCCTGCAGCCCTCCTGGTGACAGCGGTGAGTGCAGTACGCTTCCTCTTCAAGCCAGCCAAAAAGAGTCAGGACAGTGAGTATGTGACTGTTTGACACCCACACTGTCTCTGCTCACTCTGACAGACAGCTGCGAGCCAGGCTGCAGGAGTCTCTCACTCTTAGTGTGAGTGTGCCCTGGATGAGTGCAGTGTGTGCTGTATGAGTGCAGTGTGCACTGTATGAATGCAGTGTGCGCTGTATGAGTGCAGTGTGCACTGGATAAGTGGCAGGAGGTAATGGTAGGATGGTGTAATGGAAACAGGAGGTGATGGGGATGGTGTGATGGTGACAGGAAGTAATGGGGGGATGGTGTGATGGAGACAAGAGGTGATGGAGGGATGGAGACAGGGGAATGGTGTGATGGAGATGAGGGGTGATGAAGGGATGGAGACTGGAAAGATAAAAACAGAAGGTGATGGAGACAGGAAGTCTTTAGAAGTGGGGACATAAATTCTGGTGATCCTAGTGGCTACCAGGGATTTCACTTCACTTTCTGTGGTGGTTATGGAACAGAAATTATGGGGAAATCTCTACAATTTGACATAGGTGACAAAATTGATGGACTAAATAATCTGCCCTTATTATATTGAAAATAACAGAAATATGTTGTTTTACCTTGCTATATACCTAAAATCACATTGCTATTTGCACAGTGTACTTGTTTGTAGCCTAAATACTGAAATGTGCACTGAAAACCGTAATTTTGTAACTTTTGATAAATGCCAGTAAAAACTTGGCTGTGCCAGTAAATTTTGGGTGTTGTGCCAGTAAATTTCAATCTGGTAGGTTGGTAACACTGCAGGACCGCAATGAAGGTCTCCCTAATGCAGTCTGAGATGGTTGTGAACGCTAATCTTTCCCTCACAGCACCGGCATGAAGCTCTCCCTACTCTAGTCTGAGACGATCTGACACACGGCGCTACGTAACTCCAGCCTCATATAGAGGCTGGGTCACATGATGCACTGGCCAATCACAGCCATGCCATTAATAGGCATGGCTGTGATGGCGTCTAAGGGCAAACTAGTGAAAAGCTTTAGCTATAGAAAAGGAGCAAAAAATACCCGAACACCAAATACGATCCCGGACTTTTTTTTTAATGTCCGGGATCGGGTTCGGGGCACGGACACCCCAAAGTCCGGTACGCTCAACTACAGTCTGGGTTCGCTCAACTCTACTAAGAAGAATTTAAGTAAAACAGTTGGAAACTACTTATCAATTAGTGTAGCAACCAGTTGAGACAATAAATACTTTGGTCACAAGAATGTAACATATAACGTAAAGTTTACAGAGCAGCAGTCAAGAGTTGTGTAACATAGTGCTAATGGTCAATGGTAATTCAACAAATTAAATTCAAAATACAAATAACAACTTACAAAGCCATCCACAACTAGGCCCCCAGCTACATCACTAGCCTAGTCTGTAAATGCCAACCAAATCATTCTCTTCCTTCCTCCCAAGACCTTCTGCTCTCTAGCTCCCTCATCACCTCCTCCCATGCTTACCTGTAGGACTTCTCCAACCGTAAATGTCTGATCCGATCACTACATCGACCCCCGGATCAACACCTACCGAAACATTCAACAATAAACATAAAACTTAAATTAAACAACTTAATGGTAACTGGTAATCGTGATACAATGTGTTGAGAACTGACGACGAGACATTTGAAATGCAATATACAATGTAAGAACACTGGTTTCATAAATAACAGAGTTGACCAACGATGTGATTAACTATTCATCAAAGGTTGACAAAATGAATTTAAGAAGAATCATCTCAACTCGCTTGGGTCTGACATCAACTCGC
>BLSH010377541.1:930687-941441 GCA_018402905.1 Glandirana rugosa | reverse complement strand
CACTAACAGGAACCTGTCCCTAATGCAGTAGTAGATGGTTTTAGAACGATAAACTCTCCCTCAGAGCACCATCAGGAACCTCTCCCTAATGCAGTAGTAGATGGTTTTAGAACGATAATCTCTCCCTCAGGGCACCAACAGGAACCTGTCCCTAATGCAGTAGTAGATGGTTTTAGAATGATAATCTCTCCCTTAGAGCATCAACAGGAACCTGTCCCTAATGCAGTAGTAGATGGTTTTATAACGATAAACTCTCCCTCAGAGCACCAACAGGAACCTGTCCCTAATGCAGTAGTAGATGGTTTTAGAATGATAAACTCTGCCTCAGAGCACCAACAGGAACCTCTCCGTAATGCAGTAGTAGATGGTTTTATAACGATAAACTCTCCCTCAGAGCACCAACAGGAACCTCTCCGTAATGCAGTAGTAGATGGTTTTAGAACGGTAAACTCTCCCTCAGAGCACCAACAGGAACCTCTCCCTAATGCAGTAGTAGATGGTTTTAAAACGATAAACTCTCCCTCAGAGCACCAACAGGAAGCTCTCCGTAATGCAGTAGTAGATGGTTTAGAATGATTATCTCTCCCTTAGAGCTCCAACAGGAACCTGTCCCTAATGCAGTAGTAGATGGTTTTAGAATGATAATCTCTCCCTCAGAGCACCAACAGGAACCTCTCCCTAATGCAGTAGTGGATGGTTTTAGAACGATAAACTCTCCCTCAGAGCACCAACAGGAACCTATCCCTAATGCAGTAGTAAATGGTTTTAGAATCATAATCTCTCCCTCAGAGCACCAACAGGAGGAACCTGTCCCTAATGCAGTAGTAGATGGTTTTAGAATGATAATCTCTCCCTCAGAGCACCAACAGGAACATCTCCCTAATGTGGTAGTAGATGGTTTTAGAATGGGAATCTCTCCCTCAGAGCACCAACAGTTACGTCTCCCTAATGCACTATAAGATAGTTCTGAATGCTAATGTTTCCCTCACAGCACAGACAGGAACATCTCCCTAATGCACTATAAGATGGTTCTGAACGCTAATGTCTCCCTCACAGGACCGCAATGAAGGTCTCCCTAATGCAGTCTGAGATGGTTGTGAACGCTAATCTTTCCCTCACAGCACCGGCATGAAGCTCTCCCTACTCTAGTCTGAGACTATCTGACACGCGGCGCTACGTGACTCCAGCCTCATATAGAGGCTGGGTCACATGATGCACTGGCCAATCACAGCCATGCCATTAGTAGGCATGGCTGTGATGGCTTCTAAGGGCAAACTAGTGAAACGCTTGTTGATTGGCTGCCCAGCACTATAGAAAAGGAGCAAAAAATACCCGAATACCGAACCCAATCCCAGACTTTTTTTAATGTCCGGGATTGGGTTCGGGGCACGGACACCCCAAAGTTCGGTACGCTCGACTACAGTCCGGGTTCACTCAACTCTACTAAGAAGAATTTAAGTAAAACAGTTGGAAACTACTTATCAATTAGCAACCAGTTGAGACAATAAATACTTTGGTCACAAGAATGTAACATATAACGTAAAGTTTACAGAGCAACTGTCAAGAGTTGTGTAACATAGTGCTAATGGTCAATGGTAATTCAACAAATTAAATTCAAAATACTAATAGCAACTTACAAAGCCATCCACAACTAGGCCCCCAGCTACATCACTAGCCTAGTCTGTAAATGCCAACCAAATCATTCTCTTCCTTCCTCCCAAGACCTTCTGCTCTCTAGCTCCCTCATCACCTCCTCCCATGCTTACCTGTAGGACTTCTCCTGAGCCTCTCCTATCCTATGGAACTCCCTACCCCAATCTGTCTGATTATCTCCTACTTTGTTTTCTTTTAGATGATCCCTGAAGACTCTGCTCTTCAGCAAAGCCTATTCTATCTCTACCTAACAACTGTACTTGTATTTTCTCCATCAGATCAACCCCCACAGCTATAACCTTCCCTCCTAGATTGTAAGCTCTAACGAGCAGGGCCCTCTGATTCCTCCTGTATTCAATTGTATTGTAATTGTACTGTCTGTCTTCATGTTGTAAAGTGCTGCACAAACTGTTGGTGCTACATAAATCCTGAATAATAATAATAATAGTTGCAAAAATCAGTCATATCTTTGGTGACAGCAGGAGAAAAAACAAACTTGATTATTGGTGTAAAAATGCAGCATATCTGCATTTTACTGCAGCTCATTGCACTGCAGCCTTGGGCTGCTTTGGAGTGTGACCATGGCACATAGAAAAGAACATGTGTGAACAAGACCTAAAATATTACGTTTTTTTGACCACTTAAGGACCGCCCCATGTACATAATGCGGCAGGGCAGCCCTTAAGCGCAACATCACATACCTGTACGTGATTCCTCGGATCATCTCTGAGGTGCACTCACGTACCACCGCCACGCTCCCACTGTGACTGGACACAGCAGGAGACAATCAGTGGGTCCGGCAGCCGTGCTGGCCGCCAGGACCCGCCGATCGTTCATAGGAGAGGTAGAAATGTGGTCTGCCTATGTAAACAAGGCAGACCACTGTTCTGTCAGAGAGGGAGTGAGAGATCTTGTGTTTCTGCTAATCAGGAACACAGATGTCCCTCTTCCTCCAGTCAATCCATCCCCACACAGTTAGAAAGCACTTCCTAGGAGCACACTTAACCCTTTGATCTCCCCTGATGTTAACCCCTTCCCTGTCAGTGTCATTTATTTAGAGGCAGTACATTGTTCAATTATGCTTTGACAAGAAAAAAAACTGGAAGCTGATTGGTTTCTATGCAGGGATGCACCAGATTTTGCACTTTCCACCTTAGTAAATCTCCCCCTTAGTGTCAGATTTGTCCGCCGTAATGTCGCAGTCCCGCTAAAAATCGCTGATCGCCGCCATTACTAGTAAATAAATAAGTAAATAAAAATGCCATAAAAATAACCCATATTTGTATATGTGATAACATTTGGGCAAACCAATCAATATACGATAATTGGTTTTTTTTTACCAAAATTATGTAGCAGAATACTTTTGGCCAAATTGATGAATAAATTAGATTTTTTACATATTTTATTGGATGTCTTATATAGCAGAAAGTAAAAAAAATATTGTTTGTTTTTTTTAATTGTTGCTCTTTTTCTGTTTATACAGCAAAAAATAAAAACCACAGAGGTGATAACATACTACCAAAAGAAAAGAAAAGATTTGTGAGGGAGAAAGGGACATCAATTTTGTTTGGGTACAGAGTCACACGACCGCGCAATTGTCAATTAAAGCAACGCAGTGCTGAATCACAAAAAATGGCATGGTCATGAAGTGGGTAAAATCTTCTGAGGGTGAATTGGTTAATATAGTAAAATAAAGTTTGAAAATAGTTTTCATTCATAACCTTGTTCTAGTTTTAAAAAGACTTGTATACCAGGCTTTGAGTGGACGTAAACCCGAAAAAAACATTTTTTACTGACTCTTCTACCTTTTACAGGAGAGCATATCATGTCATCTGTGCCCAGTTTTGCCACAAAGAATTAATCCATCTCTGAGTAATACCCTTATCTTTTTTTCAGTAGGAAAAAAACCGACTGAGGGAGAAATAGGAGTAGTTTCATCCTGCGCTGTGTGACTGACAGCTCATATTCTTATCTCCCGCATGGAGCAAAAAGAGCCTCAAATCCCCCCTCCCATCTCTCTTCTCATTCTTCTCCAGCTCTCAGAATAGAGCTGGGTGGGGAGTCTTGTGACATCACAATTACACCCACCAAGCTCCAGCAAAGAGAGACACCCACTGACACCCACCAGTATTTTGCAAGTCTGCTATTGCTGAAAGGGCTGACATTTGCAAGGTAGGGATACATGCAGGAGGCTTGCATGTATATATACATTAATACTGTGCCATTAGTTTATACTGGGTAAGTGGTGGGGTTTACATCCACTTTAAAGTCTGCTTTTTAAATTTGCCTCAAGTTCTATTATAACTTACACTTGGATTTTACAATTGGAGTCTCCGAGGCTCTTTTTTCATTATGACTTGGGAGCAGCACACCGATCTATTAAATTACCATTTTTAGAAATTTCAACAAAAAAAGCCCATTTAACACCACTTTCCTGTAATCTGCTGGTTCGTTACAAAGTTGAGAATTCCTTTCCCTTCCAGGATTTATGAATAAATGATAGGACTTTTAGTCCTACATCTTTAACAAAAGTATATTTTCAGTTCACGCTCTAAAAATTTCTTCCACTTTACTAAACTCAAAAAAGAGCAGACATGACAGATCAATGATGGAGATAACACAACAGAGAAAATATTTTAACCCCAGAAAGATATTTAATTAAATTCTCCCTTCCACCTACAATTATTTTCCCACAGAGCTGTCATTTCCAATTAGGCACTGACTGGTTACATTTTTGTCTTAAGCATTGTGCAACAATCAATGTGGAAGATGAAATTACGTTTACTCGTTAATCCATATCTAACTAGGTCCCTGGGGCATCCGACTTAACCACAGCCACACTCAAAAATAGCCACAGGAAGTTCCCATCAAAAGAAGGAATGTTTTAGATTAGAGGGCCAATAAAAAAGCATTGCAAATAAATAAAGTCTTCCTTTTGTCTTGGTACAACAGGGCTGGCAAAGTGTCTTGATTTAGATTGTGATGAAAGTGGAAGTCTCCGTGGGGCTCTCACTCATTGAATGGAAGCCATTGCAAAAATACCATTGTCACCAGCAATCATTCTTGTTCATTTATTATTTAATAGCTCTAACATATTGCATTGCACAGTACAATGAACCATTCACATCAGTCCCTGCCCCTGAATGAGGCTGCCCCAACACATACGCCAAATGTAATAGGCAGAGGCATAACTAGAACCTTCAATGGCGCGGTGCAAGAAACCATGAAGGACCCCACTGATGCCAGGCTGGCGCCCTTCCCTCTGAGCCTGGGGCTCTTTGCTCCAAGCCCGTGGTGGAACACCAGGGTCCAGTCACAAATACGATACAAGCTAAAGTCACTGCCCCCACCTATAACTGGTCATTACTATGGAGGGGCAGACACAGACAAAAAACAAAGAATTCCAAGCTTAACTTACTGACCAGTTTTTGACCAACCAAAGTCACCTGTCTAACAGTAGCATTTAAAAGGCAGGGGATTGGTTACACACATTTGCAAGTGTATGCGTAAGCTGCAGGCCCCGACAAGGCTCCCTGTGTACTGTACAGTGGAAGCACATACAATTTAATGGATAGATGGAGGACAGGTGACTGGAGGAGCCCAACCCTCTTTAACCACTTGCCGACCACCAACCGCAGGCTGACAGCGACAAGATGGCTCTGCTAGGCAAATCGCCGTCATATGACGGCGGCTGCCAGATCGCGCACTGCGAGCGCTCGCTGCCAGAGGCGCGCTCGCACGCTCACTGTGTCTGGGGGGGGCCAGGGAGCAGGTAGGGCGGACTCGATCTCCGCCGGCTACCCGCGATGCCCCCCCCCCCCCGCAGTGCCGTGCATGTAAACACGGATCTCCGTTCTGTGAGAGGGGGAAGGGCTGTGATCACAGCCTTCCTCTATATGGAAGTTGTGATCACTCCCCTTTCCCTGCCAGTCAAACACTTACACAGTTAGAACACGGCCAGGGAACACAGTTGTCCCTTAGAGCGCCCCCCCAGGTTAACCCCATCACTGCCAATGGCATTTACACAGTAATCAGTGCATTTTTATAGCACTGATCGCTGTATAAATGCCAATGGTCCAAAAAAAGTGTCAAAATGGTCCGACATATCCACTACAATATTGCAGTACTGCTAAAAATCGCAGATCACCGCCATTACTAGTAAAAAATAAAAAAATAAAAACCCCTGAAATGAATTCTCATCATCCGTAAACGCGGCAACTTTTGCGCAAACCAATCAATAAACGCCGATTGTGATTTTTTTTTTATCACAGATATGAGGAAGAATATAAATCGGCCTAAACTGTTGAAAAAAAATGTTTTTTTTATATTTTTTTTTTTGGATTTGTATTTTAGCAAAAAGTAAGAAATTTGGTGTTTTTTTGCAAAATTGTCACTCTTCTTTTGCTTATAGCAGCGATCAGAAATGACACAGAGGTGATCAAATAGCGCCAAAAGAAAGCTCTATTTGTGGGAAAAAAGGACGCAAATTTAGTTTGGGTACAACGTCGCACGACCGTGCAATTGTCAGTTAAAGCGACGCAGTGCCGAATCGCAAAAAGGGCTCTGGTCCTAGAGTATGAAATCCTTCCGGGGCTGAAGTGGTTAAAGGTAAAGGAACAGACTAGACACCCAGCGCATTGCACAATGGCGGCTGGGGTGCCAGTGTGTTACCTGAGATGTATACGATACAAGCTAAAGTCACTGCTCCCACCTATAACTGGGCATTACACTAAGGAGCTATGGAAAGGCGGGCACAGAAAAAAAACAAAGAGTTCCAAGCTCAACTTACTGACCAGTTTGCGACCAACCAGTCACAAGAACGACCTTTGAGACTCTGGTAGTTCCTCCACTGGTGTCAATAGTTTTTTTTATGTTTGTTATTTTTTTATTATTATTTTTTAACCATTTTTTTTTAACAATTTTATTTTTTTATATTTTACAATTTTTTTAGGAGCTTTGTTGATGGGCTTTGGTGAAATATCAGGGGCATAAACAGACCTCATATTTTTCACCTTTGAGAGAGAGAAAGGAGATTTAGGAAACTGCCCTCTATCTCTCTATCTAGAGCCTGAGCTACATGGAATGGATGGAGTGGAATAGCTCTGCACAGTGTAAACACAGCTTACTATGCTTCAGTTATGAATGGACGATACCGGTCACTGACTCTGTCCATTCAGAAAAGGAAGGGGCCAGTAAATGACATATTTACCAGCCCCTTTACTGCTCTTCATCCTGGCACATTCCCCACAGCAGCTGGCAGGAGAGGGGAGGAGGGAAGCCAGCAGCTCTGCAGAGGTGGGGGGGGCAAGCTTTCAGCAGCTGTAGGGAAAAAATGGACAGGGATGAGTTTCTCTACACGCCGCCTCTCCTTTCCAGGTGTACATGGGAGCCACACAGGCCCCATAGAGCATGGTACCAGGTCTCAATTGCAACCCCTGTAGTTATACTCCTGCTATTAGGTCAAAGAGAACGCCAAATAAAGAATATATTGAAGTCCAAAGTCTTTATTGGTTACAACATACAGGTCAAAGGATATCCCCCGTGTGTTAATGCTTTAAAACCCTTGTTTTTGTATATCATTTGTAAATATAGATGTATATTGCAGTAGCCTTATTTGCTAATCACATATACAGGTTATGCTCCCTGCTTTGCATTGCTGTACAATGATTGCACCTTGCTTACTCACAAGTCTATAGCAGGCTATATATGATTCATTTTTATTTCATTCAACCCGCGGGTTGAAGTAAAAAAAAAGTTTTGATTCTCCCACACAGTGTTGATAGAGGAATTGCTCCTGCAGAGTAATGCCCTGTACACACGGTTCGACGATCGCACGTACGATCGTGCCGAATCATATGTTGGCTGTTGTATGCAGCATACTGACTGCACTACACGATCGTACGTCCGGGGAAAGAACGTTCAGGTGCATGTAATTAGCATCCGGCCATTCCTGACTTTGGAGCATGCGTGTTTTGCACAATACAACTTTGTTGTACCAACTGCTCTGTACACACGATACAACGGTCGTATGAGAACTTGTTGGTACGACCAAGTTTTCTAGTCTGCTCATACAACTCCCTTGTACGACCGTCGTATGTTCGACTGTTCAAATCGCGCATACGAACGATCGATATCGCATACAACGGTCGTGAGTACGACCTGTTGTATGCGATCGTCGTCCCGTGTGTACGGGGCTTTATTGTATTCTGACAGCAGGGAGAGTTCAGCAATGATCGCCGATCAAACAAAAAAAGCACAAAAGACACTGACTACTGTACAACCAACCTGCCCATTGATGAATCAAAATTCAACCAGTTCAACAGGGAACTTTGTTCCATCTATGGATGGCTTAATAGTCAGCCAACTAAGTAAATACATTGCATTCCTTTTTTATCTAATAGCTTATCTCAACAGGGTTTAACATGCTGTAAAAAGAAAATGCAGTGAGCCACTGAGAGCTCACTCAAGACTGGTGGATAAACTACTATTTAACGCACAACTAAAACATTATATTTTTTGTACTGGAGGGGAACCGCCCGCCAAAATGCGAGATCTCCCGGTGTAATGCTGGGTCCGCCGTGTGCCATGACTTATAGCGGCATGGATGGGACCACCCGCTGACGTCATCTGGAGGCCCGCCCCCTTGTGACGTCACCGCCCAGGGAATATGTATTTGCTTCATTCTAGTTAAAAGTTACATATTATACAGGCTTGAATGGTCCTGAAGAAGCAGGAGTTCTGCGAAACATGTCAACCAGATCAAGCTCTCATTGAATATATACCTCTGTGCTCTCACAATATGTACTCTATACTGTATGGTATTAACTGCATTGTAATATGCTATTAGGCATCCTTTATCTGTATAAACTTAATTAAAAAAAACTTTTTAACCTCGATATGCATTGTGTGATGTGTTCTTAAAGGCATATGTAAAGCCCCACCCCTTTTACCAGTGCCCTTTCTCACTTCCATTCTAAAAAATTCACTAAAAAATGTACACAGTTCAAATCCGCGAACGACAGAGGCCGAGAACCATGACTTTGCGATGGTCTAAAGG
Organism: Glandirana rugosa; assembly: GCA_018402905.1. Taxonomy (NCBI): domain Eukaryota; kingdom Metazoa; phylum Chordata; class Amphibia; order Anura; family Ranidae; genus Glandirana; species Glandirana rugosa. The sequence continues at coordinate 932,731 of BLSH010377541.1, read as the reverse complement.
AAACAAGTTGACTACAATAAATCAGAGAAGCCGCTTACGTCTTTCGTGGGAATTATGTACAGAGTATTGTCATCTCTTTCCTCTTTCTAAGAAATACATTATTAACATAGCTAAACAGTCAAATGATGCCTAAAACCCCCATGCTGTATTTGACAACAGAATATTACCAATTTATTGCTGTTCTGTCTGGCAATGTGTAACGTTTTCTATTTCCTAACATGCCCCTGTGGTCATGTTTGCTGCTATGCGTTTCTCATCAACATTCCATACTGAGAGGGTTTTAAAAGAGCTTAAAGCAGTATTAAACCCAAAAGTAAACACTTATTATATTGCAGCTTACCAGTTTTTAGATGTGATTGCTGCATTTGTTTTCCTTTTTAAGGTTTTCTTTCTTATCTATTTTCATCTGGTGATCCTGCCACTAAGCCTGTTGCTTTTCGAAAGAGCAAGCTCTCTTGAATATGTATTAGTTACAGCGATGAGATCAACCATTCAGCACTGACAGGGGTGCTTACAATGATCATATTTATTTATTCATGTAAAACCCTTTTCCCAAAAGAAAAAAAACAGTTTGCTGCTTATAAAGTGTGAGCTGGAGTTTGTCTTTAATTAGTTAATGTATCTAAATCTGCAAGTACACCTAACGCACCCCATCCCCCAGACTGGCAATGCTGCTGTCCAAAGGTGCCCACAGTGCTCCTTCATTCAGAGTGGGGGCGCGCTAATACAGGAGGTATGTTAGTGGCCTGATCACCAGGTGAAAACAATGGGGGAAAAGGCTAAAAAAAAAGAAAATGAATGCAGCCACCACATCTAATGATTGGTAAGCTGCAATATATTACATTTTTGGATTTGCGTTTTAAACATTTTAAACATTTTAATAAAAAAATGCTTTTGATATGGTGTTCCACATATTGGGGAACTTTCCTGGAAGAAGCTGAAAACAATATATGTACATGTGTTCCCTTAAGCCATTGAAATGAATTTGAACATTTTGGCACAGATTACAAAACAGTAGCTCAGTAGCTTAAGGTTAGCACTGTGTTTCTACACCACTGCTCATTATAAAAATGTCCTGGGGTTCTAGGGGCGCTATCTGAATGGATCTGGTTGTTTTCCCTGTGTTCATTATGTTGTCCTCAATATGGTCCCACAACTGAAAAAATACAGCAATTAAAACTGAACTGTAGGTAAAATAAAAATTGACATTTACACCAATCAGCCATAACTTTATACCACCAAAACAGCCCCTTTTGTCACCAAAACAGCCCTGACCCATAGAGACATGGACTCCACTAGACCTCTGAAGGTAGGCTGTGATATCCGGCACCAAGCCATCATGAGCAGATCCTTTAGGTCGTGTAAGTTGCGAGGTGGGGCCTCCATGAATACGACTTGTTTTTCCATCACGCCAACTGGATTGAGGTCTGGAGAATTCAGAGGCCAGGTCAACACCTCAGACTTGTTATTGTGTTCCTCACACCATTCTTGAAATATTTTTGCAGTGTGACATAGCCCATTATCCTGCTGAATGAGGCCACTGCCATCAGGGAATACCACTTCAATGAAGGGGTGTAGCTGGTCAGCATCAATGGTTAGACAGGGGTTATGCGTAGAGTTGAGCGAACCCGGACTGTAAAGTTCGGGTCCGTACCGAACTTTGGGGTGTCCGGGACCCGGACCCGGACTTTTCAAAAAAAGTCCGGGTTCGGGTCCGGGGTTCTTGGGGACAGATTGGTAACTACGACTGGTCGATGTGGGGAAGTAACTTCACCATAAGGGACTACCGTCACCGGAGTAAGTCGTCCTATTACCCGATACAGTGTGACGTTTTTATAAAGTTCTTACCACACTCCTTGTGTTATTGTTCAGACTCCACAACTGGACCGGAGACTTAAGAGGTCTGGAGTTAGGTCAACCGCACTACCTTTTTGTTCAGCATAAGTACCTCCGGGGTGGAGCGTTGAATGTGCTGGATTTCCTAGACGAGTACTACCGAACCACGGCCTATAGTGTCGGATGGAAGTCTCCAGATCACCTCAGG
>BLSH010377541.1:902658-926348 GCA_018402905.1 Glandirana rugosa | reverse complement strand
TGATGTCATCATGGAGGAGTGGATGAGAACTCCAGTAGCAACCTGTGAAGCTCTGGTGAACTCCATGCCCAAGAGGGTTAAGGCAGAGCTGGAAAATAATGGTGGCCCCACAAAATATTTGACACTTTGGGTCCAATTTGGACATTTTCACTTAGGGGTGTACTCTCTTTTGTTGCCAGACAATTAATGGCTGTGTGTTGAGTTATTTTGAGGGCCCAGCAAATTTACACTGTTATACAAGCTGTACACTCACTACTTTATATTGTAGCAAAGTGTCATTTCTTCAGTGTTGTCACATGAAAAGATATAATAAAATATTTACAAAAATGTGAGGGGTGTACTCACTTTTGTGAGATACTGTACGTCTCCCCTTGGGACCAGGCTGATACATTGACTTATAAGTGCAAAGTGCTGGAACATGTAAGGCTGTCCTTCACTCCTCAGTGTCCTCCTCTCCCTTCCTGTATGATAATACTATCCTGAGCTTCTCCTCTCCCTTGGTATTCTGTCAACCGCACTGATCCCACTTGTTTGCAAGTAAGCTGAAATTACATCACCTCGGTGGCTGAGGAAGCTACAATGTGAAACACTCTCATTCAGCATAGAGCACCAAGAAAAAGTCCCATTTCTTATTACTTTCTGTGTACACTCATCGGCCACTTTATAGGGTACACCTGTTCAATTGCTTGGTAACACAAATTGCTAATCAGCCAATCACATGGCAGCGACTCAATGCATTTAGTCATCTAGACGTGGTGAAAACAGCTTGCTGAAGTTCAAACTGAACATCAGAATGGGGAAGAAAGGGGATTTAAGTGACTTTGAACGTGGCATGGTTGTTGGTGCCAGATGGGCTGGTCTGAGTATTTCAAAAACATTTGTTCTACTGGGATTTTCAGAGTTGGAGAAGCTTAGTGTATAAACCAGATATGGAGATTACCCAACATCCCTAGATACTACAAATTGCGTGCAAGAACCACCAACGTAGGACTTTATAGGGAAAAACTCCAAAGGAATATAAAAAATATAAATTTATTAGAAATATTAAAACATGATTCTAAGGTAGGGAAAGGGATTCACATAATAAAAGATGTATACAATAAGAACTAGAGATGAGATCACAAACATGCAGTTGAAAAAAAACACAATGCTCTTGTCTTATAAAGGACAGAGTGTACCCAACGCGTTTCAAACAAACGGTTTACTGCAGGGGTAAGTGGTTATGCATTTAGTGGTATCTAAGTTGAAACAAAAATATATCATTAAGGTCACATATCAAAAATGCATTATAGAAATTACTTGAATATCAAGGTATGTCTGTATCTCATATACTGATCATCTCACTTGAAGACAAGATAACATTACACGTGAAAACTTCAACAATTAAAAAGAACTCAGACTGCCTGCCACTTTTCAGGATCCACAGAAAGGGAAGGAAGGTGAATGGCACCCACCGCCTCAATCACAAAGGGCACCTCACCCGACCAGGTAAAAAGTTGCACCCAAAAATCAGCCAAAACACTGATTGATGCAGGGTTGTGTGCACAATATTAAAAAGTTAAGGAGAGATCAGGCATGGACGAGGGAGGTTATATCTATCAATTGATATCCATACATGTATGTGTATATATATATATATATATGTATATGTGTGTAAGAGACCCCACATGTACCATCCAGAATCTGTGACAAGCACCGAGTGTGGTGACTCAGATACGGACTCCCCTGGGTATAAAGGTGACGCTATAGGGAAAGTATAGTTCTTAGTCCACCACCGAAGGTTCAGAGGTGGGGAGGAGGGCAGAATATCATACATGATAACCAAAGCAGCATCATCCAGGTTGTCAACAAACTTAAACAGTATAGCAATGCTTACCAAAGAAATCCAAAGGGATATATTCCCACACTCAGTCCCATAGAGAGACTATGGACTCAGTCCACTGAAAGATCAGTTCAGGGGACAAGCCATCAAACTCCCAGGTATATATCAAGTAAAATGTATCTGGGGGTGTTAAAAAGTATAGCAAAGTTGGGGTAGTTCAAACAGATGACATGAAGCAAAATATATTGCAAAGAGGGGAAGGAAAGGCAATCCCCTCTGGAACAGACAATTCACCTTCCTCAGACTCCAGACCTGAATCCGTATTTCAACAAACATGGAGTCATCCAGCGGGCAACTCAGGGTGCTTCTGCCCTTTGCTGGATATAAATACAAATCCTGCTAACTGTGATTGGCCGTAGGTCTGAGTACGCCTAACAGGCACAGGTGCATGGAAGGTGCCCCCAGAGTAAACGGCGCGCAGCCATGCCCCCCGATGGAAAAGGAGCACTGTCCCACACCCCATCACACAGCAAGAGAGCCACCGGTGGGGAGGGGAGGCAAACCCAAGATGCGTGGCCATGGCGGCTGGCTCGCCCAAGACCCAGACCAAAGGCTGGGTCCGGGGATGACAGCCAGGTACAAAAGCCCTGCCCCCATACGGGGTGATGCTGTCCGGAGCATTCCAGACTACCAACGACTGCATACAAAGGCTGGCGTCGGTACCAGGTAGTCCGCACCAGCCTTTGTGCGCCGAGTGAGTGGGACATGTGGGACCACACACCAGCCCCACCAAGTGGACACCACTGGGATTTTCATGTACAACCAACTCTAGGGTTTACAGAGAATGGTCCAAAAAAGAGAAAATATCCAGTGTGCGGGAATTGTGTGGCGGAAAATGCCTTGTTGATGTCAAAGGTCAGAGGAGAATGGGTAGACTGGTTCCAGATGATAGAAAGGCAACAGTTACTCAAATAACTGCTCATTACAGCCATGGTATGCAGAATACCATCTCTGAACGCACACCACATCGGACCTTCAAGAAAATGGGCTACAGCAGCAGAATACCACACCAGGTGCAACTACTGTCAGCTAAGAACTAGAAACTGAGGCTACAATTCGCTCAGGCTCACCAAAAATGGATAGTAGAAGATTGGAAAAACGTTGCCTGGTCTGATGAGTTTCTGTTTCAGCTGCAACATTCAGATGGTAGGGTCAGAATTTGGTGTAAACAACATGAAAGTATGGATCCATCCTGCCTTGTATCAATGGTTCAGGCTGGTGGTAGTGGTGTAATGGTGTTGAGAATTGTTGCCGACCATGTCCCTCCCTTTATGACTACAGTGTACCCATCTTCTGATGGCTCTTCCAGCAGGATAATGCACCATGTCACAAAGCTCAAATCATCTCACCACTGGTTTCCTGAACATGACAATGAGGTCACTGCACTCCAATGGCCTCCACACTCACCAGATCTCATCCAATAGAGCATCTTTGGGATGTGGTCGAATGGAAGATTCACATCATGGATGTGCAGCCGACAAAATTGCAGCAACTGTGCTATGCTATCATGTCACTATGGACCAAAACCTCTGAGGAATGTTTCCAACACCTTGTTGAATCCATGCCACAAAGAATTAAGGCATTCTGAAGGCAAAAGAGGGTCCAACCCAGTACTAGCAAGGTGTACCTAATAAAGTGGTCAATAAGTGTAGGGATGTGGTGCATAGTATATCTATCAGCAAATCTCTGTATAAATAGTTTTTCCCTTTTTTACGACTACTATGTCCCTTCTGCATTAGAGTTTCATACCTGCCTGTCTGCACGAGCAGCTAAGTGTACACTTTTGGCACCTGCCAGGATGAATGAACTCCCACGGTTATGCAGGCGGGACATAGAAGAAGACAGCTGCAGAGGCCAGCGGTCGGTGAGGGAGGTTTGGAACAATGCAGCTCTGGAATGGAGGTGAGTATAGTTCCGCTTTAAGACAAACCATTTACCACTGACAGGGGTGCTTACAATGGCCAGCTTTTATTCATTTCTGTAAAACCTTTATCCCAAAAGGAAAAAAAATAATAGCTGGAGTTCAGTTTTAATGTGTTAGTTACCTATGTAATATCCCCCTAAATCAATTAGTCCACCTAACACTACCCTTTCTACAGGTTGATTAACCTGCTGTCCAAGAGTGGATACATTGCTCTTCTATAGCCTAGCCAACCTAAGACAGGAAGTGTGTTACTGGCTGGATCACCAGGTCAAAATAAAGGCAAGAAAAGCCAAAATAAAATGTAAGGATTTGTAATGTAATAAATGTTTGTTCTTGGGTTTAGATACACTTTAAAGTGGTTGTAAAAACTCACATACACCCAGTGAAGTGACTGGCCTCAGGAGATACACAGAGATGAAACAAATCCTCCTACAGAGGTTATTCCTGTCTATCTGCAGTCTTCCCTTCTCTTCAGCTGTTCAAAGTCCAGAATGTATACGGCTTGTCTAAGCTTTCAGAAAACCGGGGGCAGAGAGCTAATGTTACACACTGCAGAGCTCATTGAGGAGAGTTTTGAGAGCTGATTGGAGAGAAGGGACACCCCTCCTTTCACACAGCACACAGGAACAGAGCTGAGACTGTCAATCACAGGCAGTGTGCTGGAGATGCCTCTCCTGTCGTCATTTTTTTCTTGGTGTCCCTAGGCCGTCGTTTAGCCAATCAGGAGAGAGAGGGGACAAGGCAGAACCACAGCTCTGTGTCTGAATGGACACATGGAGCTGTGGCTCAGCTCGGGTGCCCCCGTAGCAAGCTGCTTGCTGTGGGGGCACTCTGCAGGGGGGAGGGGTCAGGAGCAGCGAAGAAGGACCCGAGAAGAGGAGGATCTGGGCTGCTCTGCGCAAATCCACTGCACAGAGCAGGTAAGTATAACATGTTTGTTATTTAAATAAAACAAGACTTTACAATCACCGATAATCTGACCGTTAGTACGCTCCATTCAACAGACGATTTTCAATTATTGTCCGACAAAGGCTGGATGAGCCGACTAGAAATTTTTTGTCTGCCGACAAGGCCTTGTCCGATTTTCAGCTCGTCTGTACAGAAGTTGGACAAACAAAAGTTGAAAGTACAAACACGCATGCTTGAACCCAGGAACGAGCCGGAAGTGTTCAGTCGTGTAAACCTACGTTCGCAATTCACAATTCACATTCAACTGAACTTCCTCTTTATACGCTCGTAGCACGTCACTACGTTCGCCTAATTTTACTACCGTCAGTACGCTAGGCAAAATCACGGACAGCCGATGTTGGGAATAATTAGATGTGTAGTCATACGACAATCGCGCCGTGTGAAGGAGGCTTAAGTCTTAGCTCCTCTATCAAGTGCAGTGACATCATGGGTCCTTCCTCTTGCTGTCTGGAGGTGGCCATTCCTTACAGCAGGACTAAAAATGGCAGTCATGTAATGATTTGTGAGTTTAATTTAGTGATGCAATACTGTGTGCTCCCCTGGGCTGGTATGATGACATGCCCCACCCAAGGGAAGGGTTTATGACCATAGGTGTGCACCCCAAAGCTCAAATACACATGAATACCACCTGCTGTCACAGGGAGGAAGCTCTGGTGGTTGGAGACAGTTGATTAGGAGTATATTATTCAGTTCCCGACCGCGCACTGACTTTTTACTGCGGCAGTGTGGCTGCATTCCGCGAATCGCCATTTGGCGGATGCGCAGCTAGGGGGCGAGAGCACTGTGACCGCCGCACTCTGTGTGAGTGTGCCCGTGGCTCAGGCAGACCCGATGTCCACCGGGGAGCCGCGATGAGCTGCAAGAGGGAAAGAACGGGGAACCGCCGAAGTAAACACGGTGGTTCCCTGTTCTCTCAGGCAGCATGTAAGAGATCTACTGATCCCTGTAACTGGGATCAGTTAGATCTCTTATGCCCCTGACAGCCCAGCCCCCTCACAGTTAGAACATGCCTAGGGAACACAGTTAACCCCTAGATCACCCCTGCAGGCTAACCCCTTCACTGCCAGTGACATTTATACAGTAATCAGTGGATATTTCAATTTCTGATCACTGTATAAATGTCATTGGTCCCAAAAAAGTGTCAAAAATGTCTGACATGTCCGCCCCAATATCAAAGTCCTAGAAATCGCAGATCGCCGCCATTACCAGTAAAAAAAAAAAATGTAAAAACGCCATAAATTAATTCTCATGGTTTGTAAACGCGGCAACTTTTACGCAAACCAATCAATAACCGGTGATTGCGATTTTTTTTTACCAAAAATATGAGGAAGAATATAAATCGGCCAAAAACCAATGAATAAATTTGTTTTTTTTATATTTTTTTTTTGGATATGAATTTTAGCAAAAAGTAAGAAATATTGTTTTTGTTGCAAAATTGTCGCTCTCTTTTTATTTATAGCGGTGATCAGAAATGAGGCAGAGGTGATCAAATACCACCAAAAGAAGGCTCTATTTGTGGGGAAAAAAAAGAAAGCAAATTTAGTTTGGGTACAATGCCGCGCAATTGTCAGCTAAAGCAACGCAGTGCCGAATCGCAAAAAGTGCTCTGGTCCTACAGTGGGAAATCCTTCCGGGAGTGAAGTGGTTAAGTTACACCCTAAATACATGTGTAATGTGTTCCTACGGTTGAACCTAGCATTTAATATAATGGGGGCATTTACACTGGCCACTGGCACCCCTAACCATCCACCTGGTGCTGCCCCTGGATAATGCTAATGCACATGGGGTTATTTGGGTGTGCCCAGGCACATCCACCACACACTGTGTGCACGCCTATGTTCATGATATTCTCGCATCACAGGAAGTCAGACGAATGATGCTGGCTGTCATTCAACCTGGAAGAGCAGCAACATATTGTGACAAGAATGACTTAATGTGGAGGACAAAGATGGGTTGAAAGTAGCTATTACAGTAAGGTGACCGGATTTTTAAATTGAAATCCAGGGACATATTTTCTTTTTTACTAGTAACGGCTGCAATCAGTGACTTATAGCGGGACTGCGATATTGCGGCAGACAAAGCGTACACTAAGTGACACTTTTGACACTAGTGAAACTAGTAACACCAATGCAGTGATCAGTGCTAAAAATATGCACTGTCACTGTACTAATGATACTGGCTGGGAAAGGGTTAAGATCAGGGAGATCAAAGGGTTAAATGTGTCCCTAACCAGTATTTTCTCACCGTGGGGGAGGAACTTTTACTAAGGGAAGGCATAGATCCCTGTCCCTGCTTTGCAGGAACACAGGATCAATGTCTGCCATATTGACAAAACAGCGGCCTGCCTGCTTTCTTTTGCAGGCCGCCGTTCTGCCTGTGTACAGAGCGATGTACGGGTACCTACTGATCAGCTCTGATACCCAGAAATGCAGGATCTCGTATATAAGCATGATCCTGCGCAGCGCGACCACCCTTTAGCAGTAAATCTGCTATGCGGTGGTCTGCAACTGGTTAAGATCATTATCATTGTGATAACACACAGGCAGCAGGCACTCTATCATGGCTCTGTCACAGTGTGTCACATGACATGTCTGCTGGGTGCTGATTTTGTTAACTTATGACCAATAGGCACCCAGCAGCCATGGTATGTGACACTGTGACAATGCACTGCCAGCCAGAGCCATGATAGAGTGCTTGCTGCTAGTTATCTGGCAATATGTCAGATAGACTATCTGGCATTATAAACATATTTTTTAAAATATAAAATAAATAAATATAAAATATACATTTATAAAATCTGGCATTACGCCAGAGAGACAGACACAGTACAATGTATTCTATCACAGACACCCCCAAAGCAGACCGGTGTTGAAGCCTTGAAGGCCCTGGCAGCCCCCCAATCAGATCCGCTTCCTTCTGTTCCTGCTGCTGGACACTGTCAGCTGAGCTCAGCTCCCTCTCTCTGCCTGTCACCACTGCCACTCGCTTTCAAGTCTCACTCTCCTGGCCCGGCTACTACTGGGTGAGGAGCGGAGTAAGATCACTCCGCCGGAGAAGGCAAGCTAATAGGCAGGCAGCTGGCCGGGACTTGAGCCAAGGCAGAAGAACATGAGAGCAGGAGCAGAATGGGCATGTGCCCGAACATCAGAAAGGTGCACAGATAATGGAAAAAATACACCCCCCCCCCAAGCTAATAGGAGCAGTAGGGCGACGGTGTGCAACTCAGAATTTTTTTTTTTAATTCTGCACTGACTGTCTTTGAAATTGCCCAGGCCCCTGTTTAAATCCAATCCGGGGACAGACTTGGTCCGGGGACAGTGTCCTCAATCCGGGGACTGTCCCTGGAAACCGGGGACTGTCTAGTCACCCTATATTACAGTGAGAGTGACCATCATTTGGGGTCTAAGTTATGTGCAGGCACCCCGAGGTACACTTTTTACCTATTAATATCTTTCTTTCTTTTTAAGGGACAGGAGAGTCTTTTACAGGTAAATGCTGCACAAATTATAATAAAGATTCTTCCTATTTTGTCTTTTAAAATCAAAAAGAAGAAAAGCAACAATGAAGCTTAAACTGCAGCTTAGAAAGCAAAAACTCTAAATGTACTTATGTTATGTGTGTTGCTGATGACTTAACATGGAATAACAAATGATGGCTTAGTGCTCCAAGCTAAACCACCATCACATATTTTAAGTGAACTTAAAAGAGAAAATTTGGCTGAGGAGAAACAGCATACAAGTAATTTATTGCTTTGAAATACAGCAATCCTTACTCAGGCTTTGTGGAGCAATATTGAAAACAAAATTCAGAAGCAATGGTTTTAAAATGTAAATGGTTTACAGCAGTCTTCCTAAGCCTTTTTATGCCATAGAGTAACCCATTAAATTATTTTTAGGTCTCAGAAAACCTCTGCTATAAATTATATCCACAGCTCTTGGTACATTATTGTGATTAATACGTTTTAGATGTAATAAAAAAAAGGATAATAAATGGAGTGTATTGGTGCATTTAACACCCAGAGCAGATACACCTCCTTAGTACCAGTAATCATCACCAAATGAATAATAATAATAATAATAGTTCTAAAGAAGAAAATAAGCAAATATAGTGAAAATTGTAACGTCCCTTTACATTGATGGTCAGTGGAAAAATGTCCTTTGTAGGTGCCTGGTCATCAGAAAAGTTCCCCCTTTTATTAGTGGAAAAATACTCTCTTACATTGGTGATTACTGGAGATGTGCTCCCATCCATTGGTGGTCAGTGGCGAAGTTCTCCCATACATTGCTGGTTAGTGGAGAAATGCTCCCATACATTGGTGGTCAGAGGAGAGGTGTTCCCATACATTGGTGGTCAGTGGAGAAGTTTTCCCATACATTGCTGACTAGTGAAGAAATGTTTGCTTATATTGGTGGTTAGGGCAGAAGTGCAACCATACCTTGGTGGTCAGAGGAGCAGTGCCCCCATACATTGGTGGTCAGTGTATAAGTGATCCCATACAGTGGTGATCAGTGGAGAAGTTCTCCCATACATTGCTGGTTAGTGGAGAAACGTTCCCTTACTTTCGTGGTCAGGGCAGAAGTGTTTCTTTACATTGGTGGTTAGTGGAAAAATACTCCCATGCATTGGTGGTCAGGAGAGAAGTGCTCCCTTACATAGGTGGTCAGTGGAGTAGTGGTCCCATACATTGGTGGTTAATAGAAAAGGGCCCCCTTACACTGGTGGTCAGTGAAAAAATGGTCCTTATACTGTTGGACAGGGGAAATAGTGTCTTAACATATTGGGGGTCAGTGGGAAAATATTCCATTGTACTACAGGCCAGTGGGAAAAATGTTTTGTTACGTTTGGGGCCAGTGGAAAGAATATCTGTTACATTGAGGTTCAGGAGGAGGAATAACCCATTACACTGGGGCAAGGCCACCAATAGGGGGTACTGCCAACCCTTCAACCCTTTCATACCGGGTCCAGGGCCCATCGGAGCAACGGGAGGAATGAATATGATATGCATATAAATGAACTACTGGATTTGCACATGAATAGAGCACATTTTTACATATGAATGATCAGTGAGATTTGTATATGAATTTAACTTGGGATTTGCTTTTGAATGTATTACAACTCATGAGTTGTGTATTTGCAAGTACCATGATTCATTCATATATGAATTTATATGTCAGTACCACTGCTCATTCATGTGTTTCTGTGTTGTAGATGGACAGTACCTCCTGAGAGGTGAAGTTGGGTCCTGGAGGGAAAGCAGTAAAGAGCAGGTAGGAGTAAGCAGGTGAACTGTGGACAAGGGGTTCAAGTGAGCTGGGGAGGAGGGTGCTGGTGAACTGTGGACAAGGGGTTCAGGTGAGCTGCGGAGGAGGGTGCAGGCGAGCTGTGGACAAGGGGTTCAGGTGAGCTGTGGAGGAGGGTGCAGGCGAGCTGTGGACAAGGGGTTCAGGTGAGCTGTAGAGGAGGGTGCAGGTGAGCTATGGACAAGGTGTTGAGGGGTACAGGGAAGCTGTGGAAAAGGAGTGCTGAGGTGAATTGTGGAGGAACTGTGCAGAAGTGAACTTTGGATGATGAGTACAGGTGCAAGCGCTGGATGAGGGGAACTGAGAACAAGAGTGGCAGAGGGGAGCTGTGCCTAGAGTAGAAAGAAGGGGGGGGGGGAGGTGGTGAAATGGCGATCGATGGATGAGTGGTGCAGGGGCAAGTGGTGGGTGAGGGGTGCAGAGTCATACTGTCAGTGGGTGCCAAATTTGTTTTCTCAATCCCTTTAAGGTGGCACTCCAAATGCTTTCCAATGTTTGCATCTATGCTATAGCACTTTACTTATTAACAGGAAGAAGAAAGTGGAGAAAATGTAATTGAGGAAGAAAGAGTATAGAAGATATTTCAAGAAAAAGCACATTAATAGGCAGGCTGCTGTATTAATGAAAATAGAAAGCGAAAGAGTGAAGAAAAAAACAGACAGTAAGAAATAGTGGAGGCAAATAATAACAGATTAAATAGTAAGAGAATATATATAAATATTTCATGAAAAGAAATGCGTGAGAGAAATTAAATGAGTAATATATTTAATGCATTTATTACAATAAACATCTTGTAAAAAGAGTAAGAGCCTATCTCCTGGGATAAGAGTTATTAGACATGTCAGAAAGAATATCTATCTAGAGATGACAGAGAAAGAGGCATGTATCTCAGCCAACTCAGCCAAAACAATTTCAAGATGTGTACAAAAAAATTGGGGAAACTATTAAAACCTATCACAATGATTTTAAGTAATGAAAAAAGTCATGCTTTAGGTGTTGTACTGGGTTAGATGCTCAATGTAGTGAAGTGCATCATCTCCATAATGGAATATTTAAGAAATTCCTACAGAAAGACACCTGCATTAGGGGACAGTGGGAATAATGCCCCATTAATAGAAAGCTAAAATGTCAGGAGCACCTAGCGCTCATGCTCCTCATTCCAACATCCTGGTTTTGGCTGTGACATTCTACTTGTCTGCCTGTCCACCTGCAAGGTGATTAATGTGCCTTGTCTTATTAGGGTGGAGACCAAACCTGATTTAAGCCAGCCAAACCTTTAGTGTCATGCTGGTGATAACGTGTGTAAGGCCCCTTTCACTGGGGGGTGGACTCCGTCAAGCGGATCCGCCTGTTCAGCAGGGGATTTCTACAGGTCCGTGTCCGCTCTGCATAGCCCGCTATTCTTTATGGGGTTTCCATCCGGCTGTAATCTAATCCGATCCGCCGAATGCATGGGGAACGGATCCCCATCTGTCTATTTTTAGCTGACAGGATTGGATGCCGGCAGGTGTCAGCGGACACATGTCCACTGACATCTGCCGCACCATAGAGAGTCAGGGATGGTCTGATCGGGTCCGCCTGAAAAACTGACAAGAAGACCCGATCGGTCTGTCCGCGTGAAAAGGGCGCAATACCTGATCAAGCTCTCTGCTAGATTGGATTTCCCTGTGTATGACCTTGTATTGGATACCAACTATTCTTTGAACTCTGCCTGCCTTTTACCTGGACTGTCATTGAACCACTCTGCCTGTCTGCAAACCGCAAGTACCTGTTTGTTTTGATCAGTTCGTGCCTGCCCCGGCCAGGCACTATAGCATTATGTATAAGTCCTGGGGCAACTGTGTGCCGGTAGGCCTGCTTGCCTTATTGGAAAGGGGGCTGCTATAAGTGAGGAACACAGTAGCCAGCTATAGTGTCTGACCACCTGCATTAGGGGTAAGCGTGACATTAAAAGGTCAATTTCATTATAGACACCCAAAAGATTACCTGAGATAAAAGAAGTACAGCTCCATTGGTTCCACACTGCTGGCTCTGCTAAGTGACGTTAGTGCATAGAAAATAGTGCATATTTTCCAGCTCATGTTTCATATATTACAGGCCAGTGGTAGTTGTGCTATTAATGTTACCTATCTGGTATTGTGAAGAAGTTTCTGCTATTTCCGCCAAGGGACCTTCATTTAGCAATGTGTTTAGCAAATATTTTCAGCTATCTTTCATTGCATTAAATGCCACTTTGCACACACACAACTTTGCTGAATATATAATGAAAGATAACTGATCAAAAATTGATGCTTTTAGTCAGTTATGAAAGTAAACACTGTACAGTGGATTTGTTACTGTGTGGGCAGTTCCAAGAGATTATCTCATTTAAAGCACACCCACAACCTAAATATTATATCATGTTATGTGGTTTTACATTCTTTATCACAGGCTATTAATAATTTCAGTGTTTCTATCTTTAACTATTGGGAAAACAAGCTTTCATGTTTTATCTGTTACTATACCTATATTTTTTATGGTTACCTTCACACCTTGTCGTTTGGCCACCTTGGCTTTGATAGGTTTAATAGTATAGCCAGATTCGGACCTTTGCGTTGGGTTAGTGTTACGTCACACATTGAAGTGACCTGTCATTAATGTCACAATTCCAAACCTGCATAACAATGTGAATACTTACCTTTCCACTGCCCATGCCACCAGAATGTTGCTCTGTTCACAGGACCATGCTACCAGAATGTTGCTCTGTTCACAGGATATCATCAGTCCCAGGATTTTTGGTCAACTTGATTCCATCAGAGAGCTCAGTGGATCCTCCCACCGACTCCCACATAACAATAAGATGCAGTAGTGATGGAAAGGATGGCAGGGGGACCACTAAGCTCTGCCAGGGAACAAGATTGGCACTCCTAGAAATTTCAACTTCTCAGTGGACTTTTTGTGAACTGAGTTTTGGTGGCACAGGCAGAAACAGTACAAATATATATTTTTGTTGTACAGGTATACCTGTTTAAAATGTATTTGGTAATGACAGTGTTGCTTTAACAGGCATTTTGGTAAGGCAGCTTATTCATTTTGAATTGGTTGTCAACGCACCCCAATGAACCTTTTGTCAGAAACTATGAATCAGACAGAGACAGAAATGCAGTAAAAATCACACTCTTGCTTCTCAAATATCTCCTTGTTCCTCTCTCCTGCACAATACTTGCTTCTGGCCTAGCTAGCACTTGGTGAGGCCTGCTCTGGCTTTGACCAGGCCTCAGTAACTGCCTTGTGCAGGCAGGGATCGAGGGCCCCTATAGTGTACAGAACATTTGTAGACGTGCTAGCTAGCCTGATGGACTACTGCTCCCAACCCATCCTCCTCCAGGCATCAACAGTCCTCCTGACTGCAAACGCCTGCACACTGCCCATCGACACCAAAGTCCCAGTCTCTTCATTCATCCAGACTGTCTTCCTCCCAATCTGCTATAGAGTGCATCTCCTCTTCCCTGGGCTGTGTCACTCACCAACACCTGGTGAATTCTTCCTAGAGACCCCTGCTTTTCTCCTGCTGTCCTTTCCTGCTCTCTCCTTGTGCCTCTCTGCCAGGATCTTCCTCCTCCTGGATGCACCCAAGCCCCGGGGCGAGGTCACCCCCCCCCCAGACTGGGGACTCCCTCAAGGCCCCGACAGCCTTCAGTACTCCGCCCCCATTCTCCAACTTTCACCTGAACTCTCCTCCCCGATTGGACTGTCCCAGGCTATTTGAGAAGGCCTGCCCCCTGCCAATCCAGGTTGGGGATTGGTCAGGGCTTCCCAAATACCCAGCAGTTCCACCTTTTCTGCCCCACTCCCCTTTTCCATAACTTTCTGAAAAACCAGGGGGGTCAACCAAAGAGTGTCACCACCTACACCAGCCACTCCCTGGACCACTCCCATGCCCAGAAAAAAAAAACAGGCCTGACAGCAACCAAGCCTACCTGAAGTTGCCTACTCTAGCAAAAATACTAAATTAGCATCTACCTAACGTAGAGGGCGCTACACTAAAAATGAATTATATAGCATTTTCAGTTTCTGGTGCTCAGAGACAGTTTAGTTCCGCTGTAATGCAAACCTGTACTTCAATCATTCAGAGCAAAGCAACAATATTGCTTTGCTCTGAATGATTTATCCTTCCTTGCTTTATCCTTCCATCCCAGGCAACTTTTGAGTATGGGGGAGCATATGATTGATTGCATGTATACAATATTAATATGTAAAGAAATAAGTATATGAAATAATTATTTTGGTGGAGGATTCATCAGAAAAGCATGGCATTTATTAAATTCTGCAGTTCAGAATCTCCTTTATAAAATAGACTGCACTCAGCAAGCAAGTATTCAATCCAAGATTGCTGTATAGTAGAAATGACATGGAATTAACCTGTCCTCTAGTGAACAGTGAAATTAATATGTATCTATAGTAAACAAGGGGCATTTATCAAAACTGGAGCAGCTGAGCATGGCAGCCAATCAGCTTCTATCTTTAGATTGTCTTGGAAATTTTCTAGACAAGCAAATCCTTAAATTGATCAGCAGTTCCAAATTAATATTTAGTAGTAAAGTAGGGAACAGACACACAAAGATACACTCAGCATCTTTCAAAATAACTGTTCTGTTTATCTGGCACATTTGAATTTTTATATAAACATGCTTACATAGGTATCACATTAATATTGTACTCAAGAATTACGTAGACAGGCTATTTTCTTATAAGGGTCTTAAAAATGGAGTACACGGCAGAAGAGTTTGTATGATGCCAAGGACATTGGCTGCAGTGGACAAAATACTGTATACAAAATTAAATACATGTATATACCGGTTTAGTTACCCTTTGAAAATGAAATATAGAAGCAAATTGGTTGCCATGCATACCTGCTCCAGATTCTGGGCTTCTCGAGCTTTGTTAAATTCCCCTCTCAACTACCCTCGATATAGAGATTAATCTACCGACTTTCAATACTAAGCTTATCAGCTTAAAACCCCTCCTACAGCACTTAACAATATCAGTATGGTGTCTCCTTGATGTATGCAATACCCTTTCTTGTTATGGTGGGTTTACCTGTGAAAGCTATTCTCCTGTAGTTGTTAACGGTCAGACCGCTGATTATTTGGTTACAAGGACCGAGCGGACCGTTCTTACTCCCAGGACACAGTTTGCTCCCAGATGGGGTGTCCGGGGCTGGAAGACGGAAAGCTTGGCTACATCTCTAACTTTCATGGACTGCAAACCCAATTATTGTAACTGTTTATCTCAGTTCTGTGCAATGTTCCCATATGTATGATGTCCAAACCTTCCACCTCCCCCTCACCTCCCTAGGTGAATACCTATGTATCCCTACCCCCCCCCCCCCCCCTTTTTTTTACCTTTTGTTCTGTATTTTTTTTCTGTGTCTTTTCAATAAAACCTTTTGAACAAAAAAAAAAAAAATTCCCCTCTCAATAGTAAAGATTAGATAAAACTACTGAAGGTGTTTATTGCTGTATGTGGGGAGTTTCACCTTATCTTTTTTGTCCTGGTAACTATTGTCACTGGTACAAATTGGTGGCAGATACAAATGTTTACACCCAGCACTAAACCAGGAATAAAGGGGAACATTTTGAAATTATACATCCATTCTGGGGACAAATGAGGAGATTTCCCTTAACTTTGGAGAGATGTCCTCTCCAGCCTTTACTGTAAAAAAACAAACAGACAATCTGCTAGAACAATGTACTGTGGTGTACTGTACTGATGTATCAAAGTTAGAGTTGTTTGTCGACAATAACCACAGACATGTTTGGCGTAAACCAAAGACAGCATTTCAGAAGAACTCCATACCGATTATGAGGTATGGCGGTGGAAATGTTCAAGTAGGCTATGAATCCTGCATCATTTTATAGAGCGCTTGATGAGAATGTGAGGACATCTGAAATTGAATCAACAATTTTCAACAATATAATGACCTGAAGGACACAAATCCGCCAAGCATTAGAAGAAATATAATAATAGGGACTGGCCGAGTCAAAGCCCTGATTTGAATCCCATTAACATGGTGTGGGGGGGATTTAAAACAGGCAGTTCATGCAAGGAAACCCACAAACATCTTTTTTTGGAGGAGTGGTAAAAAAAAATGTGATATTGATGTCAGAAACTGGTGGGCAGTTTTGTAAAATGCCTACAAGAAATGTTTTCAACTAAAGAGAGCAATATCAAATTCTGAACACAAGAGTGTACTTACTATTTCCACAGTACATCATTACATCTATTGATATATTTGTTGAATAAATGAGTGAAAATAGTTTTTTCTGTTTGAATGAAAATCCAATGTTTTCCTTTTTCAATTACAGTAAAACCTAGGATTGCGAGCATACTTCGTTCCGGAAACATGCTTGTAATCCAGAGCACTCGAATATCAAAGCAAATTTCCCCATCAGAAATAATGGAAACTCAGATGATTCATTCCACAACCATTTATTCATAAGTCCTTTACTTTATAGTCCATATAAAAAGATTATAGCAATGGGACCATAAAATGTCCATCCACAAATGGTCGTCTCCACAAGGGGATTATCCAGCAGGAGCTACAGCGTATAAAAGAGAAGAGAGGCACCTCTAAGTGTAGCAATATGATTACATTTAATGAAGGTATAACATTTAGCAACTCACGTGTTTGATTATTAAAAGTGTCACATCTAAGTATGCAGGCATCCAGGGGGAAAAGCTGCCCACATAGAGCGTCATCCGCACCGCCAGCTCTCACCACTGTCAGTCCGCAATCGTGACCAGGAAGACTACTCTGCAGTAGAGTCATCTAAAAGCGAGGCTTGGAGCACTCATGGAGCGTAGCGTGGAAGGATGGTGTCAATGGCGGTGCGGAACATGGTCTATGTGGAAAGCTTTACTACATACTTACATGTGCCTCTTTTAATCATCAACCATGTGAGTTGCTAAATGTTGTACCTTCATTAAATGTAACCATATTGCTACACTTAGAGGCGTCTCTCTTCTCTTTTATACTCAGTTATGATGTAACGCTGCTTGCATATCAAGACATCGCTCATTTATCAAGTCGGAATTTATAAAAAAACATTTTGCTTGCAAAACACTCTCAGGCCAAGTTACTCGCAATCCAAGGTTTTACTGTATATTTAAAAAGTCTGTGTGTGTATACTGTACATATACACACAATGGTGTCATCCCTATAAACATTCTGTAGCTTTCTGTGGATGTTTTACAGCCTGCACCCCTCTTCATCAAGAACTCAATGATGGTGTATTGCTTCTGTTATTTACCTGCAATGATAAAGATGAGATACTATAGAGCAGCGGTTCTCAACCCGTGGGTCGCGACCCCCTGGGGGGTCGATTGCCGATTTCCAGGGGGTCGCGAACGCTGTTGCAATCTGGGCAGACCCGACTCTGTATGTACAGTAATGTCGGGTCAGTCTCAGCCAGCAAGCAGGGCTGGTACAAGGAAGTAGAGAATGCACTGGGCGGTACCATTTACTGGAGGGGGGGCGCAGGAGAAGAGCTGGAATTTTGCTGCTAAAACCAGGCTAGACACGTACACTAACTGTGTACACATCGCCCACGCTACAGAGCTAATGGCTGCAGCATGTGCCGAGTGCTTTCCTGCACCCAGCACAAGCCTGTGAGCAGCCAGCCCTACCCTTCACCTCCCTGTCAGATGGACTAATCCTCCGTCGGACAGGTAATTCCTAGTCCTGAACGGCGTGACACATCAGCAAGAGGCTGGATGGGAGTGGAGCTGTCTGCCGGAGCTGTGAACTGAAGGAGGAGGGAACCAAGGAGTGCAATGGAGATCACACAAGTAAGCATAGTGCCACCTGCAAAGGAGTTAATGAGCCCTTTCAATGGGGGGGGGGGGGGGCAGGGCTGAGGATAGGTTAATTAATTACCAATGGTATATGTAATATGCAGCAGGAAGGGGTTAATGTACTGCCACTGATGCATTAATGACCTGTGGCCGTTAATTAACCCCTTTGTGCTGCATTAGTGGCACCAGAATCAGTGTTGATTAACCCTTTCATGCTGCTGCATGAAGGGGTTAATTAACGGCCACAGGTCATTAATGCATCAGTGGCAGTACATTAACCCCCTTCCTGCTGCATATTACAAATACCATTGGTAATTAACCACTTGCCAACCCGCCACAGGTAGCACATACAGAAACCGAGATGTACCCATAGGTTACTGCTTGTTCCAGGGTTTCAGACGCATTCCCCAGCCCGCCTACTCCCCTGTCATTGTACACAGCGGGAAAGTAAAAAATTGCTTTTTTTTTTAAAGGGTTCTGTCTTTTTTTTTATTCATAGAATAAACACAAAAAAACCCAGTGGTGTGCAAATACCCCTAAAAGAAAGCTTTATTTGTGTGAAATATTTTGATTCACCACAGTCGCAAAATAACAGCAATAGGAAGCAGAAGGAGTAACGATAAAAATTTTACTGTTGGGGGTCCCCATAACTTGGGAAATTTTATCAAGGGGTCACGGCCCTAGGCAGGTTGAGAACCACTGCTATAGAGGAAGAGTTACTCCACTAACATGTGAAATTTAAATGACCTATGTAAGTTAATAAAAAAGTTATGCCCACTTACGCTGGGTTCAGCCCTCATTTATACACACATACAGTACATATTAATGCAAGCAATGCAGTTTATAACTTAACCAGTTCCACACCGCCTACCGCATATTTATGGCGGCAGCGTGGACGCTGGCCACGAATCGCCATAAAAAGACGGCGATCTAGGGGGCGCGCACCCGCCACACTCCTGAGGAGTGTGCCCGCGGCTCAGGCGGACCCGATGTCTGGAGGCGAGCCGCGATGAGCGGTCACAGGCAAAGAACGGGGAACAGCCGATGTAAACACGGCGGTTCCCCATTCTGACAGTGCGGGCATGGGAGATCTACTGATCCCTGTCACTGGGATCAGTTAGATCTCTCATGCCCATGGAAGCCCAACCCCCCCACAGTAAGAACACACCCAGGGAACACAGTTAACCCCTAGATCTCCCCCTGCAGGTTAACCCCTTCACTGCCAATGACATTTATACAGTAATCAGTGGACATTTAAATTTCTGAAAGCTGAATAAATGTCATTGGTCCCAAAAAAGTGTCAAAAATGTCTGACATGTCCGCCGCAATATCGCAGTACCGCTAAAAATCGCAGATCACCGCCATTACTAGTAATAAATAAATAAATAAATAAATAAAAACCCCAGAAATGAATTCTCACCATCCGTAAACGCAGCCATTTTTGCGCAAACCGATCAATAAACCCCGATTGCGATTTTTTTTAATCACAAATATGAGAAAGAATATAAATCGGCCAAAACCGGTGAAAAAAAATGTCTTTTTATATATTTTTTTTGGATTTGAATTTTAGCAAAAAAGTAAGAAATGTGGGGTTTTTTGCAAAATGGTCGCTCTTCTTTTGTTTATAGCGGCGATCAGAAATGATGCAGAAGTGATCAAATACCACCAAAAGAAAGCTCTATTTGTGGGGAAAAAAGGACGCAAATTTTGTTTGGGTACAACGTCGCACGACCGCGCAATTATCAGTTAAAGCGACGCAGTGCCGAATCGCAAAAAGTGCTCTGGTCCTAAATTGGGAAATTCTTCCCGGAGGTGAAGTGGTTAAAGTGGATGTAATCCCGATTCATGAAATTTGAGCTGGGCACACAGATCTGCAGTGTTTTGTTATCTCTCTTCAAATAACTATTTCCCATAGCTGTCTCTTGCACTGTAGCTTGGTTATCAGCCTGATACTTTGTCACACGTTCTCAGAGACGGGAGACAGAAGTGTGTGACGGGGAGATTGCTATAAATAGATTAGCACACTGCTTGTCGTCTTAGAGCAGTGCTCTGTACATTGCTTTCTTCCCTTGCCTATGAGGAGAGGAGTGTGTGCCTTTTCTCCAATCAGCTGTCTTGGCTGTATTCCAATTATCCACTCCCAGAGGCAGAGGTGGCTCTAGGCTTTGTGAGGCCTTAGGCAAAACCTAGGCATGAGGCCCCACTCAGGCCCATAATGGGAAAAATAATTAAAGCGATAAAAAATTAACTTTATAAATTGCATATGTAAAGAGCTTTAACCACTTCAGCCCCGGAAGGATTTCCAGCTTTAGGACCGGAGCCCTTTTTGCGATTCGGCGCTGCGTCGCTTTAACTGACAATTGCGCGGTCGTGCAACGTTGTACCCAAACGAAATTTGCGTCCTTTTTTTCCCACAAATAGAGCTTTCTTTTGGTGGTATTTGATCACCGCTGCGTCATTTCTGATCGCCGCTATAAACAAAAGAAGAGCAACAATTTCGCAAAAAAACCCAAATTTCTTACTTTTTCCTAAAATACAAATCCAAAAAAAAAATATAAAAAAACATTTTTTTTCACCGTTTTTGGACGATTTATATTCTTCCTCATATTTGCGATAAAAAAAATTGCAATCGGCGTTTATTGATTGGTTTGCGCAAAAGTGGTCGCGTTTACGGATGATGAGAATTCATTTTTGGGGGGTTTTTTTTTTTTTACTAATAATGGCGGCAATCTGCGATTTTTTGCGGCACTGCGATATTTCAGCGGACATGTCGGACCATTTTGACACTTTTTTGGGACCATTGGCATTTATACAGCGATCAGTGCTATAAAAATGCACTGATTACTGTGTAAATGCCATTGGCAGTGAAGGGGTTAACCTGCAGGGGGCGCTCTAAGGGTTAACTATGTTCCCTGGGCGTGTTCTAACTGTATGGGGGACTGTACTATCTGGGGAAGGGAAGTGGTCACAGCCTTCACGTACAGGAAGGCTGTGATCACAGCCCTTTCCCCTCACACAGAGCGGTGGTCCGTGTTTACATACATGGACCTCCGCTCCTTCGCTCCGGGGGGGCCATCACACAAACACAGTGAGCGCACGGGCGCGCCTCCGGCGGCGCGCGCGCACTCACTAAACTCTTTCCCGCAGCCGCCGTCGTATGATGGCGTTTTGCGGGAACGAGCCACTTTGCCGCCGTCAGATGCCGATCGGCGGTCGGCAAGTGGTTAAAGTGCTGGTGTCAGTGCTCTCTATCTCGGCGCTGGTGTCAGTGTCAAATTAGGTGGATGCGAGGCCCCTGTGAGTGTGAGACCTTAGGCGACCGCCTAATTTGCCTAATTAGAGAGCCGCCTCTGCCCAGAGGTAACCAGGAAGAGAAAAATGTTAACACGATCTGCACTTTCTAAAGGATATTTACAGATGAAGACAGTAGATATACACGTGAAAAACGTATATGGGGAGATTTGTTTCATCTCTGTGTATCATCTGAGGCTGTTCACTTCACTGGGTATATGGAGGGTTTACATCAACTTTAAGGCAAACACAGAGATAGCAGCCAACCTAGTCAGATTTTCTTCCACATATTGCTGTTATCTCCTGATCTAGGAACCTCTGATTCAGATGTAAGAAAACAAAACCAAACAAAACAAAATCAAAGAAAATTCCCAGCTCAACTTACCAGCCAATCTGCTATTAAGCAAATTATCCTCTCTAGCAGTTTGCGTTAAAAACAGGGGTTTAGATGGCATACATTTGCAAACACATGCGTAAGCTGCAAAGCAGCTCCAAGGCATCCCAATATTTCTGCAGTCCTAACTCTTTATGAGAATCTCCACAGTGGAAGCACATGCATTCTAATGGATAGATAGAGGGCAGGTGAGCCTGTAGGTAGCCCACCCCTCCTTAAAGGCACAGGGGCACTCTGGACACACAGCACATAGCACAATGGCAGCAAAGGTGTCCAGTGTGTCCCTTCACCAATATTACATCAGTAAAGCATCGTACACACGGGTCGATGATCGTATACAACAGGTCGTATGAACAACCGTTGTATGCTAAATCGACCATTAGTGCGCGCGATTAGAACAGCCGACGTACGACGGTCGTACAACAGAAGTTGTATGAGCAGACTAGAAAACATTGGTAGTACCAAAAAGCGGTCGTACGACCGTTGTATCGCGTGTACAGAGAAGTAGGTCCAACAAGTTGTACTGTGCAAAACACGCATGCTCAGAAGTCAGGAATGGCCGGACAAAAATTACAGGCACAGGAACTTTCTCGTTATACATTCATAACACATCACTACGTTCGGCTTGGTCGTATGATCGCTTAGTGCATGTCAGTAATACAACAGCCAACATACGATTTGAGCCGTTCGGGCATACGATCGTCGACCCGTGTGTACGAGGCTTAACAAACAAATGGCCACTGCCCCCACCTATAACTGGCCTTCACAGCAAGGTGCACATGGAAGGGAAACACATGCAAAACAAAACTAAAGGAAATTCCCAGCTCTGCTCACCAGCCAATCTGCTACTAACCAAATTATTCTGTCTACCAGTTTGTTAAAAACAGGGGTTTAGTTAGCACACATTTGCAAATGCTTGCGTAAGCTGCAGAGCCACTCCAAGGCACCCCAATATTACTGCAGTCCTAACACTTGTGCCTTTAAGGAGGGGTGGGCTTCCTCCAGGTTCACCTGCCCTCTGTCTATCCATTAAAATGCAGAGCTCAAACACTGTTTTTTTAAGGATAAAAGGAACTATTTCAGACTAGGAAAACAGACTTATAAAGTTATTTATAGGTCTACTGTAAAGCTGAACTCTAAGCAGATATAAAAGACACAAATGAATGCAGCTCTGTTTTCATAAATAAATCTTTTTTTTTTTTTTCATGCAAGCAGTGTAAGGACCTGCATTTGACTTGGTATCAGCCCTTTTCACAACAGAGCTCAAACTGGGGGAGAAAGAAGCAGAAGAAGGATCCAATCAGTACTCTAGCACTCATGCGCTAACAAGGAATGTGCTGATAGGAAGAGAGAGCGGAGTGACAGCGAAATTAGCTCATCAGTCTGTTGCTTCTCCTTCGAGTGTTTAGTCACAGGCTAGAGGAGGAACATGACCTGTAAGTGTTACTTATAGTAGAACTCATTTCTGCTATTAAAAAATGCAAACAGGCTGACTCTTTATTGTGCAAAAATGAAAAAAAAAACCTGTGCTTAGTGTAAAATTAACAATAGAAACATAGAAAAGTGACGGCAGAAAAAGACTGAGTAGTCCATCGAGTCTGTCCCTTTTTATTTATTTTTTTATTTTTTATTTTTTTTTATTTATTTTTTTTTACATATTTTTTTTACATTAACCTTGTTGTCTGACTATGGATTTATGTTTATCCCAAGCATGTTTGAAGCCATTTACTGTTGACTGTCTCACAACCTCTGTTGGTAGTTTATTCCAATCATCAACCACCCTTTCAGTAAAATAATACTTTCTAAGATTTGTTTTGAACTTCCCTCCACTTAGTTTGAGGTCCCCATGTTCTTGATTTTGGTTTCATATTGAAAAGACTGCCCTCCTGAACCTTATTCACCCCCTTGATGTATTTAAAGGTTTCAATCATGTCTCCCCTCTCCCTTCTTTCCTCCAGACTGTACATATTAAGTTCCTGAAGCCGCTCTTGATGTTTTATCCCCCAGACCTTTCACCATTTTTGTTACCCGTCTCTGAACTCGTTCTATTTTATCAATATCTTTTTGTAAGTGTGGTCTCCAGAACTGGACACA